>OY856415.1:82648834-83208834 GCA_963693085.1 Alisma plantago-aquatica | reverse complement strand
CCACTAAGAACTATCTCCTAAGGACCTGAGTGTACATAGACGACACATAGACATATATCTACAAAACCTTGACATACAACATTCTCGACCTAAAATACTACTGTTGTTCTTGCTGACACAATCCTTCTTCTATAGCTTGGTTCCTAGTTCCTCAACCACGACCACCTAAAAATTGTGGATCCCACAGGGTGAGACTATTGTCCCAGTGAGAGATATAACTCTCTACCAGCAATATATGAAACTATAGATATTCTATTTGTTTAACAAATATATCTTCAAGTACCAAGCAAGGATATTGATAACATATCTATAAATCATCTTTTTCCTAAAAAGGAATATGAAGAACATGTATAACATTTATCTATCAAGATGTATAGAGAAATAATAAGGCATCAACCAATGTTTTCGTATTTGGTTCTTAAACAAATATACTACATGGCTGATTACATGTTCACATTTGTACTTATGCCCAGAGGAGATGACATATACCTCTCATACTCCGACTACTAGTAAGTCAAAATCAGTACCATACAAGGTCAATGGAAGAGCTGGCTGTCAAGACCTCTCCTTTCTCGATCAGCTCGAGAACACTTAGGTAACACTCAGGTTTAGCATGACATCTTGTGTCTGTTGTAATTAGCTATGCCATGGTATAATGGCATCTTCGCTATAGAGTTACTACCGTAGCATGTACTCTCTTTGGGAGAAGATCACTTAGCTTTCTCAAATTATCAGGATGACCACTGAGCGATCCTATTTTGATTTTCATCAGGAAGTACACTAAGCAACCTAATGTATTTTGGGAGTCCACTAAGCACCTTATTTTAGTTTGGGATTCCATTGAGCACCCTTATATTAGTTTGGGAGTCCACTGAGCACCCTTATTTTATCACATATTCAAAAATATGTGTTCTGAGTAAAAACTTGTTTCACCATTGAGCAAGTGCAGACACTGAATGGATCTCTGGTCTGGGAAACTGCATGATGATATTCATCTTGCTTAATTAAGTGCATTACTGTATCTTTTAGCTCAATCAAGTCATAAGTAAGATTAACAACAAATACTACAAAGAAAAGCATAATTACATTCATAAGATACTTTCACTTAGAATCTCAACCTCTGTCATCATCTCACTTGGGTATTCAACCCTTCAGTCATCACTGAGTATTGTCACCACTTAGTAGATGATCATTACCTCTAGGTCATCAGACCCGGGTATTTATTTACATAGTCCACATAGATCATTGAATCTGTATCACATAGCCACATAGTTTATTGGTTTTGTGTTACATAGCCACATAGCTCTTACTTAGCCATGTCTATTACTTTAAGATACTTGCATGATTATCATGTCATATTATCAACAATTTCAAACACATGTCTGTCGAATATTAAGGAACACATCCCTTTTTATGAATTAGGGTTAGAGTCAACTGATAAGGGTTTTAAGATCTCATAAATAAGATTATATATTAACTCATACCCCATTCTTCTCATGAGCATTAGTATATGCTATTTACATACTTATCTTTCAAGTCTTAGTTTCTTTGTCATCCTCACTAAGACGTAGATTACGTAATTCTCATCCTTAAGGTCTACAATTCACCATTATTAAGTTGAGTTGAACTTATTGCATTTCATTATTACATTAAGCTTATTCACTTAGACAAGCTTAATAAATAAGAACATGTCTACCATATCAAGTAGCACGATGGATAACATTATTTTGTTATATTTGAAGATGCATTTATCATCTTAACAATATTCAATTGATCATGTGGTGAAACCACATAATCATATCGGGTATAGGACATATCCCTTAACAACATATTGTATAACCATGTAGGGTTAGGTATCACTTTGTCTTTTCTGATCCTAGGTCAACTTCACACTATGTATGGATTAGACCATTGCTCTCATATTGGGTATTTGAGTGTATTATATCCTTGTATCATGTATTAGGGTTCACCATGTCAGACATACCATCACGGCTTTTCCATATCTCAACAATATTATATTGGTTCTTCTTCTTAGCTAGCCATGTCCATTTAAATTTAGACTTCCACGTTAGTCTTCCATCATACCGGGTTACCTCTAGGGTTTCCATATCAGGCTCTATCTAGGGTTACCATATCGTGCACTCACATTGGACTTGCCATATGTTGGAGATCATATCGTGCACTCATGTTCGGCATGATATTGATTTTTCACCATATTAGTTTATCTCATAGGTTCACCATATCGGGTAAGTGTATTGGGCAACATATTGGGCATGGTGTTGAGTAGCATATTGGGCATCATATTGGGTGATGCATTGAGCATCATATCGAGTTCCTAGGGTTTGACTCATATCGGGTAAACATGCTGTTCCACATTTGTGTCTAGTTCAAAGTGATAGATGAGGACCTTTCATATCATTCATATAACTTCATATAACCTACCTTCATATCGGGAAAGGCACCCATATCGGTTTTCAAAAGTCTCTACCCATATTGGATAAGGATCATCAACCCATATCGGGTTGTTTCAAGAATGATCAACTCAAATCAGGCATCCAATGATGATTTCATCATCGTCAACCTCAAGATTATGAATTGATTTAAAACTATGGACAATAGTCCTAATTACATATTGGAACTCATGATTATATCAATTGATCATAGGAAATCCTAATATGCAAATATTCAACAAATTGAATAATATTGAAGAAAGGATAATAATATTAAAGGATTTGAGTTATATAACTTGCCTCTTGAAGAGATTCCAAGCTTGAAGCTTCACTCCCCATGTTCCAAGGTTGAAGATGAGCCTTCTCCAAGCTCTTACATGATATCTCAAATCAGCTTGGCCAATATCACCTTACTTGGTTGCTTCAACCTTCTTTGGCTGATATCTCTCCTTCTTGTCTGATACCAAGCCTCAGCTTTCCAATCTCTTCACTATGGGCGACACAAGGGAAGGTGTTGCACAATACAATAGCAAGGGTACTTTCTAGATCTGAAAATCTTGCCAACAAATGAAGGTCAAGGCATTTATACTTGAGGTTTGTAGAAAAGAGTGTAATAGGTGTCATTTACTTAAGGTGCTTCATGCCACCTAGCCCTACAAGGTCGACACATGCTCTTTCATGCTTGCCACTTTTTTTCTAGCAATGCAAAAATAAAAGTCCAAGGGAAAAATGTAAGACAAGGATCAACTCTTGAGTTTTCATCTAAGGCAAGCTCTTCCCCTCTATCTTATTATTATATTCAACTCCATCATTTCCAAGGCAAAAGCAAATCGATGCTTCAACATTTCTTTGAAGTGCCTTGCCCATCATGGGCCAAACCAAGGTACCACAAATCGATAGGATGCTCTCCTTAAGGCTCTATGGCTGATAGGTACTCCTTTCCTAACTCTACAAGCGATATGCCTCATGTGTATAACTTCAACATATATATTTTATTATTTTCTTCATTATTAAGAGTACTAACACTTCAAGATACTTCAAACATATTGTCTCCTTCTTTATCTCTCCTCTAGAAAATACTACGTAAGAGTAAAAATAATCTAAAGGTGACAAATTACACATCAACCCTACGTTTTGTATATATGTAGCAAATTGTGCTACAATTGATGCACCAAGAACTTAGCATCATTCACACAAGTTTTTACTTAGAATTAGGCTATGCACAAACCACCACTTAACATCATATTCTCTTTTATGATATAAAAAACACTTAGAATTCATTCAACATGTAACATTTACAACATAACCCCTCATCTTGGGTAAATTGCACTTCTCACTTATATTATCATATAATGCACACATAGCTTGCATATAAGCTCAAATTTGAAAATAAACTTCACAAAGGCCTTAATTACTTTTTAACAGATAAGATTGTGTTTGTAAGAAACTTAACTAAAACATGTAGGGTTAGGTCATAACCCAGGTCAGGGGTGTTACAATAACCCAGGTCAGGGGTGTTACAATTATCAACCCCTAAAAGGAGTTCGTCCCTGAAATCTCAAGTTAAAAGAGAAGGGTACTTCTTCCTCATCTCTTTCTCTAACTCCCATGTGGCTTCTTCA
This sequence comes from Alisma plantago-aquatica, assembly GCA_963693085.1. Taxonomy (NCBI): domain Eukaryota; kingdom Viridiplantae; phylum Streptophyta; class Magnoliopsida; order Alismatales; family Alismataceae; genus Alisma; species Alisma plantago-aquatica. Next base: position 83,204,762 of record OY856415.1, on the reverse strand, counting down.
ACACCAGGGTGATGCCAGAGAACTTTTACAAGAACTATATCTTTCTTCTTCAACTTCTTGACTCTTCTGTCAAGAATCATCATAGGGCCCTCCATATAGGATATATCTTCATTCAATTCAACCTCTACAGGTTGCAGCACCATCTCTGTATCGGGATGACACTTCCTCAGCGTAGACACACGAAACATTGGATGTAGTCTATGTAGGTTAGGTGGCAACTCTAGACTATACGCTACTTTCCCAATCTGTGCTATCACTAGGTAAGGTCCCATATATCTAGGAGCTAACTTTCCTTTCTTCCTGAATCTGAGAACACCTTTCCAAGGAGAGACCTTGAGATACACTCTATCTCCCACTTGGAACTCTAGATGTCTACGACATTTATCAGCATAAGACTTTTGTCTATCTTGTGCAACCTTCAACAGCTATTGTATAACTTTAATCTATTCAGTTATTTGTTGCACTAATTTATGACCCAAAAGTTGGTATTCTCCGATTTCAAACCAGCATAATAGAGATCTACAACATCTACCATATAATGCTTCATTCGGTGACATGTCAATACTGGCCTAATAACTATTATTATAAGCAAACACAATCAAGCTTAAGTGTAAATCCCAACTTCCCACAAACTGAAGGACACATGCCCTAAGCAAATCCTCCAAGATCTATATGGTCCTCTCAGACCGCCCATCTATCTGAGGATGAAAGGTTGTACTAAACTTCAACTGAGTACCCAAGGCTTTAAGTAATTATTCCCAAAAATGACTCGTAAACTGGGGACCTCTATCAGATACAATCATAGCTGGGACTATGTGCAACCACACTATCTCATTTATATAGATCTGTGCAAACTTCTCCACAATATAGGTTGTTTTGACAGGAAGAAAATGTGTTGTCTTAGTCAACCTATTAACTATCACCCAGATGGAATCATGACATTTGGTTGTCCTAGGCAGTCCAACCACAAAGTCCATTGTCACGTGATCCTATTTCCACTGAGGTATAGGTAGGGGTTGTAACATTCCTACAGGATTCTGGTGTTCTACTTTAACCTACTGACACACCAGACACTACATAACAAAATCTGCTACATCCTTCATTAAATCGGGCCACATACATGGATGAGTGAGCTTCCTTCATAAATATGGTATATTTTGGTACTTTTAAGTTCACCTTAATACATATCTTTTAAGTTATGGTACAATTTGGTACTTCTTGGATGCATTGCATACATGGATGAGTGAGCTTCCTTCATAAATAACTTCCTTAACTTATTACTATCATGAACTATCACTCTACCATGGTAACAAACTATCCCTTCCTATGGCTAATGGAAACTATCTTGTTTCTCACTGCCCAACTCTGGCCTAATCAACTGAATCACAGTATCCGTCTGTTGTGCCTCTTTGATCTATTCTTTAGGAGTGGGTTTCACATGCATCTCAGCTAATAACCCTTCTAACAAAGATACTTCTAATTGCACATTCATCTATCTCAAAGAGACAAGCATATCTCGCTTACTACACACTAAGGAATTCATTTGTGCATTATCTGAGGGTGAAGATACAGATTTTCTACTGAGTGCATCAGCCACTACATTGGCTTTCCCTGGATGATAATCAATTATACAATGGTAGTCCTTGATTAACTCCATCGAATGACATTGTCTCATATTCATCTCATGGTGAAAGAAGATGTATTTTAATTTTTTATGATCTGTGAAGATCTAGCATGTCTCTCCATAAAGATAATGCCTCCAAATCTTCAATGCATTAACTAATGTAGCTAGTTCTAGATCATGTGTCAGATAATTCTCCTCATGTTTCTTAAGTAGTCGCAAAGCAAAAGAAACTACATGATCATTCTGCATCAACACATAGCCTAGACTATTCTTAGAAGCATCACTGGAAAACAACACATCCCTTTTCCTGCTCAGGTAAAACTAACATAGGTGCACTAGACAACTTTTCTTTCAACATCTGAAAAGAATGTTGACACTTATCATTCCAGACAAAAGGAACACCTTTTCTTGTCAACCAGGTTAAGGGTAATGCTATAGAGAAGAAATCTTTGATAAATCTCCTCTAATATCCTTCCAAGCCTAGGAAACTATGAACCTTAGTTGGTGTCTTAGGTTGGTCCCACTCCATAATAAATTCTACTTTCTTAGGATCAACATGGATACCTAAAGCAGATATGACGTGTCTAAGAAAAGATACTTCTGATAACCAGAACTCACAATTGCTAAACTTAGCATATAGCTTATGCTGCCTCAACAAGGTCAAAGCTTGACGAAGATGTTGTTCATGCTGTTGACCGTATCTACTGTATATCAAGATGTCATCTATGAAAACCACTACAAACTGATCAAGGAAAGACTGAAATATTCTATTCATCAAGTCCATGAATGTAGCTGGTGCATTAGTTAGTCCAAATGACATGACTACAAACTCGTAATTAACATACCTCATTCTAAAGGCCAACTTAGGTATGTCACTCTCCTTGATACGTAATTGGTGATATCCTGACCTCAGGTCAATCTTAGAAAACATCGTTGCACCATATAACTAATCAAACAAATCATCAATCCTTCATAAAGGATATTTGTTCGTAATCATCACCTTGTTGAGTTGTCTGTAATCTATGCATAGTCTCATATACCCATCCTTCTTTTTAACAAAAAGAACTAGAGCACCCCATGGTGAAGTACTCGATCGTATGAAGCCTTTCTCAAGAAACTCTTGCAACTATTTCTTAAGTTTTGTCATCTCAGCTGGTGCCATCCTATAAGGGGTTTGAGCTATAGGTTGCGTATTAAGAACATGACTAATCTCAAAATCAATCTCTCGAGGTGGAGGGATACCTAGTAATTCCTTAGGAAACACATCCTCAAATTCCTTAATAATCGGAACTTCGGAGAGGCTAGGGCCCTTTATTCTGGTATCTACCACATGTGCCAAGAATGTGAAGCATCCTTGTCTCATCAACTTCTCTGGTATCATATATGTCACTAAATAGGTTGGGAGAATCTTTCTCTCCCCATGAAAGACTCATGTATTGTCACCATATGTGAACATGGCCTGCATGGAACCACATTCTGAGACAACTTTATACTTCTCTAAGGTGTCCATCTTGAGAATTACATAAATCCCATACATTTCAAGTGGTATAAGATCCACTTAAATGTTGTGTTCTGAGAAGAAAAGAACACATGAAGAACATACCTTCCGCAACATAGCAGATCCCTCTAATGGAATTTCTAATAACAGATTATCCTTTCTAGGATTAACAACCATATTACAGTCATGAATCACTTCTCGAGTGATAAAAGAATGTGTAGCACCCAGATCAATTAAAACAGATACGAAACATGATCCAGACATATCAGAATGAAATAATTCCATCTGACCTATCGCAACGCGTGCATTAACCACTACCTCTGACTAATTCATAGAATAGAATCTTGTCCTCGCTTGCTGTCGACCTCGTCCTCTATTGGTCAGTGTAGAGGACCCTGCCTGAGATGCTTGTCCACGTACCATAGAGCCACTACTGAACTGCTATCCCTGAGAGCCCTATTGGCTCTTCCTTGATGGCTGGGTCACTTCCATGTTCGTAACTAGATAGTCCTTTATCACATGCCCTATCTGTATGCACCAGTAGCAGACTCTATTATCCCACTACGACCTAGGTGGTCCTATCACTGACATCGATGTTGAACTCTGAGCTCTTCCTGAGGGAAAAATACGACCTCTACCTCGGCTAGATGTCCACTATGTCTGGTTAATGAACCTTTGTGGTTCCAGAGGTGTAGAAAATCTCAGTTTCTTAAAACCGCCAAACCTCTAATTCTGAAACTGTGTAGGTGCTTTCCTACTATTTGCATCTCGTTTCTCTGTCACGGACCTCTCTAGCTATCTAACTGACTCCACAAAGGTAGGAAACTTCTCCCTATTCTCCAGGGTAGATACAGGTGTGGTCAATTCAGAGTTCAAACATTTCTCAAAATGTTGAATTCTCTCCTCATCTGTGGTGGCCATGTGTAGAAAAAACTATAGAAGCTCCATAAACTTAGCTTCATACTCATTAACCTTCATTGTCCCCTGTCTAATCTGCTCAAACTGTGAAATCTTCTCATCAAGATAAGTCTTGGGAAAGTATCTATTGACAAACTCTTGTCAGAATTCCTTCCATCCGACCTCAACACCTAATCGTTTCTCCTCTTCTATGGCCCACCAATGGCCAACACTTCCCATCAAAAGGTATATTGCATGCTTAACCTTATCAGCTTCTGGGATATTGAGGATCCTAAAGGCTTTCTCTATCTCAGTGAGCCATAAATCTACATCTGTTGTGTCATCTATACTAGCATATTTAATGGCTCCTACCCTACGCAACCATTTAAAAGTCTTGCCATCTTCATCTCTCTCACTAGACCCTGATGTTCTAGAGACTGGTACTGGTATCCGTCAGCCATTTGTGTCACCATATTCATAATTTGTCTGAAAAGAGCTTGAAAAGTTGGGGTTTCAAACAGAGTTTGGTCCGGATGAGGATTCTCAGGCATTGGTTCATCTCTATCATGATCCCTTGTACCACCTCCTGGTAAAGCAACACTGCTCTCAGTAGTGTGTTCCTCGTGCGCTCCAAACATCTTTGGTTCCTACTTCTTCTCTTGTATAAGGAGAATTTTTCTATAAGATATACTGGAGGACACTAGAACAGACTCAACAAACTTAATCTTATGTCTCTATAGACTTAGCTAACCTTAGGCTCTGATACCAAAACTTTGTGACGACCCGATTACATATGAATCCATCACCAGTAAAAATGCAGAATTATCACAAATAACTGAGTTAACAAAAACCACTAAAAATTAAAACCATCTTTGCACATAGATCCCTGTTCAATAAGCTTGTACACAAAGGATCAAATTCTTACATACACATAGTTCATGTCCAGGAAGAACCAAAATGTACCATAACAAGCTCACCTTAATACATATCTTTTAAGTTATGGTACATTTTGGTACTTCCTGGATGCATTGCATACATGGATGAGTGAGCTTCCTTCAAAAATAACTTCCTTAAGTTATTAGTGTCATGAACTATCACTCTACCATGGTAACAAACTATCCCTTCCTATGGCTCATGGAAACTATCTCGTTTCTCACTACCCAACTCTAACCTAATATGTTGAATCACAGTTGCCGTCTGTTGTGCCTCTTTGATCTATTCTTTAGGAGTGGGTTTCACATGCATCTCAGCTAATAACCCTTCTAACAAAGATACTTCTAATTGCACATTCATCTATCTCAAAGAGACAAGCATATCTCACTTACTACACACTAAGAAATTCATTTGTGCATTATCTGAGGGTGAAGATGAGGATTTTCTACTAAGTGCATCAGCCACTACATTGGCTTTCCGTGGATGATAATCAATTGTACAATGGTAGTCCTTGATTAACTCCATCCAGTGACATTGTCTCATATTCAGCTCATGGTGAAAGAAGATGTATTTTAAGTTTTTATGATCTCTGAAGATCTGGCATGTCTCTCCATAAAGATAATGCCTCCAGATCTTCAATGCATGAACTACTACTGCTAGTTCTAGATCATGTGTCAGATAATTCTCCTATTGTTTCTTAAGTTTTCGCAAAGCAAAAGAAACTACAAGATCATTATGCATCAACACATAGCCTAGACCATTCTTAGAAGCATCACAGAAAACAACACATCCCTTTTCCAGCTCAGGTAAAACTAACATAGGTGCACTAGTCAACTTTTCTTTCAACATCTGGAAAGAATGTTGACACTTATCATTCCAGACAAAAGGAACTCCTTTTCTTGTCAACCAGGTTAAGGGTAATGATATAGAGTCGAAATATTTGATAAATCTCCTCTAATATCCTGCCAAGCCTAGGAAACTGTAAACCTTAGTTGGTGTCTTAGGTTGTTCCCACTCCATAATAAATTCTACTTTTTTAGGATCAACATGGATACTTGAAGCAGATATGATGTGTCCAAGAAAAGATACTTCTGATAACCAGAACTCACAATTGCTAAACTTAGCATATAGCTTATGCTGCCTCAACAAGGTCAAAGCTTGACGAAGATGTTGTTCATGTTGTTGACCGTCTCTACTGTATATCAAGATGTCATCTATGAAAACCACTACAAACTGATCAAGGAAAGACCGAAAGATTCTATTCATCAACTCCATGAATGCAGCTGGTGCATTAGTTAGTTCGAACGACATGACTACAAACTCATAATGAACATACCTCATTCTAAAGGCCGACTTAGGTATGTCACTCTCCTTGATACATAATTGGTGATATCCTGACCTCAGGTCAATCTTAGAAAACATTGTTGCACCATACAACTGATCAAACAAATCAGCAATCCTTTGTAAGGGGTATTTGTTCGTAATCGTCACCTTGTTGAGTTGTATGTAATCTATGCATAGTCTCATATACCCATCCTTCTTTTTAACAAAAAGAACTAGAGCACCCCATGGTGAAGTACTCGATCGTATGAAGCCTTTCTCAAGCAACTCCTGCAACTATTTCTTAAGTTTTACCATCTCAGCTAGTGCCATCCTATAAGGGGTTTGAGCTATAGGTTGCGGATTCAGAACATGATTAATCTCAAAATCAATCTCTTGAGGTGGAGGAATACCTGGTAGTTCCTCGGGATACACATCCTCAAATTCCTTAACAATCGGAACTTCGTAGAGGCTAGGGCCCTTTATTCTGGTATCTACCACATGTGCCAAGAATGTGAAGCATCTTGTCTCATCAACTTCTCTGGTATCATAGATGTCACTAAATAGGTTGGGAGAATCTTTCTCTCCCCCTGAAAGACCCATGTCTTGTCACCATATGTGAACATGGCCTGCATGGAACCACAATCTAAGACAACTTTATACTTCTGTAAGGTGTCCATCTTTAGAATTACACCAATCCCATACATTTCAAGTGGTATAAGATCCACTTGAATGTTGTGTTCTGAGAAGGAAAGAATACATGAAGAACATACCTTCCACAACATAGCAGATCCCTCTAATGGAGTTTCTAATAACAGATTATCCTTTCAAGGATTAACAACCATATTACAGTCATGAATCACTTCTCGAGTGATAAAAGAATGTGTAGCACCCATATCAATTAAAACAGATACGAAACATGATGAAGACATATCAAAATGAAATAATTCCATATGACCTATCGCAACGCGTGCATTAACCACTGCCTCTGGCTGATTCATAGCATAGAATCTTGTCCTCGCTTGCTGCCAACCTCATCCTCTATTGGTCAGTGCAGACAACCCTACCTGAGATGCTTGTCCATGTCCCCTAGAGCCACTACTGAACTGTTATCCCTAAGAGCCCTACTGGATCTTCCTTGATGGCTGGGTCACTTCCATGTCCGTAACTTGATAGTCCTTTATCACATGCCCTGTCTATCTACACCAGTAGAAGACTCTATTATCTGACTGCAACCTATGCGGTCCTATCACTGACATCGATGTTGAACTCTGAGCTCTTCCTGAGGGAAAAATACGACCTCTACCTCGGGTAGATGTCTACTATGTCTGGTTATTGAACCTTTGTGGTTCCAGAGGTGCAGAAAACCTCAGTTTCTTAAAACCGCCAGACCTCTAATTCTTAAACTGTGTAGGTGCTTTCCTACTATTTGCCTCTTGTTTCTCTGTCACGGACCTCTCTGACTATCTAACTGACTCCACAAAAGTAGCAAACTTCTCCCTATTCTGTAGGGTAGATACATGTGTGGTCAATTCAGAGTTCAAACATTTCTGGAAATGCCAAATTCTCTCCTCATTTGTGGTGGCCATGTGCAGACAAAACTACAAAATCTCCATAAACTTAGCTTCATACTCATTAACCTTCACCGTCCCTTGTCTAATTGATGTGAGGATTTTGAGTCGCTTATATAGGCTTGTTTTACATGCGTTTTATGTGTTTATTAGTCACTTTTGTGGTTAGTATCCCATGATTCATTCTCTTCAGTCTATAATCTCATTTTGTATCAAATCTCTCATATTTTATCTTTTTGATTATAAATGATCATATTGATATGTTTTAGCATAGCTGATTTGGATTTATCTTGAAATTCTAGGAAAAATGAATATACAGAGTTGTCGATACCATCGACATCCGTCGATAGTATCGACACGGTCACAGTGAGACAGCCGTAAGGAGCCAAGATGAGTTGATACCATCGACACTAAAGTCGATGGTATCGAGATACCTACAACGAGCCAGCAACCAACTGGTCGATACCATCGACACAAAGTCGATAGTATCGACGTTGCCCAGCTTCAGCGAAACCTTGGTGATAAAATAAATGCCTAAAGATGTCGATACAATCGACACGCAAGTCGATGGTATAGAGTCTACATCAGTGGGAACATCAGAGAAAAAGACAACTTGCCGATATTATGACTGGTCGATACCATCGACCCGCGTGATGGTATCGACGCAGTTAGGATAGGTTTTGTTTTAGATTGATTTTAATCGGATGGTGGTGATCTTCTGGCGACCAAAAAGTGGTCCATATACCTAATTTTGGCGGCCCTAAGTAGGGTATCACGTCATTAGTCATTGCACAAGTCTCAAGGAGAGGGAGAGAGAAGGACGGAGTCCAGAATCACGCCCCAATCGTTCCAAGAGCCGCAAAAGACGTTTTCCACCGCCAGAAGGATGTAGATCGCGCACTCTACATCAAGGAACGCCCGGATCTCCTCCGTCCAGAGGTTGTATGACATTTTTATTGAGATGAACATGCGGGGCTAATCCCCTTTGTCTTTAGGACCGGGAGTAGCCCGGGTAATCGTTGTATGACATTTTTACCATAGTAATTCATATTTTGTCTCTTAAATCTGTGGTATGATTTCATTTTTCTCCAATATATCATTATGATTGATCACCCTAATGATAATCTAATGCCCTTAATTACTTTGAAAGAAGAATTAATGGTTGAAAAGAGATGAAATTCACATTAACTAATAAATTCTTTGAACTAGGTGATGTATGGTTAATGGTGGAAACCCAGAGTTTGGTCTTCATGCACCTAGTTTAGGGTATAGGTTACTACTACCGTGAAACCGACCTAGATTTAGGTAGTGAATTGTATCATGACAGTGAACAATTCTGACTACAGCCACTACCTGAAATGAGAGATGAATTAGCATAACTAGGTAGAACTTAATACAACGAGAACCTGTAGTGAAACCTAAAGATTCCCATATAAATTTATTAAACTAAACATTTAATCGATTGCTTTGTTTTTTTTTCTTTTTCAATCAACTCCCAAAGACCTTTTAATTGGTCTAGTTGATCGTGAGTAGTTAGTAAGTAGTCTACCGACATTTCAGTGTCCCTGTGTTCGACTCAGGCCTCACAAAGGCCTATATTACTCTAACGCGTGCACTTGCATTACACGCATGGAAAAATCGTGTCAAGTTTTTGGCGTCGTTGCTGGGGACACGGCAACTGTCAGCACTACGAGTGCTACAAGAGGCCACTCTAGGCCACACATTTTATTCTATTATTATTTTTTAAATTCATCGTTTATCTTTCATAATTAGTAATCACCTAGCACTATACTGAATCAAATTTATTACCTTGTAGGTACCAGTGCATGGTGAAGACGCATAGCACAAACTACGTACTGTCATCACCAGAGGTTCCACTGTTGGGATCAGACGACGAGGAGAACAACATTCAAGTTCAACCTGAGGATATAGATTCAGACTCTGAACCAGAAGCCATAGCTGAGGAATAGACAATATGGGAGAAGATAAAGGCTTCTTCCTCATCAGCATCAAAGAGGCCGATCAAAAGGCAAGCAATTAACATTCCAACATATAAGATTGATCCGACTCTGATCAACTTGGTCAAGTCTCAAGCATTTCACGGGCTAAAGAATGAAGACCTGTTGCCCACATCAGCACTTTTGTGGAAAATTGCGATATGATCAAGATAGATAGGTTTCCGCAGGAGACACTGTATTTGAAGCTATTCCCTAGCTCTCTTACAGGTAATGCATGGGAATGGTTGCATAATCTTGATGATGAGACCGTCTAGACTTGGGACCAAATGATCGAGGTTTTCTTCGAGTGATTATTTCCACAGGAGAAAACCAATGACCTAGTACGGACGATCCACAATTTCTGTCAAAGGGCTGGGGAGACATATTCTGAGACGTGGGAGCGCTTTCAGATAATGCTGCAGAAATGTCCACATCACGGGCTAGATAAAGAAAAACAAGTGAAGATCTTCTACTTTGCTTTAAATGAGCACGACAGGAGCAATCTAGACTCAGTAGGTTTCAGTTTCTTCTTGAACAACACTGGCACTAGGTGTTGGGAAATCCTGAAAATATGGCTAGAAAGTAATCATGGGGCGACAGAGACACACCAGAATAGGTTCGAGTTGCAGGTGAGTCAAAGGCCATAAAGGAGCTGAATGAGAAGATGGACTTATTAGCCAAGAAATTTCTAGCAAAGGAAGATGGGGAGTCTGATGAAGAGGCACAAGTGAAGTTTATGCGCCAACAACAGGGGTACAAAAACAATGATTATTCTTGGAGGAAAGATTAAAAAATTTCATGGAAGGACCCAAACAATTTCCTACAGGATCCCGATGCCAAACCACAACCGTCGGCAGAGGACAAGAGCAATGAGTTTCTCAATCAAGTCATCAAGAAGAATCAAGAACTCATGAGCACGTTTGGCCAACAGATTAAGCAACAAGGAGAATTTATGAATCAATTTGGGCAAACTTTACAAAGTCATGGGGCTCAGATGAGAACTCTGGAAACATCGTTAGCGCAGATGGCAACTAAGATAGCAAATTTGAAAAAACCAACGCAGCAAGGTTTTCCCGAAAATACAAATGTTCCAGGAGGAAATCAACAAGCCAAGGCAATTATGTTACAGAGTCGAAAGAAGACTTTAAACTCTAAGGCCGATGAACAAAGCACACCCCTGCCAGAAATCATAGGTGAGGCCATAGAGGAGGTTACAATCACAAAGCCGATGGAGGATGCGGTAGAGGATGCCACACCAGAAACCATTGTTGAGGAAGAGACTCAAAAGAGGACACCATATGTGCCACCACACCAGCGGGAAAAGACTGTCCTAGTTTTGTATCCAAACACTTTGAAGGCCAAGAAAGTTGACGCTCAGTTTAAAAAGTTCCTAGATAGTTTTAGCAAACTTTCTATCAACATTCCGCTGCTAGAAGCAATAGAGAAGATACCCTCTTATGGCAAGTTTCTGAAAGATATAATTACAAAGAAAAGGAAGATTCCTGATACTGAGGTGGTGGTTCTTAAAGAGCAAGTGAGCACCTTCATTTTGGGCACATTACCACCAAAAAGACAAGATTTGGGTTGCTTCAATATTTCATGCTACATCGGCAAGGTGAAATTTGGCGAAGCATTGTGCGACTCTGGGGCAAGTATTAATTTGATACCTCTTTCTACTTTCAAGAAGCTGGGACTTAAAGAATTGAGGCATAGCAACATGACGATTCAGCTAGTGGATAATTCTGTGGTTAAGCCGTATGGTATTTGTGAGGATGTACTGGTTAAAGTTGATAGGTTTTTATTTCCAGTAGATCTTGTGGTAATGGAAATGCAAGATGACCAAGGGAATGAGCTACTCCTTGGAAGACCCTTCCAAGTTACTGCAGATATGATACTCGAAATGGGAAGAGGCTGTGTGACATTGGGAATAGCAGATGACATATTTGAAATGGTTATGCCCACAGGTACAACACAATCACAAGCACAGGAGTAATGTCGCATGGTGAAACATTTTGATCAAAACATTTCTCTTTGTTTAGGGAAGCCATTTCTGGATATGTCTCATGTAATGACCAAGGTAGATAAGGGGACACCGGCTGTAGATATTATGGAACAAACCAAAGTTGTTTCTCTTTGTAGAGCTATGGGTTATTCAAATGATGAAGAGGAGGAAATTCCTCTTTCTACTGAAGATGATGCAATAGCAAGTTCTGTCCTTGACGCATATCCAGAACTACCCCTTGAAGCTTGCCTTGTCAACATAATGCATGACTGGATGAGAAGCAAATCATTACAAGAATGTGTCAAGATGCTTCAAGTTCTTCCGTCCTATTATGCCAAGCATTATGAAGATCTTGGGCCACTCCCACCACCGCTCCAATTATCATTGATTAGTCCACCAGAGTTAGAACTGAAGCCACTGCCTCCTCATTTGAAGTATGCATTCTTAGCCGATGGTGAAAGACTACCGGTGATTATTTCAGCATATCTAAGTGCCAGTGAAGAAGAGCAGTTGATGATTGTGCTGAAGAACCACCGTGGTGCATTCATGTGGTCAGTTGCTGATATTAAAGGGATTTCCCCTACACTTTGCCAGCACAAGATCTGGCTCGAGGAAGGATCCGAGTCAGTGATTCAGCCACAACGTCAACTCAACCCGAGCTTGATAGAGTTCGTCAAGAAAGAGGTGATCAAGCTCCTTTCTGCAGGCATCATTTATGCTCTCTCATATTCGACGTGGGTAAGCCCCACACTGGTAGTCCCTAAAAAGGGGGGAATTACTGTCACTCATAACTTGCTGAACGAACCGGTCACGATCCGATTGGTAACCGGGTGGCGTGTTTGCATTGACAACCGTCGCTTGAATTCCGCTATGTTAAAAGATCATTTTCCTCTTCCATTCATCGATCAAATTTTAGAGCGACTAGCTGGTCGATCTCACTTTTTTTTAGACGTCTACTCAGGATACAATCATATCTCCATAGATCCTAAGGACAAAGAGAAGTCTACCTTCACTTGTCCTTACGGAACTTTTGCATACCATAGTATGCCTTTTGTCGTATGCAACACACCAGCAACCTTTCATAATTGTATGCTCGCTATTTTTTCTGATATGGTTGAGCGTTGTTTAGAGGTTTTCATGGATGATTTTTCCATCTATGGTGCGTTGTTTGATGAGTGCCTATATAATTTGGATAAAGTTTTACAAAGATGTGAGGACACACATTTAGTTCTCAACTGGGAAAAGTGCCATATGATGGTTAGTGAAGGAATTGTGCTTGGACACAAGGTGTCTAGCAAGGGGCTAGAGGTGGATCCAGTCAAGATTGAGGTTATTTCAAAATTACCCCCACCTAATTCGATTAAAGGGGTAAGGAGTTTTTTCGATCATGTAGGATTTTATCACCGCTTTATCAAAGATTTCTCTAAAATCACTAAACCGTTGTCTGAACTGCTTGAGAAAGATGCGATGTTTGATTTCAATGAAAAATGCTTGCATGGTTTTAATGTACTTAAGGAAAAGTTAATTTCTGCACTGGTTGTTCAAACGCCGGATTGGACTAAGCCTTTCGAGCTAATGTGCGATGCTTCAAATTTTGCAGTAGGGGTTGTTCTTGGGCATCATTTTGAGAACAAACCCACAGTGATTTTCTATGCATCAAAGACTTTAAACGAGGCACAACTTAACTACACCACAACTGAAAAGGAACTTCTCGTCGTAGTTTTTGCATTCAAAAAAATTCGGCAATATCTAGTAGGGTCAAAAGTTGTGGTGTGGACGGACCACGCCGCCATAAAATACTTGATGGAAAAGAAAGATACCAAACCTAGATTGATTAGGTGGATCTTATTGCTGCAAGAATTTGACATTGAAATTAAGGATAAGGCAGGAATTGAGAATGTGGTTGCGGACCACTTGTCTAGGTTAGAGCGGCTAGATGAGAAGGATATTAATATACCCATTACTGAGACATTTCCTGATGAGCAAATCCTTTCTTTAAAATCCAAGGATCTATGGTTTTCATACATTGTTAATTATCTTGCATGTAAAATAATCCCAGATGATTGGACTTATCAAGAGAAAAAGAAAATTTTCCATTCTTCGAGATATTACTTAGGGGATGGTCCCATCTTGTTGAAGCAATGCAAGGATGACGTTTTTCACAGATGTGTACTAGAGGTAGAATATGACAGTGTACTTAGTCACTGTCATACACTACCAACCGGTGGTCATCATGCGAGTTCAAGAACGGCATCCAAGGTGCTAGAGAGTGGTCTTTATTGGCCTACACTATTCTGGGACGCCTACGAATATGTGAGATGATGTGATTCTTGTCAAAGGGCAAGTAATATTTCCAAACGGAAAGAGATGCCCCTCAATGTGTTTCAAGAAGTTGAGGTATTTGATGTGTGGGGCATCGATTTTATGGGACCCTTTGTGTCCTCAAATTCTAATTTATACATTTTACTTGTTGTTGATTATGTATCAAAGTGGGTAGAGACAATACCCACAAGGACTAACGACACTGTTGTACCAAGGATGATTATTAGTGATGGAGGCACCCACTTTAAGAATCAAAAGTTTGTTGCGTTATTGAGAAAGTACGGGGTAAATCACAATGTTGGTACCCCATACCACCCGCAAACACAAGGGCAAGTCGAAGTGTCAAATAGAGAAATTAAGAAAATTTTGGAGAGCACAGTGGCTTCGACAAGAAAGAACTGGAGTAAACTACTACCGGATGCATTATGGGCGTATAGGACCGCTTTTAAGACACCTATAGGCACCACGCCTTTTAGGTTGGTTTATGGGAGGGCCTGCCATTTTCCGGTAGAGTTGGAACACAAAGCGCATTGGGCGCTACGGAAGCTTAATTTGAGCTATGATGAGGCAGGGAAGAAGTGAATGCTAGAGCTCAATGAGTTGGATGAGCTGAGGATGAACGTGTATGAAAACTTGAGGATTTACAAAGAAAGAACAAAACAAATTCCTGATCGTCACATTCAACTACGTGTTTTCAAAAAGGGAGATTGTGTGTTACTGTTTAACTTGAGGTAGAAGTTGCATCTCGGGAAATTGAAATCCCGGTGGAGTGAACCTTTTGTTGTGGAGGAGGTGCACCCACATGGTGCTATTATGGTGTGTGATGGAGAGCTGATGTTTCTAGTTAATGGTCAAAGGTTGAAGCTTTACTTTGGCGAGGACTACACAAGAAAAGTACATGAGGTTAAACTCATGGCACTTAAGGATGAATGAATAGCTTTATTGCGTCTAGCCTAAGACGGTAAAGTAGGGCGCTTGTTGGAAGGCAACCCAACCATCAGTAGTTTTAATTTGTAGTTCTTTCGTTTTCTTTCACATTTACAAGTTAGTTTTATGTAATTTCATTTTTGTGTGTAAAAATAATACCTTAATCATTTTGTTCAGTGTGCAGTACTGAGTCAGAGTCGATATCATCGACTACAGTGTCGATGGTAATGACGTGGGTATAGGGACGCAGCTGCAAAAAAATTTCTATGTTGATACTATCGATGGCCTCATCGATGGTATCAACCTATCATCAGCAACGTCGAAGAAAACAATAGCTCCGCGTCGATAGTATCGATCAGGAAGTCGATACTCACGAGATCCCTGAAGATTTACAGAAGAATTTTTATTAGTGATTTCGATACCATCGACGGCCTTGTCAATGGTATCGACATGGAAACAGTAAGGAAGCAGCATCCGGGCCTCGCGAGGGTACTCGATCCACATAGAGTCGATACCATCGACACCTAGTCGATAGTATCGACGTGACACGTCACCGATCTGTGAGAAGAAATCAACAAAGCCCGCCAATTTCGGAAATTGATTCGTGGGATGGGTCGATACCATCGACTCTTTTTGATAGTATCAACGCGTCATTGATGGGGCCCCACATCAAGCACTCGACAACCGTCGATAGTAGCGATGACCCAGATTGCACTACAGGTGTCGATACCATCAACACTGTGTCGATGGTATCGACGGAGCAACAGTAGCGACGGGATCAGTTATAAAAGGAGGGGTTGTTTCTCAATTCTATTCACACCTTCAGAGTGAATCCCCTCTACTTGTGCATTGAGCATTGTTGAGCGACCGGAGGCCTTCATCGAGCGTCAAAGGATCGAGATATCTTCCCCAAGCTTTGCGCCAAGCAGAGATATTCTTCTCCAACCTTCATTGAGCTCTATTCCTTATTCCCCCTTTCTTAATGTTCACGATGGTGAGGACGGTAGGAGCTTCTTCTTTGTGGGTAGCCCCAACGGAGATTGATCTGTTTGTTCCTCCACCACCCGGCTCCATTTGTCATCCGAGGATCGTTCATCCCTCGACAGACGTAAAGAAGATCTACGAGGAGCTACTCAAGCGAAAAATTGAACCAACCCGATATGTTGATCGGACTATGATCTGTGACCTCGGGTTTGAGGCCAACCTCATGAATGTACTTCAGGGGCAAGTGAAGCATACGGGCAGGCAGTCTGACGAGGTCCAGTACCACACTGAAGGTCACCCCTTTTTCGGTGAGTGGCCGATGTACAAAGAACTGGTGGCAGAGTTTATGGCATCGCTGGACATATGTGTTGTGCCTAACGACCTTATCTCCACTGATAGGGAGTGGATAAAAGGGCAAGTTTCTTTCCATCTCTACAACAACAACTACACCCTTACCCTCAACCAGTTCAGTTCAATCTACAACTGGTATCATTCTCTGAATTAGCACAGGAGGCCAGACAGCCAGACCGATTATGATGAAATCTTTGCCCAGCTGGTGACCGTGCCTCCAGGCAAGTCCGTCAGCTATCATAATGCAGCCGTCGCTGATTTCGAGCATCCATTTGTGCAGATTCTACATCGCATGTTGTGCACTACTTTATTTGCTCGAGGTGACTTTTTGCTAAGTAAGTTTTAGGAGACAGACTTGTTCTTTCTTTATAAGATGTTGAAAAGAGAAGAGCTCAACTGGGGCATGTTTTTCTTAATGCGTGTGCTGGACATACGGAGGAGTACTAGAAGAGCCCCTATCCACTTTGGGGGGCTTATCACACTGCTCGCTCTCTATCTTGGGATGGATTTTTACAAACTCACTCCGCTTGCCAACAAGAATAAAGTCAATCTGCATCATCTACATCGTTCCAATCTTCTTACGCTTCATGATGGCATGGTCTATGCGCATTGCCATGTCAACAAGGTGTACCAGGAGTGTACGCTTCCCGATCCAGTCTTTCACATCCAGGGAGCTCAGCACTTTCGGTGGCCCATAATCGCCATCGATGACTCCGACAAAGAAGAAGACGGTAACGACAACAACAATGACGAAGGTGACGAGCATGAGGAGGAAGAGGAGGCTTTCATTCTTCTTCGTGTACGAGTGTCATCACAGAAGCGTCCACGCTTCCACCCGGGTACATCATCATCTTCACAGCCTCCGCCACCGCAGCCCTCTCAACAAGGAGAGGATGTCTATTCAATGCAGGATATGTATTCCATGTTGTAGGATATCCAACAGACCCAACAAAAGCACACTGCCTCCTTCGCCAGTATTCAGGATACTACGAACCGGCTATTCTTAAATTAGCAGGCCATTTATCAGAATGAGCGCCTCCTCCTCGCCAACCAAAAAAATATTCACGACAGGTTGCATAGGATGTAAATGCAGCAACAACCGTTCTATGATCATTACTGGCACCAAAACTACTTCGGGGGATATCTGCAACCTCCGCCCATGCCCCCATATGATCCAAATTTCTAGGGGCAATATCCATCATGGGATCCCACCGCCCGTAGTACCCACCATCTGAACAATAAATGGTATCACTGTTCCACCTGTTAAGATTTTTTTTGACTATGAGGCCATAGTCGAATTCAAGCTTAGGGGGGGAGATGGAACAATTTCTATCTTTTTCTATCTTTTATTTTTAGTTTTTATCATTTATTTCTTTTTCTTTTCCTCTAGCAATTTTCTTAGTTTTTAGGATCCACATGCTATCTAGTGTATCCGTGGATGTCTAATTTAATGTGTCATCTCTTTGTTTGTCACATGGGAGTCAGGGGTCAATTTGAAAATTTTTAATGAAATTTCAAGCTTGCTTTGTTTGAACTTGAGCATATGACTTATGAAAATAATTGGGTTTGTCAACTTTAAAACATAAGACCACAAATGTACATGCCTATGATTCAAGAAAAGTGGACGAAATTAGATGTTGAGCCTAAACTGACCAAATGGTAATGAGACTTTAATCTGAATTAAGAGAGAGAAACCTCTTGATTTTACACATGTCAGTAAGGAGGGACATATAATATCTTCCAATGGTTCAGTCAATTAATCTTGTGATCTATCCACTTCATCTTATCTACACTCCACCATAAGAAATGGGAGCACATTACTGTCTTTCACTCTTTGATCGCATACCATGTAGATAGGTCTTGCATTACAACTATTTTTACATATTTTTGCATGAAAATGAAAAGAAAAAAAAAGATAGAGTAATTATACATGCACATTATCTTTAGGTGCGTGTCATTTAATTGCATAACTATCATTTTATAGCTGCATTCACATCTTTTGTGCATATAGTACATCATGCATCTTATGTCTTCTGAAACAATAAAGGTGGTGAACTTGTTCCATACCTTCTGAATGCTTCAAATGTATAAGTTATGTAACAAGAAGTGAGCCCCACAAATAATTCATTGTCATCGATGAAAATAAGGGTTTGAAAAAAATTTGAAAAAAATTGAAAAAAAGAGAAAAAAATAAGGGTTCTCACTTACATACTAAGGAATGAGAGGGAGAAAGGAACATGTTCTCACTTACATACTAAGAAGAATAAGCACATGGTGTAGTTTTTTTAGATATTCCATCTCACCTTGAGATGGAATGATAGTGCATGCATCATTCCACCTAAAATGTAGCAGTAGGACATTTTCACGTGCATTTTGCATCATGATAGGTCATTAATTTTTGTGTTGCATGATTGACTGTTATGTGCTTCCATTTCTTCCACAGCCACCTATTTCATCCACCTGTTGCTCTAATTGGTAGGACACCCGTGATTATCTCCTCATTCATTAATATCAGGAGATCTGCTTCCATTTAGATGGTAGTTAGGATTCGAGCAATGTAGATAGGAGATCACAAAGATGTACTAAGCCTGAACAAGAGGATTTTATTACATTAACTGCCTTGTTTGATAGTGTTCGCCAATCTTGGGGGGGGGGGGGGGGGGGGTATCTCTTATGGATGATCATTGTCTCCTAGAGGGTAATTACCATTCTCTAGTTAGTGAGGGTCGGTATGTGAATGTCTGGTAAGGATCATATGGAAATGTCTGTTGTGATACTATGTTCTTTAGTGGATCCTCACAATTTGATTCTATAGCTCTGCTGCTCGAGGATGAGCAATGTTTAAGCTTAGAGGAGTTTGATGCGAGGATTTTAAGTCGCTTATATAGACTTGTTTTACATGTGTTTTATGTGTTTATTAGTCACTTTTGTGGTTAGTATTGCATGATTCATTCGCTTCAGTCTATAATCTCATTTTGTATCAAATCTCTCATATTTTATCTTTTTTATTATAAATGATCATATTGATATGTTTTAGCATAGCTGATTTGGCTTTATCTTGAAATTCCAGGAAAAACGAATATACACAATTGTCGATACCATCGACATCCGTCAATAGTATCGATACAGTCACAGTGAGACAGCCGCAAGGAGCCAAGATGAGTCGATACCATCGACACTGAAGTCGATGGCATCGAGATACCTACAGCGAGCCAGCAACCAAATGGTCGATACCATCGACACAAAGTCGATAGTATCGATGTTTCCCAGCTTCAGCGACACCTTGGTGATAAAACTGATGCCTAAAGATGTCGATACCATCGACGCTCAATTTTATGGTATCGAGTTTGCATCAGTGGGAACATCAGAGAAATAGACAACTTGTCGATATTATGACGGGTCGATACCATCGACCCACGTCGATGGTATCGACGCCATCAGGATAGGTTTTGTTTCAGATTGATTCTAATCGGACGGTGCTGGTCTTTTGGCGACCAAAAAGTGGTCCATATACCTAATTCCGGCGGCCCTAAGTAGGGTATCACGTCATTAGTCATTGCACAAGTCTCAAGGAGAGGGAGAGAGAAGGACGAAGCCCAGAATCACGCCCCGATCATTTGAAGAGCCGCAGAAGACGTTTTCCACCGCCGGAGGGCTTTAGATCGCGCACTCTATGTCAAGGAATGCCCAGATCTCCTCCGTCCAGAGGTTTACATCACTTTTATTCACATTTTCTCCATGTTTTCCCTTTCTCTCATCCTGTCTTTCATTGAAATGAATATGCGGGGCTAATCCCCTTTGTCTTTAGGACCGGGAGTAGCCCGGGTAATCGTTGTATGACATTTTTACCATAGTAATTCATATTTTGTCTCTTAAATTCGTGGTATGATTTCATTTTTCTCGAATATATCATTATGATTGATCACCCTAATGATCATCAAATGCCCTTAATTACTTTGAAATAAGAATTAATGGTTGAAAAGAGATGAAATTCACATTAACTAATAAATCCTTTGAACAAGGTGATGTACGGTTTATGGTGGAAACCCATAGTTTGGTTTTCATCCACCTAGTTTAGGGTATAGGTTACTACTACCGTGGAGCCGACCTAGATTTAGGTAGTGAATTGTATCACAACAGTGAACAATTATGACTACAGGCCACTACCCGGAATGAGAGATAAATTAGGATAACTAGGTAGAACTTAATACAATGAGAACCTGCGGTGAAACCGCAATCCTAAAGATTCCCATCTAAATTGATTAAACTAAACATTTAATCGATTGCTTTGTTTTTTTTATTTTTATTTTCTTTCTCAATCAACTCCCAAAATCCTTTTAATTAGTCTAGCTGATCGTGAGTAGTTAGTAAGTAGTCTACCGACATTTCAGTGTCCATGTGTTCGACTCGGGCCTCCCAAAGGCCTATATTACTCTGACGCGTGCACTTGCGTTACACGCATGGAAAAATCGTGTCACTGGTCTGCTCAAACTGTGAAATCTTCTCATCAAGATAAGTCTTGGGAAAGTATCTATTGACAAACTCTTGTCAGAATTCCTTCCATCCGACCGCAACACCTAATTGTTTCTCCTCTTCTATGGCCCACCAATGGCCAACACTTCCCATCAAAAGGTATACTGTGTGCTTAACCTTATCAGCTTCTGGGATATTGAGGATCCTAAAGGCTTTCTCTATCTCAGTGAGCCATAAGTCTACATCTGCTGGGTCAGCTATACTAGCATATTCAATGGCTCCTACCCTACGCAACTATTTAAAAGTCTTTCCAGCTTCATCTCTCTCACTAGACCCTGATGTTCTAGGTATTGGTACTGGTATCCATCAACCATATGCGTCACCATATTCATAATTTGTCTGAAAAGAGCTTGAAAAGCTGGGGTTTCTAATAGAGTTTGGTCAGGATGAGGATTCTCAGGCACTGGTTCATCTCTATCATGATCCCTTGTACCACCTCCGGGTACAACAACACTTCTCTCAGTAGTGTGTTCCTAGTGTGCTCCAAACATCTTTGGTTCCTACTTCTTCTCTTGTATAAGGAGAATTTTGCTATATGATATACTGGAGGACACTAGAACAGACTCAACAAACTTAATCTTATGTCTCTATAGACTTAGCTAACCTTAGGCTCTGATACCAAAACTTTGTGATGACCTGATTACATATCAAGCCATCACCAGTAAAAATGCATAATTATCACAAATAACTGAGTTAACAAAAACCACTAAAAATTAAAACCGTCTTTGCATGTAGATCCCTGTTCAATAAGCTTTTATACAAAGGACCTAAGTCTTACATACACATAGTTCATGTCATTCATTCAGTATGCCATCTCTTCTCGAGGATAATGAGTATCAGTTACTTTACTTTGATATATACAATAGCATAATAAAAGCCTCAACATAAGCAAACAAAAATCTCAAGTTGTTCGTGAAAGCCACTAAGAACTATCTCCCAAGGACCTGAGTGTACAGAGACGACACATAGACATCTATCTACAAAACCTTGACAGATAACATTCTCAACCTAAAATACTACTGTTGTTCTTGCTGACACGGTCCTTCTTCTGTAGCTCGGTTCCTAGTTCCTCGTCCACGACCACCTAAAAATTGTGGATCCCATGGGGTGAGACTATTGTCGCAGCGAGAGATATAATTCTCTGCCAGTAATATTATTTTCACGTGAAATAATATGAAACTGTAGGTATTCTATTTGTTAAATAGATATATCTTCAGGTACAAAGAAAGGATATTGATAACAGATCTATAAATCATCTTTTTCCTAAAAAGGAATATGAAGAACATGTATAACATTTATCTATCAAGATGTATAGAGAAATAATAAGGCATCAACCAATGTTTCTGTATTTGGCCATTAAAAAAATATACTACACGATTGATTACATGTTCACATTCATACTTATGCCCAGAGGAGATGAGATATACCGCTCATACTCCAACCAACCACTAGTAAGTCGACATCAGTACCATACAAGGTCAATGGCAGAGCTGGTTGTCAAGACCTCTCCTTTCTTGGTCAGCTCGAGAGAACCTAGGTAACATTTAGGTTTAGTATGACATCTTATGTCTGCTGTAATTAGCTATGTTGTGGTATAATGACATCTTCGCTATTGAGTTACTATTGTAAATGTACTCTCTTCGGGAGAAGACCACTTAGCTTTCCCGGATTATCAGGATGACCACTGAGCGATCCAATTTTGATTTTTATTAGGAAGTACACTAAGCAAGTTGATGTATTTGGGGAGTCCACTAAGCACCCTTATTTTAGTTTGGGAGTCCGTTGAGCACCCTTATATTAGTTTGGGAGTCCACTGAGAACCCTTATTTTATCACATATTCAAAAATATGCATTCTGAGTAAGAACTCATTTCACCATTTAGCAAGTGCTAACACTGAATGGATCTATGGTCTGGGCAACTGCATGATAATATTCATCTTTCTTAATTAAGTGCATTATTGTATCTTTTAGCATCAATCAAGACACAAGCAAGATTAACAACAAATACTATAAAGAAAAGCATAATTACATTCATTAGATACGTTCACTTAGAATCTCAACCTCCTGTCATCATCTCACTTGGGTATTCAACCCTTCAATCATCACTGAGTACTATCACCACTTAATAGATGACCATTACCTCTAGGTCATCAGACCTGGGTATTTATTTACATAGTCCACATAGTTCATTGAATCTGTATCGCATAGCCACATAGTTTATTAGTTTTGTGTTACATATCCACATAGCTCTTACTTAGCCATACATGTTACTTTAAGATACATGCATAATTATCATATCATATTATCAACAATGTCAAACACATGTCTATGGAATATTAAGGAACACATCCCTTTTAATGAATTAGGGTTAGAGTCAACTGATTATGATTTCAAGATCTCATAAATAAGGTTATATCTTAAATCATACTCCATTCTTCCCAGAGCTTTAGTATATGCTATTTACATACTTATCTTTCAAATCTTAGTTTCTTTCTCATCCTCACTAAGACATAGATTTCCTAATTCTCATCCTTAAGGTCAACAATTCATCATTATTAAGTTGAGTGAACTTATTGCATTTCATTATTGCATTAAGCATATTCACTTAGACAAGATTAATAAATAAGAACATGTCTACTATATCAAGTAGCATGATGGATAACATTATTATGTTATATTTTTTTTTCAATACCGAATAACCGGTTACATCATTACTGAGATCTAATCAGATTATCAAAGAGAGTTTTGTCTTCTAAGAAGACCGGTAGGCCTATGGCAGGGCACTGCTGCCATTCTCCCTCAAATCCTGGTTGTTTAAGGCATGATTTAGCTAGGATGTCCGCTAGCCTGTTCTGATTCCTTTTGATGTGGACGAGGTCTGTGATGTGGATGGCAGCAAGGGCTTCTCGAGCTTTACATACAGTCGTGATAAACTTGCCCGGGCTCTCTTGACGGCCCTTCACCCAATGAACTGAATTCCAGGAGTCGGATAGGAAGGTGACCTGATGCTGATTCAGTTGTCTTGCGAGTTCTGCACCATGAATAATAGCTTTGAGCTCCCCTTCCATGGCGTCCGTGCCTCGGTGCATTCGAAAGGAGCCCCCAATCCAATCTCCTGTGTGGTTTCGAAGAATGGCACACGTGCAGGACATGTTGGATTTGGACGAAGTGGCAACATCCACATGAAGAAGGATACTTGAAGAATGTAGGTTGAGAGAGCAATCCGGTGAAGGGCTTTCTGATGGATCAGGAAGGTGACGAGTGAAGGCAAGAAGTGAGGATCGTGCTTCAGCATAACATTGTGCAGTCACAACACTTGGGGGTATGGGGGTGTCTTCGAAAACCTGTGAGTTCCTTCCCTTCCAGATTTTCCAGCAAACTATGACAAAGAGCGTCCTCCAGGTGGGTGGGTCTTTGATAGTTCGAATGTTGTGTTCAATCCATTCATGGATAGTCTGACATGAAAAGAAGAGATTCACCTCTTTGGGTCTGATGAGCGACCAGATTTGTCGAGATGATCTGCAGTCCCTGAGTGCGTGCAAACAGTCCTCTTCCATGATGTTGCATCGTGGGCACAAAGGGTTATCTGTCATCTTACGTTTACATCTCAAGGTGTTTGTGAGTAATCTATCATGGATAGCCAGCCACATGTGGGCGCGTATCCGATGCAAGACTGGGATAGACCATAGTGCTTCAAAAAGGGGAATGGGAGCTTCCAGAGATTGTTGACTAATCAGGTTATAAGCAGATCGGGCCGTGAAGGTCCCATAGCTGTCGAGCTTCCATACGAAAGTATCCTCCCCATAGTGAATTCTGGGAGTGGGCATGTGGCTGATAGCTTGAACGGTGTCTTGTACGAACCAGCTATTGAGGAAATCGCTATCCCAAGAGTCGTCGTCTCGGACCAGGCTCGAAACCTTGAGATCAGCTAGGTCTTCTGGGATCGTAAGATCATCTTTAAGGATTGGTTTAGAACCAGCCCCAATCCATTCATCAGTCCAGACAAGTGTATCCAAGCCTGACACGGCATGGCGGCGGGCATTTGCTTTGAGCAATGGCAGGAAAAATTTAAGACTCCTCCAAAGATGAGAACCAGTAGCTTTGGGTAAACCGTTCTGGAGATATTTGTAGCGCATGATGTTCACCCACGGTTTGCTCTTGTTCTGGAAAAAATCCCATCCCATCTTCATCAGCAAGCAGGAGTTAAAGTCCCTTGCCTTCCTTAGACCAAGACCTCCCTGAGATTTGGGGTGCACCACCTTGTTCCATGCAATCAAGTTGAGCCGTCTATGAGATCCACCATTCCATAGAAAATTTCGAGTGATTTGATCAATTCTATCACATATTGAGATAGGGAGCTGGACTGCTTGCATGTTGTAACAAGCTTGAGATTGGAGAACAGATTTGGTGAGCGTGATCCTCCCTGCAAGAGAGAGGAGATTATTTTGCCAATGTGAAATATGCTTTTGAAATTTCTCTAGCAGAGAAGAGAACATCTCCTTTCCTTTCCTTCGATGGGTGATGGGGATGCCCAGATGACGGCCAAGGTTGCTTGTCTGTTGAATCCCTAGCTTATTACATATCCTCCTCCTGATCGAACGAGGTGTGTTGTGTGAGAAGAAGATAGTCGATTTCTCCTGGGAAAGAGCAAGACCAGAAGCATAATGTAGAAGCTTGAGGCAGCGGAGGATCACTCGAGCTTGATGCGTGGAGGCCTCCCCGAAGAGGATGATATCATCCGCAAAGCTTGCATGGGACACGGGAATTCTATCTTTGGTGATGAGAATTGGTTTCCATTTACCCTTGTCAATTTCTTCTGTGATCAATTGACTAAATCGTTCCAGGCACATGACAAATATGTAAGGGGAAAGGGGATCACCTTGCTTGACCCCGCATGAGGGTCTAAAGGTTCCTGCCACTTCTCCATTCCATAGTATAGAGGAGTCACCGGAGCTGATGATATGCATGATGATGTCGACAATTTCCCTGGGTATCGAGGTTCGATTAAGGGTGTCTCTGATGAAGTTCCAGCTTAACTTATCAAAAGCTTTAACTAAGTCCAACTTTAGCGCCATGGTGCCTTTCTTGCAGGTTTTGGACTCCATTGAATGTACCACCTCCTGGACCAGAGCAATGTTGTCCCCGATCTTCCTTCCAGGAACAAAACTGGACTGGTATGGCGAGATCCAGTTGTTGAGGTAAGGCTTCAGCCTGTTGGCAATGACCTTCGAGAGGAGCTTCGTGCATACATTGTTGAGGGAGATGGGTCGCAATTGGGTGCACTTCTCTGGCGGGTTGATCTTGGGGATTAAACATATGAGTGAATCCGACGCAGCTGGTGGGATCGGGATCCCTTTGAAGGGTGCTTGGACAAATTGACATAATTGGTTGCTCACTGAATTCCAGTTC
This sequence comes from Alisma plantago-aquatica, assembly GCA_963693085.1. Classification (NCBI taxonomy): domain Eukaryota; kingdom Viridiplantae; phylum Streptophyta; class Magnoliopsida; order Alismatales; family Alismataceae; genus Alisma; species Alisma plantago-aquatica. The sequence continues at coordinate 83,178,394 of OY856415.1, read as the reverse complement.
GTTTGGTAGAAGCCTGCATCTACGCCGTCCGGGCCTGGGGCTTTGACAGGTGACATGGATTGCAACGCATCCCATATTTCCTTGGATGAGGGGACAGAGGCCAACTTCAGCTGTTGAGCGCTTGTCAAAGGTGTATACGCTCCAGGGAAGGAAATGCTTGATGCTTGACGTCGGGCAGCATCAGTCTCCTGATAAACATTAGAGAAGAAGGAAAGGATGAGGGATTTGAGTGCAGGGGCAGAATCGTACCAAACCCCGTTCTCGTCTTTGAGACGGGAGATCGTACTCCTCCACCTTCTTGCTTTCGTAATCGAGTGGAAATAGCTGGTGTTATTATCGCCTAATTTTATCCAGTTGCATCGTGAGCGTTGCTGGCTTTCAGCCTCCTCTCGCCGAAGGATGCCATCCAGTTGGGTTTGAAGTTCGACAGTTTCCCTCGCCAAAGAATGGTTGAAACGCAGCGAAAGGTTCATCTGGTTCCAACGAATTTTGTTGGTGAGTTGATCTTTGCTTCTCCTATCCTTCTTACGTGAAGCAATGTCCCAGCTCCTTGCCTTCTCCAGCAGAAGCCTGTTGGCAGTAGGCAGGTCTATATCTGTCCTCCACGCCTCTTTAAAGAAAGAAGAGTACCCAGGAGAGGAGTACCATCTTGCGCTAGTACGAAGGTGAGTCGTTCCCTGCTGAGGAAGAGGTGCCTCTGCATAGACCATTAGGGGTGCATGGTCTGAATGGTTCTTCTCAAGGACCATGATCTCCTTTTTGCCTGGAAGCTCAAGCCATTGCTGATTACCCAACGCCCTGTCCAGACGTTCATGGAGGAGGCCCCTCCTGAAAGTGGTACGGGGTCCTATCGCCCCCAGGTCCCTGAGAAAACAGCTCTCAGTTGCCTCAATGAAGTCCATGCTGTTGGCTCTGTCGAAAATGTTGCTGCCAATCTTCTCGGAAGGGTGCATCACAACATTAAAATCGCCCATCACTATCCATGGATCAGTAATCGAAATGGAGATTGCAAATAATTGATCCCAGAGCAGTTTCCTCCCCCCTCTCGTCGTGCTTGCGTAGACGAAGGTATAGAAGGTGTCTTGGATCTTGCAGTGAATGAACTGTTTATGTGACATAAGAATTTCCACATGGGCGGTGTGCTTCCACAGCACCCAGATGCCCCCAGAGAAACCCATAGCTTCGACTCTGTCGGAATTCGGATAGCCCAGGTTCTTAATAATCCCCCTGGCTTTGGTTCCACTGCATCTGGTCTCCAGCAGGCACATGACAGAGATTTTGTATTTGATGGACAGATCTTTCACAGCGTTTTGGGTGTCTTTATCACAGACACCTTGTACATTCCAGGTTGTGACTTTCATTGTCTAACTTCATTGAGGGTGGATTTGCCCATAGTCCGCGCTTCTTCTTCAAGGTCTGGCAGCAGCGAAGTCTTCCCTCTTTTCCTCGAGGAGGATTTTGAGGCTTCTCCTTGGTTCAAGATCTTCCTGTTCCTCAGGTGAATGCCTGACGAATTTCGACTAGGGCTTCTGTATGGATGAGTTTGGCGTTCCGTTGTAGTTGATTCACCGAACGTGAATGGTTCATTTGCAAAGAGATGTGGCGGATTCACCCTTCCTGACACGAGAGAATCTCCGGTGGGGTTAACAGCAGTGTGCGGTGTATGCTGTTGAGGTGGTGGATCTGTTGTAGCGCTGGATGGGGCAGGCATCTCCTTGGAGGCATTGTGGATGGGAGGAGGGTTGGAACTAGACTTGCTATGATTCTTCTTGAATGTTTGTTTGCGCACACTCCAGTCAATTCCTCTAGCCACACGCTCGGCAACTGAATCCACGTCGATAACCTCGTTCTCGTTTGCATCTTCTTCTACCAGGTCTCGCAGGTTCTGAAATTTATTGTTGTTTCTGAGATTGCTGGGTTTGGTTGCGACGTTTTGGCGAGATTTCCTTGGGATGGGGCGTGCATGGATATAGTCCGTCAATCCTTGGACAAGGGGAGGAAGCGGCTGACTCGCAGAAGCCGACTGGCTATCCCTCATGGATGCATTCTCGTCTGCAATTCTCTTCGAGCATTCTTTCTCCAGATGACCGGCTCTACCGCAGTACATGCATATACTCGGGATGTTTTCATATTCGATACGGTATCTGTTACCTTCCACCAATACAGCGGGTGTGAGGGGCTTTTGGAGATCTAACTCGACTGCAATTCTCGCGAAGCGACCTCGACGTTGAGAGATAGTATTGACGTCGACCTTTATCGTCTTTCCGATAGAGTCGCCAATTTCAGCCAGCAGGACTTCCCGATAAAGGTGGATTGGCAGATTGGGGATGCGGATCCATGCGACGAGCTTCGGCACGGTGGTGGATTCTGGAGTGAAATCCGGATTCCAACGTTGGACCGATAGGTACGAGCCAAAAAGTGGCCAGGGGCCGCCTGTAAGCGCATGCATGTAGTCATCTTCACGTTGGAGTTGAACTACGAAGAAGTCATTGGCAAGATCAATCAAGTTGAATTTCCCTTTAGGTTTCCACATGGATTGGATCCTGTCCCTCAAGGTTAGGAACCCTATTTCCTTCGAGATAAGTTTGACAATTACCGTGAATTGCCAAGGTTTCAGCAGGCTGTCTCTAGCGTCCATCGTTAGAGCAAAAGAAGGTACACCATTGTCGGCTGAGACCATGATGTCTTCAGGTGTTAAAAAGATATCGAGTTCTTCTGCGTTTATGTTGATCCCTCCTTGATTTCCTGTGGCACCTTTACCGACCATAGCGCTATAGGATAATCCGGATGATTGCGGCGGAGGAATTGCCTGGTGCTGCCGTAATGGGAGTTCAGGGTATTGCGTTGCTTCACACGTTCCTGCGTCAACTTCCATCTCCTGTTCCGGATAACCACAACCTTGGGATTGTCTTGATCTGTGGGCTGAGAACTTCAAAGAGATTCTAGAGTTACCTAGCGGGATCTGGTCGCACTGTCCTCCCCGATCGATGTCGCCGTCGGCTTCGCGGGAGCCATCGTCTTGCGCCTCATCGCCGCCGCTCGCGAGAGCGCTAGGGTTTCTCATCGCTGAATAATGTAATATAATATGTCAAATTATTATGTTATATTTGAAGATGCATTTATCATCTTAACAATATTCCATTGATCATGTGGTGAAACAACATCCTCATATCGGGTATAGGGTATCTCACTTAACACCATATCGTGTAACCATGTAGGGTTAGGTATCACTTTGTCTTTTCTGATCCTAGGTCAACTTCACACTATGTATGGATTAGACAATTGCTCTCATATCTGGTATAGGAGTGTACTGTATCCTTGTATCGTGTATTAGGGTTCACCATATCGGGCATACCATTATGGCTTTGCCATATCTCAACAATATTATATTGGTTCTTCTCCGTAGCTAGCCATGTCCATTTCAATTTAGACTTCCACAATAGTCTTCCATCATATTAGATTACCTCTAGAGTCTCCATATTGGGCTCTATCTAGGGTTACCATATTGTGCAATGTTGGAGATCATATCTTGCACTTATGTTGGGAATCATATCAGTTTTTCACCATATATGTTTATCTCATAGGTTCACCATATCGGGTAAGTGTATTGGGCAACATATCAGGCATGGTGTTGAGTAGCATATCGGGTATCATATCGGGTGATGCATTGAGCATCATATCAGGTTCCTAGAGTTTGACTCATAATGGGCAAACATGGTATTCCACCCTTGTGTCTAGTTCAAGTGATAGATGAGGACCTTTCATATCATTGATAGAACTTCATATAACCTACCTTCATATCGGGCAAGGCATCCATATCGGTTTCCAAAAGTCTCTACCCATATCAAGTAAGGATCATCAACCCATATCGGGTTTTTTCAAGAATGATCAACTCATATTGGGCATCCAATGATGATGTCATCATCATCAACCTCAAGATTATCAATTGATTCAAAACTATAGACAATAGTGCTAATTATATATTGGAACTCATGATTATATGAATTGATCATAGGAAATCCTAATTTGAAAATATTCAACAAATTGAATAATATTAAAGAAAGGATAATAATATTGAAGGGTTTGAGTTATATAACCCACCTCTTGAAGAGCTTCCAAGCTTCAAGCTTCACTCCACACGTTCCAAGGTTCAAGATGAGCATTCTCCAAGCTCTTTCAAGATATCTCAAATCACCTTGGGAAATATCACCTCACTTGGTTGCTTCAACCTTATTTGGTTGATATCTCTCCTTCTTGGCCAATACCAAGCCTCACCTTTCCACTCCCTTTAATATGGGTGACACAAGGGAATGTGTTGCACAATACAAGAGGAAGGGTACTTTCTAGATCTAAAAATCTTTCCAACAAATGAAGGTTAAGGTATTTATACTTGAGGTTTATAGAAAAGAGTGTAATAGGTGTCATTTGCTTAACGTACTTCATGCCACCTAGCCATGGAAGGTCGACACATGCAATTTCATGCTTGCCACTTTTTGTCTAGCCATGCAAAAATAAAAGTCTAAAGGTAAAATGGAAGACAAGGATCAGCTCTTGAGTTGTCCTCTAAGGCAATCTCTTCTCCCGATATCTTATTATTATATTCAACTCCATCATTTCCAAGGCAAACGCAAATCAATGCTTTAACATTTCTTTGAAGTGCATTTCCCATCAAGGGCCAAACCAAGTTTCCAAAAACTAATAGGATGCTCTCCTTAAGGCTCTATGGCCGATAGGGACTCCTTTCCTAAGTCTATAAGTGATATGGCTCATGTGTACAACTTTAACTTATATATTTTCTTATTTTCTTCATTATTAAGAGTACTAACACTTCAAGATACTTCAAACATATTGTCTCCTTCTTTCTCTCTCCTCTATATAATACTAGGTAAGAGTAAAAAAATCTAGAGGTGATAAATAACACATCAACCCTATGTTTTGTATATATATAGCAAATTGTGCTACAATTGATGCACCAAGCACTAAGCATCATTCACACAAGTTTTCACTTATAATTAGGCTTTGCACAAGCCACCACTTAGCATTGTATTTTCTTTCATGATATACAAAGCACTTAGAATTCATTCAACATGTAGCATTTACAACATAACCCTCATCTTGGGTAAATTGCACTTCTCACTTAGATTATCATATAATGCACACACAACTTGTATATAAGTTCAAATTTGAAAATAAACTTCACAAAGGCCTTAATTACTTTTCAAAAGATAAGATTAAGTTTGTAAGAAACTTATTTTAGTAAAACATCTATGGTTAGGTCATAACATGGGTTAGGGGTATTATAGTAATCTCAAATTATAACAAACAAACCTACAACATACTAGTCAAGAAAATAGGGTCCTACCCACAAGTAAGGCATGCACATCATCTAACCATTATCCGGGGCCTATTGGTTTAAAGGACAAGGGTTCAAATACCCTATGCACATGTCAAACATGAAAAACACTACCATCAGTTGGGTCTGTGATGTTAAACTGAGATGCTTGCTGGGAGGCAACCCAGCCCATTTTCTTTTTGCTCTTTTCCACTTATACTTTATTTTTATTTTGACAAATTTATTTCAAAAAAAAGAGAAAGGAGGAGATAAAGGATAGAAGGAGAAGGAAGAGAAACACATCATTGACAACCCTAATAAATTGATAACCAACGTGATGAGCAAACATGATGATGAAAATCTCTTGTCTTTACATCAATTCATGTTGCCTAGTCACTCAATTGACAGTAAGAGATCTCATGATTTTGTGAAATGATAAGTGTAACACCCAAGCCCACTTCCTAAGGCACAAGTAGAGTGTGAGAATGACGACTAGCCCCACTGATCACAACTAGCTTTAACTACGCGCTATTTCCAAACTAACGTGAAAGCTAGGATAAACTTCCTAATGTGTCACCAATCCTAGTACCATTCTAGGCTGAGCACGCTTAACCATAGAGTTCTTTAGTGATGGGCTCCCTAAAATGGAGGTGCACCTTAGTGATATGGGTAGTCCAATTATTCTTTTTAAGATCATGTTGTTTGAGGACTGAAATCCTAGGACATTACAATCTCCCCCACTTACACTCTTGACGTCCTCATCAAGGCTCAACTATATGGCTTCATAATATTTCCTCATTTCAGTGCAAACCCAACATGGCCCATGGACACCCAACTCCCGATCACGGAATACCAATCTAAGGGTGGATACATCACCATGGATAGCCCATTCCAATTTTCCTGGATCACACAGGTCAAGACCGACATGCCACATGTTTGTGTGGGTCCCACCTACTGGAGGGGTTATGGCTCTGATACCATTTGTAACACACGATCCCACTTCCCAAGGCTGTAGTAGATGTTTAGGAATGTCGACTAACCCCACATACTAACACTAGCCTTAGATGCTTGGTTTGTCCTCACTCACGTGTAAGCCAGGATCAACTTCCTGACTAGTCACCCATCCCAGTACTACTCCAAGTCAAACAAGCTTAACTATGGAGTTCTTTAGTGACGGGATCCCCAAAAAGGAGGTGCACCTTGGTCATATCGGTGGTCCAATCATTCCTTTTAAGATCATTTTATCTAAGTGGTGGAATTTGTAACGTCCCAGGATTTGAGACCTCGTATATAATGATCTTAAAAGGAATGATTGGACCACCCATATTACCAAGGTGCACCTCCTTCTCTGGGAGCTCATCACTAAAGAACTCCATAGTTAAGCATGCTCGACTTGGAGATACTAGGATGGGTGACGAGTCGGGAAGTTTATCCTAGCTTGCACGTTAGTTAGGAAAAAGCATGCACTTAAGGATAGCGGTGATCAGTGGGGCTAGTTGTCATTCTCACGCTCTACTTGTGCCTTCAGAAGTGGGCCAAAGCATTATAAATGGTATCAGAGTCAAAACCTTCCAGTAGGTAGATCCCGCGTGGGCATGTGGTATGTAAATCTTGAGTCGTGTGATCTAGGCATGTTGGAAAGCGCTATCAATGCTGATGTAGCCAACCTTACATTGGTATTTTGTGATTGTGAGTTGGGTTCCCAAGGGCCATTCTGGGCCTGCACTGAAATGGGGAAATATTATGAGGCATTATAATTGATCCTTGATGAAGACGTCAAGTGTACAAGTGGGGGAGATAGTAACGTACCAAGATTTGAGACCTCAGATAAAATGATCTTAAAAGTAATTATTGGACTACCCATATCACCAAGGTGCACCTCCTTTTCTGGGATCCCATCTCTAAAGAAATCTGTAATTAAGCATGCCAGACATGGAGTAGTACTAGGATGGGTGACCAGTCAAGAAGCTGATCCTGGCTTGTATGTGAGTGAGGACAAAGTGTGCAGTTAAGGCTAGTGGTGTTTTGTGGGGACATTCATCATTCTTCAAACTCTAGTAGAGCCTTGGGAAGTGGGCCCGTGTGTTGCAATAAGTGATGCGAAATGTGGGCCACATGGTTTGATGGGATTTCTCTCTATATTTCCATAAATGATTTTATTTCCTTCTCATTGATAATATATCCTTATCTTTTATGAGAAGCATTATTCCTTGGAAGAATTAGATATTTTTATATCACCCCAATTATCAATATACACTACCATATTTTGATCAGGAACTTTTGGGAAATGATTGACGTGAAGCACCTATGGACTACGGGTAACGTGTGCATGGTGTAACTTTTGATTTGTTGGGGCACTTGTAGATTCTCCTCTATGTAGCTATATAAGGGCTTGGAAACACCAACACTTTCTTACAAATGAGCACAGTCGAACCTTCCATATTCCTTCTGCCTCGACACCTCCAATGATAGCAGCAAGATCCAACATCAATGGAGGACTTCTAAGATCAGTCAGCATCCCTCCATTGACTAAAAGGATCCCATCAGATCGATATCTACTCTGCTACTATTCCTAGGACATTCATGTCCCCTGGGATCTCCAATTTGTGCACCTGACACATTGACGGGGGATGCCAACACCAGATTAGGATCTATTTATCAACTGGTTGTATGATCTGCAAGACATCACCCTTACACTAAGGCAATGGCTAGACGTAGGCTATAGAGAATGGGGTGTGGCACCCCAGACACCCTCACCACCACAAAATGAAGATCATGACAAGTGGTGGCCAAGGAAATCCTCAGATCAAGATATCTCCAACAGGAGAAGAAGCCATTTTAAAGGTTATATTGTGTTCTCTTAGGAGAGCAAGCTCCGTCCAATCACGCCATCTCCACCCCACCACTCTCCATATCAAATCCTCTCCACAATTTTGAAGTTGGGGGTGGAGGCTGGGTGGTACTTCATATCCACCACCAAAACTCTAACCTTACCCTTTTTCATCCTCAAACACTTCTTCTCATTCTTCTCCATCTTTTATTTGCATATGTCTTGTTTTCCTATTCCTTTTAATTTTTTGTCTGAGTTGTGACCTTACCTAGAAGACCACTTTGATGTGTTTTAAAAATGGAAAACATATGAATGAACTGTCCACTTTTATTTTTCTCATGCTATCCTATGCAAAAGGAAGTTTTAAGGAATAGACATGTCTTGAACAGTTTTGGACCTCTATGTAAACAACTAAGCATTCTTTCCCCTTGGAAATGACAGTAAGAAGATGGATCCTAAATGGTCAAGCTCCATGTGCCTTCAACATGACTTGAAACAATATTCATGAACATTCCTTTACCCTACATTAACTAAATTCACTAATATATATAATATGACGATCTTACTCCTATGAAGTAGTAAAATGGAGAAGCACATGTTAGCCTCTTTCCCTTACTATTCTTCCATCATCTCTTACATCTTCACCGTTCACAAAAGGAAAAAAAATGAAATTCTCACCATATGCCAAACCCTAAGTCCAGGGTGGGATCCCCTCCATCAATGCTCCTCCTTCTCAATTTTTTTCTATTGGTATGGCATGAATAATAGAGGCCAATTAGCCCAAAAGAAAATATGTCGTCAATGTAACAAAAAAAAATAAAAAGTCTCAACTCAAATAGAGGAGAGGAAAATAAAATATCTAAATCCCAAATAAGGTCTTGAGTTGAATAGAGGAGAGATGTGTGAATCAGGTTCATGCCATGTCTCTCTCCCCCTTTAGTCCAATTTTTCATTCCCAAGGGCTTATCAAAGTTCTCCCCAAACAGCCACATAAACTTAACTTGTGCTTAGTTGTATTTGTTGGGATAAATCATGAGTATTATTGATATCAAAGAAGTTCCTTGCATGTATTGGGGTCTAGTGATTAAAGGAACAATCCCCATTTAGGGATATTTGAGTGTGGTTAAGTGACACCCAAGTATTAGGGTCGATTGAACATGATTGGTGCATAGGAGATTACAAAGTTTACTCAGTTGGGAGAGGAAGGCCTGGATCCTAGTATCAATTGTTGATTTCCTTTTTATTTTTGTTTACTTGGGATGAGCAAAGGATTAAGCCTGGGGTAGTTTGATGAGTATATTCATACCCATTTTTACATACCACTTTACTCATTTTTAGGTGAGTTGTGTTTCTATTTCCTAGTTTTAGCTTTATATTCACTTAATTGTAATTATCTTTCCCTTTTTGAACTTTACTGCATTATATATATACATATATATGTATATATGTATGTATATATATATGTATATATATATATGTATATATATGTATATATATGTATATATATGTATATATATGTATATATATGTATATATATATATATATATGTATATATATATATATATGTATATATATATGTGTGTGTGTGTGCGTGTGTGTGTGTGTGTGCAAAAATTGCACCCAAATGGATGATCAAGCCCTCATGATGCTATGCCTCAAGGGAAGAAAGGCCAGAAAGATTTCGATATGATCACCTTCCAACCACCTAGTCAAGTGAGTGACTCTGCCATTCACCCTACTCAAGCAACTTTCTACCCAAAGTCTTCTAGATTCTTATGTCCTAATGCATGCTAAGTATCCAGTTGAATCTGGTTCACACCATGTTGGCCAACTAGAGAACCAGATGCAGGGTCCAAATTGAGTATGCACATGAGTCGCCTGTTGGACCGAGTACGGGACATGCAGTCAGATGCCTTCAACAACAAGAATTCAACTTTAGGGTTATAGAGGCAAGGAATGCATGTATAAATGGAACCATTATCATCCATTCAACATGGTCTTTGATCTATGATTAGAAGCCTCATTGTGCAACACAACCCTAGTGAGGAGTGAGGAGGCAGAGGCTGCAACACAGAGATTGGTCTTCCTTCACTATGTGTAATGACCTTCTCCATCATTCCTACTATCTCTTTGATGTTGTCCCTCACCATCAGCGAGGAGAAACTTGTGTTGGATCATGTAACTAGCCCCAATCACCCATACTTTATCTTATCCTGTATATAAACTCTAAAATATAGTTGCTTAATGAAGCATCATGTGTTAAATTCTTTGCTTTGCAAATTGACGACTTGCTTTGCATATATGTTATAATCATGGATATGTAGGTTAATGTGAGCATGATTAGAACACCAAAATGATCTTATTATCTCCCAAGATGTCAGAATGGGATAGTGGGGTGATTGGAATTCAATCTACTACATTCTGGGGATTGTCGATCATAAGTAAGGGAGTTCAGTTGGAATAAATAGGGAGCTTGGGTAAAGAGGGTGGTCAGTTCTAAGGGAGTTTAAGCCAAGTGATGACCTATGTCCTATGAGGGTGATACAACTAAGCCTCAATTTAGCAACGATTGTTGGAGAGTTAGATATTGTTAGGATAATTACACAGGCCTGAGTAACAAAACCTCATGCCCTGGTTCTCTTTATTATCTATTATTTACTTCCTTAATTTCTATTACTTTGGCAATAATTTAGTTTAACCAATCTTTCAATTACTAAGTGATACTATTACTCTTAATAATTTTGAATCTATATAACTACTTAAAAAGGTTGTCCTTTGGATTTGATCTAAAGTATACTACAATAAGGCTTTTGGTCGTTTGGATTGGGGAATTAGTGCACTGCTTTTGGTTAAACCTAGAATTTCTTCTTTTAGGGTCTTTCTTGGTGCGACGTTTGGAGCCCCATGAAAGATGAATAAAGTAAATGTTTCTATTTATTGGCATAGTGAAATAGCAATTCAACTAGGTGTATTACATGCCCTTTGGGATAAGATAAATTCAAAATGTAGATTGAAGTTGTAGAAACTCTTGTTCATGATAGTCCATTTTTGTCCTTTTAGAAAGGCTTTACTTGTAATCAGGATCTACACATCAATATATTCTATATCTGGTATCACATACCAAGATGCAAAAGTAAACTAGAATTATATTATAACATTTATACCTAAAGTAGAGGCATCTGCCTCTTCCTTTTTCTTCTTATTTAGTTCCTCCAACTAGAGGGGACAATTCCTCTTCCAGTGTCAAGCCTAGTGACAGTGGTGACATTTTCCTCCCTTCTTTATTCCTTCTTTTGACTTGAGGTCTAAAAACTTGGTCTTATGGATATTTTTTAGAACTCTTCTTTTCTTTTCCTTTGTCTTTAGACTTTCCCTTTACTTCCTTATCATTATCACATACGTAGGCTTGTATTTCTTCATTTGTACCTCAGTTGTTCTCAACATGCCCAATAACTTTGTCAACGATTGGTCAAAGTCATGCATGTTGTAGTTCATGACAAACTAATTGTATGAATCTGGAAAGGATTACAAAATCACATCAATGGCCAACTCTTGACCCATGGGGAATCCCAGTCTTGACTGATTTTCCACATACCCAATGATCTTGAGCACAAGAGGACCTATTGGATCTCCTTTTACCATGTTACATGTGATTAGTTCCTTTGAGATATCATATCTCTCCTATCTTTCTTGGTCCTGGAACATGTTTCTAAGATGTGTGATTATCTCAAAACCCTCCATGTTCTCATGCTATCTTTGCAACTCATAGTTCATTGATACCAATATTAGGCATTTTACATCCATGAAAAATTCAATATGCTACTTGTAAGCATCCCTGTCAGCCTTAGGAGCATTATAAATATGTTCATTGATTCTAGTGTCTCTAGGACATAGAGCTTGCACTCCTATGTGAGAAAAATTCTATCTTGGCTATTAGGTCACCTCCTCATCCTTCACTAGGCAAGCCCATTTCAAGTGTCTTGGCTAGACACAACTATAGCAAGGCTTTCTCTCACAACATAGTCTAGACAACCCTATCATAGAAATCAATGTTGTTCTATGAGCTCCTACCGACAGAAAAGTACAACCTCATCCCTTGGTTGGTGACCACTGAGATGACACTTCAAATCTCTTCTACGACTGAGGTGATGAAAACCTAGGCTTCTTGAAGCCTTCAGAAAATTGCCCCTAAAACTGAACTAGCCTCTTCATAGGTTAGCCTATCATTTCTCCACAATAGACCGCTCTATCCATCTCACAAACTCAAAAAAGGTAGTAAATCATTCTCCATTCTCCAAAGCAGACACTATCATTGTCAACTCTTTAATTAAATCCTTCTCAAACTATCTGTTCTGCTCATTATCCCTCCCTTCCATGTGAGGACAAAACCTCAACAACTCCACGAACTTATCCTAATACTCATGGATCATCATCCATCCCTGTCAGATCCTCTCAAACTGTGAGATCTTCTCATCAACATATGTCTTTGAGAAGTATTGGCTCACGAACTCTCACCAAAAGTCTTCCCAATTGATCACTATACCTAGCCTCTTCTCCTCCATATTGCCCCACTAATGTCCAAAACTATCCTTTAAGAGGTACACCACATGTTTTACCTTATGCTCTTCTGGGATATTGAGGATCTTATAAGTCTTCTCTAACTCTGTCAGCCACATGTCCACATCTTCTAAGACTTTCGTACTCGCATACTCTATTGCCCCCTCTCTACAGTCTTCCCAAAACCCTGGGATTCTACATTGGGGACATCTTCTCTCACTTGAGGTATAGGCACTCTATCCACCATATGAGAAATTGTGGCCATAAATTGTCCAAACATTGACTAAAAAGTGGGATTGTCCATAGTTGTTGGGTCAAACTAAGGCATTTCAGGAACTCAATATACTCTTGTGTACCTCTTTGCATCATCTCCTAGTGCAACACCACTACTCTCTTCATGTTCTCCAAACCTATCTTCTTCTTATTCTACATAAGCAGAAGCTGCAATCAGATATACTGCATAACGTAAGAACATACACAAACCTAGTCCTATGTCCCTGCAGACTCAGTGAGCATAGAGCTCTGATACCAACCAAACTATAAAAACCTGATGCCATAAAGAAAGATAACTCAAAAACAAAACACGCTATTAACAACTAAACATGCACATTACCACAAAACATGGTAAATTAAAACCAAGCCTATATAATCATTATGTGTGTAACATATTATATCAAAGGTTCAAAAACTGTATAATATCTCATCCAGGACATGTATATGCATCTATGTGGTGGCCAAATGCCATGCACCTATTACCAAAGATTACTTGTTCACATGTACAAGCCATATATATACAACAAAGGATTAAGTGACAAAACATGTATTGGTGTACATATCATCTATGAAAAAAATCCACCCAAACCAGAGAGTGGACTCTGTTACAACACTAGAAACTTATCCAGCGTTCTTGTATTTACTCATCTTCGAGTTGCTCCTCCTCAACAACATGATCTCTACCATGTCATGCACGACCACCTAAAAAGATGTGGCAAACAACAATGGTGAGACCCATGTCCCCGCAAAAGATTTAACTCTCTACCAGCAACTATTGTAAACACAAATTATACTTAAGCAGAATAAAACATTATTAACAAGATGTAAATGAATAATTAAAACAAGTTACACAAGCTATGTAGGTTAAGAAGCTACAACTGATAAGTAGAACATTTTAAAAATTTAGAAGGAATATGAAGAACATGTATAAGAGTTGATTTATCTTATCGTGTTATAATACAACTAAGCAATACAATAAACAAGGAAAAGGAAACAACCAATGTGATTCATTTTTATCCCTAATAAGATATACTACACAATTGTATTGTGTCTTTTATTAAGCCATGAGGATTTGACTCATACCACCCAAATCCAACTGACCACTGCTAAGTATAAAATAGTGCCATACAAGGTCTAGGATGACTACAATCATATGATCTTCTCTGCCTCCAGTCTGTATGGGTCTACTATAGTGAGACTTAAGTTCAAGCTACAAAATAGCCTAGCCCAACTTGGTATGGGTCATGATGCTATAAACTCAGTTGTACACACCTGTATTACTGAGGCATTACTGTAGTTGTTCACACTACTGCCTCACACAATCACATATACCAGTATCTAGGAAACAACCATAACCATTGTCAATCACTTGAGATCTAGATGACAATGATGTTCTCTCCAAGCTCCCCACATACTCAGTAGTATGCACTCTAAGTTCCCCTCGAGAATAAGCATTTCACCATCCAACAAGTCCTGACAATGGAATGCATCTATGGAATAAGGGAACTACATGATTAGGATTTCACTTGATTAGTTAAGTGAATTGGGTGTATTTTATACTACATTAATCAAGTCACATACAATCCCTATTAAGATTCTACAAAGATAAGGGTAGATTGCAACCTTAGAAGATATAAAACATATAAGACATAAAGTTCATCACATAACACATGATATTGTCTCAATGCCTTTCACAAGGGCATCATCATTGTCAGATAATTGTAGGACTCTAATCCCTTAATGCATCACCAGAGTATATCACCTCTCTTTAGGGAACTAGGTCATTGCCAAGTTCGTGAGACCATTTAAATAGTTCCATGCAGAACATCATAATCTCTCCATGCCTCATTATGGATCAAAGCCACCACATTACACATGCATTACTTACGTTGGCATATCATTTACAATTAAGAACTATAATGTCCACAAGATCACGAATTTGGTTTATCTCACAGAATATAGGAACATTTTATTAACATGCTAACTAGTCAAGCAATCTATGCATTAACACCACATACTCAAAGTTAGAGTTGAGTTTCACATTGTAATCACATTTAAAATTTTAAAATAGAAATTAACATTTAACCCTATATATCACAATCTCCCCTATTCTTGGAATCAATTAGGTAAACCATTATCATCACAAGGTAACCATACAAGGTAAGCACACATACAAGAATTCTCATCGACTTAAGGGAAAGCTAGGTCACTATTCTATCTGACTGAAGATAAGCAAAGTCATAGCAATCTTCATTGACCGAAGACACCATCAAATCCTAGCGATCGAAGAGATGGATCACCACACCATCAATAGAAGGGGACAACATGACCACATTCGTGTTGGTTATGTAAGCCTAGAGAGCCAATCATGTGGTGATTATAATGTCATATCAAGTAAAAACAATTTGATTGTCTTCCAATTTATTATTTTTTTTCACTTGTGAGATAATGAAATAACATAATAAGTGTCTAGAGAGTAATAATACTCAATGACGTATTTCTTCAAGTTGAGGACCGGAGAAATGAGATCATATAGATGTTAAGAGTACATATATATATTCTTATTATGACCCTGGTCGGTTGTTGTTGTGTAAGGTTGATAGACAACAATAACACATAAGATCGGAGTGGGAGTTGCTTGATCACTGAGTCTCATTGGTCATGATATGGCGATAGCACACTAATCACACAAATACATGTTAGAGAATAGTGTATCAGATAGACCCACCATGAGACTGACACATGGAATTCATTCTTATGGAAGTTATAGTGATGAATGAATATTCATCATGAAATTCAATTATCACTTTGGGACCAAATTCAACTCTATATATATACTATTTCACTCAATATGAATCATAATGTGCAAAGTTATTTTGTTGATTCGATTATCAAGGTTTTATCTAAACATCATTCATTTAATGCAGGTTTTGACAAAGTTGAACAAGAAGTCAAAGTCCACCTTCATCTCTATCTCCGATCAAGTTATCTAACTAAGCAATTCCATCCATATTGTCTCAAGACCGTTTGGGTCCATGCGGTTCCAAGACCGTTTGGGTCCATGCGGTTTCAAGGCCGTTTGGGTCCATGCGGTTCCAAGACCGTTTGGGTCCACGCTGTCCCAAGACTGTTTGGGTCCACGCGGTCTGAAGATCGTTTGGGTCCATGCGGTCCCAAGACCGTTTGAGTGGCAGAGACCGTTTGAAGAAATCACTCAGCCGTAAAGGATCGAGCAATGCATGAACTCAAGATCACAAAGTAAAGTCCTGACCACGGCCGTGGTGATCCAACATGGCCGTGATCTTCTGCCATCACCACGATCGTGTGACAAGGCCACGACCGTGGTGGACCATCCCAACGCCTGATTTCACACTCAGCACGCCCGTGGTGCGCCGTCTTCAGCCTCCGACCAGCATTTATCTGCAGCTCCTAATCAAGGTCGATTGGGAGTGATTCGTGGATCAAATGGGGTCTCCCCGAGGCCGCAGCACCTACAGAAGAGGGCCGGAGATCATTTGATAGTTCGGAGAGCCGCTAAATCGATTTACCAAGCAGACCCTCTACTGATCGTTTGTGGAGTATTAGCTCGATTCTGATCCTAGATCGAATAGTTGCTACTTGAAAACCGTTTAGAGATGATTCGCGGACCGTTTGATACCAAGACCGTTTGCAGAAATCACATGAGAAGTTGCAACCCCAAGATCGTTTGCCTATCTCTGTCTCACGAAGACCGTTTGGTTGGAAGCGTTGACCGTTTGATTTCATACGGTTTCCAAACCGTTTGCTCTCAAACGGTCTCAAGACCGTTTGGAATCTTTTAATCCAAGACCATTTGGGGACAGTCCGGGGCCTATAAATAAGACCCCATGGGTCCTCACTTGGCATCGGTCCTGGGACGCCGGCAGGCTGCCTGTATACAGATCCGATCCGAAACCAGTCCAGTCTGGGCCATTTTCATTCCACCTACTGCCCTTGTTGCAGCCAAGGAGACTGAGGAGAGGAGGAAGACGGAGCGAGCGAGACTGTCCGGTCTGTCTTGGCATCTCCTGTTCGGGCCCAGATCTGCTCTGACACGACATAGAAGGCCGTATTTTCTTCACCGAGTTGCGACTACCTTCTGCACCGAGTTCATGGTAGATTTCTCTCTCTTTCTCATTCTTCTTGTTTCTCACACCATGAGCAAGTAGTACCTTTTCTCTGGGGTGCGGGGACTAGCCCCGCTGCCCATGCAGCATGTTATTTTGTTAAACTTTCCCAGGCAATGTATATAACTCTTTATTTCGTTGTTAATCTTTATGCTTGTAGTTTTATTGATTGCTTGCTTTCATGTTGGTTATTCCTATTTTATGAGAACTTCTATACGTAGGATTGGATGTCGTTTAACAAGCTGACTCCCAAACTAGAAATAGAATGGGATTCCTTGAGGTCATAAGTGTATGATCCGCGAGGGGACGAGCCATCTAGCCTTCGATGATGCTTCTGTGAACCTAACGCCCTTACGGGGGGTTCACAACCTTAGTTGGATTTTGTATCTTCTTGTTAATCGTCGATGTTTGCTCGTATATTAATCTTCTGCTTACTTATCGATTAATGTGGTTGACTCCCAAACTAGAAATGGAGTGGGATTTCTTCGGAGCCGTAAGTAAAGTGATCCAGTTGGTGAAGAGACATTTGATGCCTAAGGTGATGCTTACGCGAACCTAACACCCTCACGGGGGGTTTTGTAGTAGCTCTTTTTGGATTGTTACAACTTGCCTGGTTTGTTTGCGATTGAATGTGTTGCGTGTGTAGTGGTGGTGAAACCCGATACCATCCTAGCGATTCCATATCATTGATCCAAACCCAACTTTGATTCAGCTTTTATTTTCTTACTTTTAGTTTAAAGTAACCTCAAATCAACCAATCATTTTAAATATTAGCCTTGATTCGAACTAGACCAGACTAACAAAGATTGTTAAAAATGTTGTCCTTTCGGTTCGATCTTAAACTATACTGCAATAAGACTCGTCCGCTTACGGGTGGTGTTGTTGCACTTTGGTTTTGGTAAAAGCTTGGGAATTTCAACCCCGAGTGAGTTGTTAGTGCAATTCGAGCCACGTCAAATTCTGGCGCCGTTGTCGGGGACAACGAAATCAGTTTCATCAAATCTAGTTCTCTTAAGGCTAATTTAGGATATTGCTTTTTCTTTTGAAACTATTGATCATCTACTTGAATTTGACTCAACTTTGTGGATCTCACTCTTGAAATCTTCCAATTTTCAGGTACCACTAAAGCATAGTGCATGCACCGTTCGGACAGCCCCAGACTAGAAGCAAGCTTTGATCCTGAGATCGACAGAACCTTTCATCGTCAGATCTGAGAAAATCAAGCAAGGATGGCTCAAGAAGAAGAAGTAGCCCGAAGGGTGGCTCAAGCCATCAATGCACATAGAGAAAGACTCATGCAAGAAGCTAGAGCTACAGTTCAGCAGGAAATCCTAGCAGCGAGTAGCAGCACAAGAAGCTGAACTACAAAAGGAACTTAGAGAGTTCTCTATCTCGAAAGCTGTGAATGTTCATCATCCAGTACAACCTCCTCCCATCCACGCTCGTAATTTTGAGATAAGAGCTCATTTGATGACCCTACTTCAGAACAGCCCATTCTATGGAAAACAAGGTGAAGATAGTCAAGAACATCTTCTAAGATTTATTGATCTTTGTGCTATGACGAAGCAGAACGGAGTGTCTGATGATGCCATTAGACTCTGCCTCTTCAAGTATTCCCTTGCTGATAAAGCCATAAGTTGGTACAATTTGTTGCAAAATGAAACACCCATCACCACCTGGGAACAACTCCAAAATGGAGTTTTTCACTCACCTATGAAATTAGATGGCGAATAACAAATTTCACTCAAGTTCCTAGAGAAACTCTTGCTGAAGCTTGGGATAGATACAAAGAGCTACTATGCAAGTGTCCACACCATGGAATTCCTAAGAATCAACTCATCAAAATTTTCTATAGAGGTGTGGACGATGATATCAAGAGATTCTTAGATTTCTCATTTGGAGGAAACTTCATGCGTCAAAGTTATGACAGTGCATGGAGAGTCGTCACCCTGGAGCAGAAAATCAAGCCAACTAGGGAAGATCTGTAGGAAAAGGAGTCTTGAAAGTAGCTATGGCCGAAGCTACCCCCGAGTACAAGTCTATAGCTGAAACTTTGAAACTCTTGGTTGCCAAGCAAGACCATATCGAATCATCCCTTGCTGCTATTGGAAGAGGACGGTCGCCTACACCTCAACAAGAAAAGGTCAAGTCTGCTTCATTATTCTGTAAAGCATGTAAGAGCACTGATCATTCCACTTTATCATGCAATGTTCTCTATGATGTTGTTCTGAGCAATGTATGTGGGCAAGGAGATAGTGGTCAAATGGAAAATCTTAATGCTATCAATACCATTCTTGGGAAAAGTTACTACAATCTGAATCAGAATAGGAATCATCCTGATTTTCAATATGGAAACCCCTCTGGAGCAGTGAACTCGCATCAATTTGGTTCAAACAATCAACCAATAGGCCCACCAGGATTCTAGTATAATCAACAACAGAATTTTGGGAATCAAGGAAACTACAAGGGGAACTTTCAGAATAGGAACTACAATAACTATCAAAACAACTCTCAATATCAGAATCTTAATCAACAGCAAGGACAGCAAGCAGGACCCATCTCTTCTGATGACAAGCTTTCCTCCATTGAAAAAATGTTGCAAACTCAGCAAACAATGATAGCCAACCAACAAGCTCAGCAGAAGGCTATTGAATCTCAACTAGCTCAACTTGCAGCTATCATAAAGCCACCAGTTGTAGTTTTTGCTGGCCAACCCGAGAACAATCCTAAGCATCCTGAATAGTTGAAGGAAGTCACCACTAGGTCAGGGAAAGACTATTCGGATCCCCCTGAAAAGACACCTGTGGTGATTACAGACGAGGATGAACCTGTGGCTACACAAGACTCAACAACACTAGAGTCTCAATCAAAAGATAATTAGACAGATAAGGGAAATCCTAAGAAACCCACTAATGAAGAAACTGAAACATCGGAACCTGATACTCCTGTATATAAACCTCGTATACCTTTTCCAGTTCATCTAAGGCAAACAAAGCTTGATACCAGATTCAATAAGTTTAAAGAGGCTATGAAGAAACTTCATGTTGATATACCCTTCTTGGATGCGCTGGCTGAGATACTAGCATGGACAAAGTACTTAAAGTCACTTCTCACAAGGAAGTATATAACTGAAGAGTATGAGACAGCAAAACTGGCGACAACCACTTCCGATATCATTCTGAGCAAGATGCCCAAGAAACAGAAAGATCCAGGATCCTTTGGAATTTCATGTCACATTGGAGACTCATCGTGCAAGAAAGAATTAGCAGATCTCGGTGCAAGCATCTCTATTATGCCACTTAGCCTGTGCAAAAGACTTGTGTTTGCAAAATTGCTTCCTACTAGCATGACTATATAGCTTGCAGATAATTCAATAAAACGTCCGTTAGGAATCCTCGAAGATGTCCCGGTCAAGGTCGGCAAGGACACATATGTTCCATGCGACTTCGTCATTTTGGACATAAAAGAAGACACTAGATACCCTCTCATCTTCGGTCGTCCATTCCTCGCCACTGTGAGAGCCCTTATTGATGTTGAAGCTGGTACCTTACTGCTCAGATTAGGCAAAGAAACCCTCAAATTTAAAGTTTTTGAAAGCATGAGAAGGCCAAGTATGCAAGAAGAAGTCTATCTGATTGACTGCATTGAGCAAATGTCACTTCTAACCCAAGACCATCACGAATCAAATGACCCCTTGGAGATTGCTCTAACAAACCAATCAGTTGATGAACAAATCGATGAACGAGTTAAGGATAGCATCGAATCCCTCGACTCTGCTAAGGAAGACATTGAGGCCACCATTGAAGAGCTCAAGGCTATCAAAACTACAGAAGAAACAAGCAAAAAATAATAAGCTCGTGAAATGAAACCCCTTCCCGAAGGATTGAAGTACGTGTTTTAGACGATAGCAAGGTTTGCCTAGTTATTATTAATTCTGACCTAACAGCTAAACAAGAAGAGAAACTTCTGAAGGAATTGAGGAAAAGAAAGAAAGCCATCAGTTATAAAATGAGTGACCTCACAGGAGTCAGTCAAGCGCTACGTATGCACAAGATCCCTATGATGGAAGATCACAAACCTACTATTGAGCATCAAAGGAAATTGAATCCAAATATGAAGGAGGAAGTCTGTAGCGAGGTCATCAAACTGCTCACAACTGGAATAATCTACCCAATATCTGATTCGCCATGGGTGAGCCCAGTGTATGTAGTCCCAAAGAAAGGTGGAACAACTATTATCTGAAATGAAAATGATGAACTTATCCCCACTCGAACAGTCACAGGGTGGAGGATGTGCATAGATTATAGAAAATTGAACAATGCCACTCAAAAAGATCATTTTCCAATGTCTTTCTTTGATCAAGTCTTAGAAAGGTTGGCTCACCAAGAATATTTTTGTTATCTTGACGGCTACTCTGGATTCTATCAAATACTCATACATCTAGGTGGCCAAGAAAAAACAACCTTTACCTTCCCATTCGGGACATACACATTTAAAAGAATGCCATTTGGTCTCTATAATGCGCCTGCAACTTTTCAACGTTGCATGGCTGCCATATTCACTGGTCTTACTGAAACTATTATGGAGGTTTTCATTGATGATTTTTTTGTATACGGAGATTCATTTGATTAATTTCTAAAGCACCTCTCCCTGGTCCTCAAACGTTGTGAAGAAGCACATCTTGTGCTTAATTGGGAAAAGTGTCATTTTATGGTAAAAGAAGGCATTGTCCTCGGCCATAGGGTCAGCAATAGAGGAATTGAAGTAGATAAAGCCAAGATTGAAGTGATTTCTAAATTGGCTATTCCCACAAATGTAAAAGAAGTTCGTGCTTTCCTAGGTCATGTAGGATTTTACAGAAGATTTATAAAGGATTTTTCTAAGATAACGAATCCTATGACAAACCTACTACTAAAGGATATCGATTTCAATTTCAATGAAGAATGTGTCAAAAGCTTCAACACACTGAAGTAGGCCCTTACAACCACCCCTATCATTAGAGCTCCTGACTGGGACCATCCTTTTGAAATTATGTGCGATGCTAGTGATTATGTTGTTGGCGCAGTTTTAGGGCAATATATAGAGAAGAAACACTATGTGATCTATTATGCATCAAAAACTCTCGATGAAGCCCAGAGGAATTATGCTACTACCAAGATAGAACTTCTAGCAGTCATGTATGCCTTTGACAAGTTCATATCCTACCTAATTGGTTCAAAGGTCATAGTCTACACAGACCACGCTGCCATTCGCTACCTTTTGGCAAGGAAAGATGTGAAACCCAGGTTGATTAGATGGATCCTCCTATTACAAGAATTTGATTTAGAGATAAGAGATAAAAAGGGTACAGAGAATGTTGTAGCAGACCACCTCATTCGCATCCACACTCAGGATACTGAGAAAATTCCAATCAATGATGCCCTGCCAGATGATCAACTGATGAAGGTCTCAGAAGTTGTACCATGGTACTCATATTTTGTGAACTACCTTGTTGTTGGGGTTATTCATCCTCAATGTACCGGGAATGCACTAAAAAAATTCATGCATGATGTGAAGCAATATCACTGGGATGAACCATATCTTTTTAAACTATGTGCTGATGGTCTGTATAGACAATGTATCGCCGAAGAAGAAGCGGAACTTATTTTGAATCAATGTCATTCGGGACCAGTGGGATGACATATGAGCTGTAAAAAGACTGCTTTAAAGGTTTTGCAATGTGGATTCTTCTGGACAACCTTATCCAAAGATTCCTACGATTTTATCCTATCATGCGACAAATGTTAAAGAGCTGGCAATATAACAAAGAGAGATGAGATGTCGCTGAGTCTATGGCAAGAAGTAGAGATATTCGACGTTTGGGGGGTGGACTACATGGGTCCATTCCCATCTTCTCATGGATTTTCATACATCTTAGTGGCGGTAGACTATGTCTCAAAATGGGTTGAATCTATACCAACCGTCACTAGTGATTCCGAACCCGTGATCAAATTATTCAAAGATATTATTTTCCCCTATTTTGGAGTGCCACGTACCGTGATATCTGACGGAGGGTCCCACTTCCTTAAAAGAAGCTTTGAAGCTTTACTGAGGAAATACAGTGTAACACATAAGGTAGCCTCACCTTACCATCCACAAACAAGTGGACCGGTAGAGGTCTCTAACCGTCAACTAAAGGCTATTTTGGAAAAAAAATGTAGGACGCAATCGAAAGGATTGGACAACGAAAATCAACGATGCCCTATGGGCCTATCGAACTGCTTATAAAACTCCCATTGGGACAACACCTTTTTGGTTAATATATGGAAAGACTTGCCATCTTCCAGTAGAGCTGGAACACAAGGCACGGTGGACAATTAAACAACTAAACTTTGATATGAAAGAAGCGGGCCAAGCCAGGATTCTGCAACTCCAAGAGCTGGAGGAACTCAGGATGACAGCTTATGAGAATGCTTGAATCTACAAAGACCGCACTAAACTGTGGCACGATGGACATCTAAAAAGAAAAGACATACAAGTGGGAGACCAAGTTCTTCTTTTCAACTCTAGATTGAAGTTATTCCCAGGAAAACTCCGCTCACGCTGGTCTAGACCATACATCGTCAAGAGCATCTCTCCACATGGTGCCTTCTCATTATGGAGTAAAAAGTCAGGTGAATTTGTAACAAATGGTCACCGCTTAAAGAGATATTTCACCTCAACTGACATAGGTGCTAAAGCAACGTTGGAACTCACCAATCCAAAGGATCCACCGTGAAGCTGATGGATTCAGTCGGACCATCGACATAAAACAAAGGCACTTGTCAGGAGGCAACCCGATAAATAAATCCATTTTTACTAATTAGATTTTTCCTTCAATTTTGTTTTTACACTCTAGTTAATTTTCCATTAAATAAAATTCGCATCACAAGATGCTATTTTAATATCTAATTGCCCTTCACCTTTGATTTTTTCAGATAAGAGGCTGCACGCTGATCGGAACTCAACCACACCTGGTGGTCATTCTGGCATGATTTTTTCCCTCCATTTTAGATTTAGGGTTTGCTCGGGACGAGCAAAACTCTAAGTTTAGGGTGGAGGGTGGGTGGTACGTACCTCACTTTCCACCTACACCCATCCTTTTCATACTCAAATTCCTCACTATCACATTCTTGCTAAAATTTTCAAAATTTTTAATGTTTTTAAAGAATTTGAACAGATACTTGATGAATTTTTAACACTTCCTGTTTTAGTAAAAATTACTTACTAAACTGCTATGCATTTTGAATCATTATATCCTCCTTATTCAAAGTAAATCCTCAAAAGGACCATTTTTTTGAAACAAGCCTTTTGATTGAAATCATCTTGTGAAGCTTATGACTCCTAACATCATGATACTTTTGCAAAATTGATAAGTGTCTGTCGAACTGATAGGGATCAAACACGTCGTGCTTCCTAACTGACTAGTGGAACCATAACATGGAATCTCCACCAGATCCTTATCAAGTCATCATTTGAGCAGAGTATGATAAAGAGAACGACCCGGTGCACTGAATTGTAAATCAAATTGCATTCTGATCTGAACTCTCTTCTACACTTCTTCTATCATCTTCATACCCCTCCATTCATCAAAAAGAAATGAAAATAGCCAAATTTGTGCCAAACCCTAAGTTTGGGGTGGCATGCCACTTCCCTCTTTATCCGCTTCTTCCATACCCCTCGCAAACAAATAGGGGCGTACCACCAAAAATGCTATCTCGAGTCGAATAGAGGAGAGATTTCCAAACAAAAAGATGCCAAAGCGCACACATAAAGAAATGCAATCTCGAGTCGAATAGAGGAGAGATTCGCACACAAAAAAATGCAATAAATGAAATTGCAAAGCAAATAAAAATCTCGAGTCTAATAGAGGAGAGATTTACTTCTTCCTTCCATACCACCTTTCACTCCCTCCTCTACCTAATGGCACAATGATTGCCTACCCTATCCTGAAAAACACCAGTGTCAGATCAAATGCACACTTGTTGTTCTGCGAGTATCTCTGGACTCTTACAAATTCTTTGACATGCTTGTTGTTGGAAAAAGTGAGGAGGAAGTGATATTGGAAAACGAACTCAGGAACGAAGATATGGTAAGATGTGTTTAGTGGTCTCAGGAGGTTGAGATACTGAGTCATATTGAGCAAAAGGAAATATTCATGATACAAAGATGAAGTAATCACACGAATTGAAAGTATTATTTGGTGACTGTTTCAGATCTTGCGTTACTCGAGGATGAGCAATGTTTAAGTTTGGGGTATTTTGATGAATGAATATTCATCATGAAATTCAATTATCACTTTGGGACCAAATTCAACTCTATATATATACTATTTCACTCAATATGAATCATAATGTGCAAAGTTACTTTGTTGATTCGATTATCAAGGTTTTATCTAAACATCATTCATTTAATGCAGGTTTTGACAAAGCTGAACAAGAAGTCAAAGTACACCTTCATCTCTATCTCTGATCAAGTTATCTAACCAAGCAATTCCATCCATGCAGTCTCAAGACCGTTTGGATCCACGCAGTTTCAAGACCGTTTGGGTCCACACGGTTTCAAGACCGTTTGGGTCCATGCGGTTCCAAGACCGTTTGGGTCCACACGGTCCCAAGACCATTTGGGTCCATGTGGTCCCAAGACCATTTGAGAGGCAGAGACCGTTTGAAGAAATCACTCAGCCGCAAAGTGTCGAGCAATGCATGAACTCAAGATCACGAAGCAAAGTCCTGACCACAACCATGGTGGTCTAACACGGCCGTGGTCTTCTGCCATCACCACGACCGTCTGACATGGCCACGACCGTGGTGGACCATCCCAACGCCTGATTTCACACTCACCACGCCCGTGGTGCGTCGTCTTCAACCTCCGACCAACATTTATCTGCATCTCCTAATCAAGGCCGATTGGGGGTGATTCGTGGATCAAATGGGGTCACCCCGAGGTCACAGTACCTACAGAAGAGGGCTGGAGATCATTTGATAGTTTGGAGATCCGCTAAATCGATTTACCAAGAAGACCCTATACTGAGTGTTTGTGGAGTATTAGCTCGATTATGATCCTAGATCGAATAGTTGCTACTTGAAGATCGTTTAGAGGTGATTCGCGGACCATTTGATACCAAGACTGTTTGCAGAAATCGCATGAGAAGTTGCACCCCCAAGACCATCTGCTAGCAAACCGTCTTCAGACCGTTTGCCCATCTCTGTCTCATGAAGACCGTTTGGTTGGAAGCGTTGACCGTTTGATTTCATACAGTTTCCAAACCGTTTGCTTTCAAATGGTCTCCAGACCATTTGGCACCAAATGGTCTCCAGACCATTTGGACTCTTTTAATCCAAGACCGTTTGGGGACAGTCCGGGGCCTATAAATAAGACCCCAAGGGTCCTCACTTGGCATCGGTCCCGGGATGCCGGTAGGCTGCCTGTATACAGATTCGATCCAAAACCAGTCCAGTCTGGGCCAGTTTCATTCTACCTACTGCCCGTGTTGCAGCCAAGGAGACTGAGGAGAGTAGGAAGACAGAGCGAGGGAGACTGTTCGGTCTGTCTTGGCATCTCCCGTTCAGGCCCAGATCTGCTCCGACACGAGGTAGAAGGTCGTATTTTCTTCACCGAGCTGCGACTACCTTCTGCACTGAGTTCATGGTTGATTTCTCTCTCTTTCTCATTCTTCTTATTTCTCGCACCATGAGCGAGTAGTACCTTTTTGCTGGGGTGCGGGGACTGGCCCCGCTTCCCATGCAGCATGTTATTTTGTTAAACTTTCCAAGGCAATGTATATAACTCTTCATTCCGTTGTTAATCTTTATGCTTGTAGTTTTATTGATTGCTTGCTTTCATCTTGGTTCTTCCTATGTTATGAGAACTTCTATACGTAGGATTGGATGTCGTTTAACAAGTTGACTCCCAAACTAGAAATAGAATGGGATTCCTTGAGGTCATAAGTGTATGATCTGTGAGGGGACGAGCCATCTAGCCTTCGGTGACGCTTCTGTGAACCTAACGCCCTTACGGGGGGTTCACAACCTTAGTTGGATTTTGTATCTTCTTGTTAATCGTCTGTGTTTGCTCGTATATTAATCTTCTGCTTGCTTATTGATTAATGCGGTTGACTCCCAAACTAGAAATAGAGTGGGATTTCTTCAGAGCCGTAAGTAAAGTGATCTGGTTGGTGATGAGACATCTGATGCCTAAGGTGATGCTTACGCGAACCTAATGCCCTCATGGGGGGTTTTGCAGCAGCTCTTTTTGGATTGTTACAACTTGCCTGGTTTTTTTGCGATTGAATGTGTTGCGCGTGTAGCGGTGGTGAAACCCGATACCATCCCAGTGATTCCATATCATTGATCCAAACCCAACTTTAATTCAGCTTTTATTTGCTTGCTTTTAGTTTAAAGTAACCTCATATCAACCAATCATTTTAAATATTAGCCTTGATTCGAACTAGACCAGACTAACAAAGATTCTTAAAAACATTGTCCTTTGGGTTCGATCCTAACTTATACTACAATAAGACTCGTCTGCTTGCGGGTGGTGTTGTTGCACTTTGGTTTTGGTAAAAGCTTGGGGATTTCAACCCTGAGTGAGTTTGTTAGTGCAATTCTAGCCACATCATATAGTCAGCTCTCAAAGTGATGGTGGTGGTTGTGGTTCTTAGACTTGAAATCACGGCACTCATCACATGTCGCTGGGTACACTTTGACATCATAAAATGCAATCCTAAAACATGGGCTATTATAATGGTGATTGGCATGGGGAATGACTGTGAGTGATAGTGATGGGATTTGTCCCTCCTACAGGAGTATGATATCTAAGGCCTATTGATTAGCAAGACTGAGAAAATTATGTCCATATGCATTTGAGTCAATATGTGATATTGAACTTACATATATCTCATGCAGTCTGCTCTGGTCCAAGGAACAAGATTGAATAATAATGAGGATGCATGGACCATGCCTCTAGTTCAATCTGGATATCAGTGAAAAAGGAAATATGCAAACATTATAACACCATATACAAGATTGTAGGTTGAAGTTGCCCCCCGACTTTCCTTTTACTTGAGTAGCACTGATATGTGACTAGGCACCACTCTTTCCTTGTGATGTCATAAGTTGTTATAGACATTCATTACCAACGTATTATGGGACCTACAGAGTGACATACATAGGAACTCATCTATAAGAGGAGTTTTGAACTTTAATGATGATTTAATTAATTACAAGACGTTTAGGTATTTAATTCACACAACAAATTAGCTGACTAGACTTCTAGACAATTAGTTCCAGTGTTAAGATTGTCGTTTGGAGTGTCAGGTTGATTGTATTGTACATTGGTTGAAATTTTCCTGGCCTAGGCTACAAGACTCCTACCTCGCATGTGCAATATGGTCTTATGGAATGGTGTGAGACTCCTATCTCATTTACACAAGAAGTTCATTTTGTGGGTGTAATTCGATTGCATCTAGGATTGGTGCTGACGTCAGGTTATGCATTAATTAGAATAGAATTCAAAAACATGTACAGATTTTGGAAACACACCAAACGACCATATGGACTGAGTCAGATGACTCTATGGCATTCCATAAGAATGTTTGGGTTTTCAGACGGCCGTTCGGGATGTTTCATGTTGCAAAATTTCTAGAATTTTTGAAAATTTTGAGATCTTCTAGACACTTCCACTCCCGTAGAGACTAGGAACCTTGATCTTGGCCTCTACTACATATAGAGGCTTACACCGGGATTTCCATAATACAATGCAGACAATTGAGAATCATTTTCTCTAACAATTATTGTGCTCTCTGGTTGTGGTAACCAAGAGAGCCCAAACAAGTCCTACCTGACTAGGGAGGGATAGCTATGGGAGAGAAACAACTGAGGATCATTGTTGTGAGAGAGCAGGTTGGTGACTAGTATACCAATAGGAGAGACAAATCCTTTATCTGTTCTAGAAGGATAACAGCTCTAGTTGGTCTATGTGGACTACTCTAGAGACAAGAGTCCTTTTGTTACTGGTAGGAGGGTAACATCAACTCACTGTCTGTGGTGAGATCAGAGGAGCTGCCCCAGTAGTCATCTGAGTCTGTTGTCTATGGAGGAGAAGTCATATGAGTCCTAGTACAACCAGGAGTTGTACAAATACCATCCATGACAGAGTGCACATCTACATCAACAAGGATTTTCACTAGACTTGTTCCAGGACCAGATATATCTTCATGAAACTATCCTTCCCATTGCATAGTTATTGACGTGATCTGTAGGTGAATGAAAAATATGTCAGTAATTTTTTTTGTTTTTGTTGCCTATCTGATGTCATATTTTCCTACAGTGGTATCAGAGCCACATCAATTAATTATGTTTTTAGATAATCGATCTGGTCGTGTTTTGGTCTTATTATGTTTATTTAGTGCATGTGATGTGAATATTTAAACTAGTTGATGTGCACGTCCGTCTAAATCATCACATAAGAACCCAAACAAATATGTATATGTATATATATATACATACACACACATATATATATGCAATTTACGCGTGTCACTATAAAATCAGTGTTGACTGTGGATGTGAAGTATGGTTATGGTCAAAACCATAGATTTGTGTGTGCATGGTTGTGGTTATTTATTTCTATTATTCATCGGTCATGTACCTAGCCTCCTTCTCCTTTCAAAATATACATTAATGCTCTTATTCCTCTTTACCCTTGAATGTAATTTGAGGTTTTGCCCATATACAATGTAAAATAGTATATTTCTAATTTATGTTTCGACGTGAGATGATGATCTGTACAATGGCTAATCGAGTGACTTGTGAGACAACCTGATTGGCTGAATGACGTTGTAGTCCAAATGACAGGAGGATGAACCGATCAACTGGTGGCCCAAGCAATTTGTTGGAGGTGTCCATACGTTGCTTGGACCTAAGAACCAGAAGGTTGTTTTAGAGAATTCCAACTGAGCAAACAAGAAACGTTCCAATCGGTTAAAGATTTTAACTGATCAACCTAGATTGGTTCGAGCATAGATCTTCACCAACAATAGGTTTCATATGATGTGGATCATAGGTGGTAGTAATTCATTGTGACTCCAAGGAATTACATTAGAATGGCCATAACATCATT
Organism: Alisma plantago-aquatica; assembly: GCA_963693085.1. Taxonomy (NCBI): domain Eukaryota; kingdom Viridiplantae; phylum Streptophyta; class Magnoliopsida; order Alismatales; family Alismataceae; genus Alisma; species Alisma plantago-aquatica. The sequence continues at coordinate 83,148,117 of OY856415.1, read as the reverse complement.
TGGGTGTTTTACTGCATGTTCACATTTGTGGTTATATCATGTATATGATACATACTATATATGTGGTGATTGGATAAAGTATATATATTTATATATACATACAAACACCCTCAATTTAAACATTAAGTCTAAGAGATCTTCCATTCGCAACACGCATGAAAAGCTTGATCGACCAAGCGTAGATTTGCACTAAGCATGGTGCACCATTTATCTCATAGAAGTGTGATGGTAGATATGTATATTCTCACAAAACATGGTGCATATATATTGTATTGGCTATTGGGCCAGGCTTAACTGGTGACTTGGAGAGCCCAATCCCATAGGCATCCACATAATAATGGAAAGGAGTTGCTCATATCATCTATCTAAGAGTTGCATATTATGCAATTGGCATGATGGCCTACCTAAATAGTCATGTTGTGGGTGATCGACAAAATCTGACTCGTGACATGATGAAATATGGATCTTGGCCCACTAGAATATTGTACGTTGTAATATTTTGAATTCATATCGAGGGATATCAATTTGAATAAAATACTGGGAGTGATAATAATTAAAAACCTAATTAATATCGTCAAAATTTTCAAATCAAACCAAATCAATTTTTTTTAAAAGTTGTAGTATTTCTTTGTAGAATCAAATGTAAAATACAAACACATTCAAATTGTGATCAGCCCTCAAGAAGGAAATACATGATAAGGTTCCACAATTGGTTAAGGACTTTGAGAAATATTCTCATAAATGAGTGTCAGCTCTATGTCCTTGACAGACCAATGCTAGAGGAACCCGCTCCGAATGTACCTAAGGCTAACTAGATGCTTATTGGAAGCATGCCAATGATGCTATAGGAATTTAAATACCTAATGCTTTGTTGTATGAACTATGAGTTGCATGAATAACATGAAAACATGAACATAATGAGATGGTAACACATCTTAAGGATCATGTAAATCAAAGAAGGTATAACGTCTCCAAAATGCTAATTGAGTGCAAACTAACAAAGGGAGGTCCAGTAGAATCCCATGTTCTCAATATGATTGGACATGTAGAGTGGCTGGGATTTTTCTTAGGTCAAGAGTTGACCACGAATATGATTATGCAAGTGTTTCATTAATCATATAGTCAGCTTATCAAATTCTTGGCATAATGATGTTAATGCAAGAAAGAAGAAGGACAATCTGTGATGATGATCAACTGAAGTGAACTCTAGGACAAAGGCAAGGGTAAGAAATGTTCTGAGGCTAAGCTAAAGTCCAATTTTTCTGCATTCAATATATGTAGAAGGGTAAGTGTAAAAGGATTTTGTCCTTTTCACTTAAAAGATAAAGAAAAGAAAGTACTACCATTGTCACATGTTCGGACATTGGAAATAACTATCATCATTATAATGGATCTTAGGAAGAAGGTGGAGATAGAGATCTCTACTTCAAGACCTAAGAAGAAGTAAGCTAGAACTATGTGGATAAAGGGTTATTGCCTCTACAGTTGGAAGTTGTTATTCATGGGTACATAATAGAATTAGTGAAATGGTATTATGTAATTGTCACTAATGAAATAATTATATGGTGGGTATAACATGAACATTATGTTTCATTTTAAAAGATATGATCTTTTATGGAAATGCCCTATGTCTCACAAACTATACTTGATAGTTGTAAAGGAAAATGTGTATGACACATATATTGAATGACTTATAACTCAAACAAACTGAATATGTATAGCACCATCATCTAGAGCACATTAATAAGAAATGCATTTCTAGAATCCATATGATGGTTATCTAGACTCTTTTGGTTATTGAACCAATAGAGACATGCATGTCTTATTTGTTGTGCAATATGACAAAAGAATCTTCACTAGATGTAGTGGGACATCGACTCATCCATTAGGACTAATACATACTAATATACATAGACATTTTAGAATGAATTCTAAAGGTAGTTACAAGTACGTCATTATATTTATTGATGTAATCACTAGATATTGAAATTTGTATTTAATGAATTACAGGTTTGGATATCTTCAAGTGTTCAAGGAGATCATAAATTAAGTACATAACTAACATGGTAGAAGTATTAAGATACCTCGATATGATCGATGTTAAAATACATAAACCAAAGGTTTGGGGACCTTTTGGGAGAAGATGATGGTGTATCATGATAAACTCCACGTAAGACACAATGATAATATATCGTTAGAGTGTATCAGAAAGAAGGAAACACACTGTGTTAAGTCATGGTGCAGTTATCAACATATCTAGCTAATCTTCCAATATTCTTTTTGGCACATGCTTTACACAAAAACAATGTACCATGTAAATTGGTTCAAAAGACACCATATGAGATATGGCATGGGAAGTGTCCCGATATGTCTTTTGTAATGAATAGGATTGAAAGCTTGTATAAGAAAATAGTTTCTTAAAAGACTTTATCCACAAATCTAATGAATTTTATTTTGTTGAATATTACTTATATTCCAACCCAACAACAACATGTTTGTTGCTAGGATGGTTGAATTTCCAATTGGAAATTAATTCTAAAGGAATTAGTTGGAGTAAAAATAGAACTTGAAATGTTTGAGACAAATAAATAAACATAGAACCTAAAGAGGCACAATAGGAACAAGGAGAATCACAAGTTGTTGAGGAATTTCAAGTTTCTTATGTAAACATTGAACTCATAGTTCTAGTACAACACGCCTTGAGTTTGAAAGATTATTATATCTTATAACTCAAGTAGGCCATCAATTGATAATAATGATGAGTCAACAACCTACGTAGAAACTATCGAGGGACCAGAATCTGAGAAATGGCTTGAGGCCATGAGATCAAAGATGGACTCCATGTACACCAACAATATATGACCTTGCTAGATCCACCTAAAGCTGTAAAACCCATTGGGTGCATTTGGGTCTCTATAAGAAGACCAACATGGAAGGGTAGTTTGGTTGCAAAGGGTTTCAAACTAGTTCAAAGTGTTGAACCTGATGAAGTCTTTTCACCAATTACATTGTTAAATCCATCTGGATCATGCTTGTTGTTGCAACTTAGAATGACTATAAAATTAGGAATATAGATGTTAAAGCCACAATCCTTAATTGGAATAATTAAGAGGATGTGTACCCGACATATCTTAATGGTTTTATAAATCCATTAATGCAAATAAAGTATATAAGCTACAAAAGTAAATCTCTGGATCGAAGTAAGCATCCCAGAGTTGGAATCTTCTATTTGACAAGACAGCCAAAGGGTTTGACTTGAGTTGGAATGAAGATGGAATCTGTGATTGCACAAGATTTAGTGGGAGCATATTAATATTCCACATAATGATGGGGAATGACGTTCTTATCCCATAATTGTTAAAACTAGCAAAGAAAGTACCTTCTATATGAAGAGTTTTGGCAAATCATCCAATGAGATAAGGATCGAGGTCTACAGAGATTGATCTCAAAAGCTTCTTGACCTAAGTAAGAGAACATATATTGAACATATGTTGAAGGGTACAACATGTAGGACTCAAAGAAAGAAAATCTGTCCATGATCTATGGAGTTAATCTCTTAGGATTTTGGTGTCCAATTCTTACAAAAAATGGGAAAACATGGATAGATGCCATATGCACTTATAATTGGATCTATCTTAAATGTAATGTTATATACTTATCTTGTTATCTCATATGTATTAGACATGAATAGAAGATATCCAATAATCTCATATGTATTGGCAATGATGAGAGGATATCAAGTCATCTCATATGTATTTTACATGATGAGAAGACATATATATACCTTCCTAGAAATATTGTATGTATGAGACATGATGAGAGGGTATATGTCAGATACCAAGGAGAGTCACTGAACTACCATAAAAAACATCCGTAGGTGCTTGTTAAGCACTTAAAGGATTGGTTCATTGATTATGGTAATAAGGAAGAGTTGGATGCTAAGGTTTACACCCATCCAAGCTTCCAAACTGACAAAATAATCACAATTTTTATTTGACGACAAATGAGAACTATAATCTAGAAAGGGTTCTGAGCTAATGATAGTTGTTTGATTCTACAAAAGAAGCTGAGTATCTTTGTAAAACAATAGAGCATAAGTATGGATCAAGAAGTTCATATGGATGAACCTTTTTGAGGTTCTAACCATTGATGACACAGTAGAAATATTGATGACAACAATGGAGATATGTGTTAGGCTAGGAATCTCAGACAGCATGCTATGACACTTCCATCTAATATGAGTACCCGTATAACAAAGAGATGTGAAAATTGCAAAATACCAACTTATAGCAAACATTGTTAAACCCACTACAAAAGCACTTTTTCAGTAGAAGCATGATGGTCATGTTAGGTCACTCGGGATTAGATCTATGGGTGATTGGCTCTAAGTGCAAGAGGGAGTCTATTGGTATGTATTCCGAAAGAGCCAATCATGTGATAATTGTATTGGCATTATTGTAAGTGATTTGATTAAAAAAATAAGGAAAGCTTCCAATTTATTTTGTATATTCAGTTATGAGATAATGAACATAATAAATGTTTAGAGAATTATATTACTCAATGATGTATGTATTCAAGTTACTTCCCTTGTGGATGAGATCATGCAGATTTCAAGAGTACATATACATATTCTCATTATGTCCCTCATCGGTTTTTATTGTGGAAGGTTGATAGACAACAATAACACATAAGATCATCTTGTGAGCTGGTTGATGACTAGATCTCATTAGCCATGATATGGCAATATCAAACCAAGCACACAAATACAAGTTAGAGAACAGTGTACCAGAAAGACCCACCATGAGACTGAGACATGGAGCCATCATTGTGAGAGCTGACTTTGACACATGGGGTTTTAGTTCTTAGACATAAAATTAGTGCACTCATCACATGTCATTGGGTACACTTTGACATTATAAAAACGCAGTCCTGAAACATGGGATGTTATAGGGGTGATGATTGGGTGACTTTGACACATGGGGAATGACTATGAGTGATAGATATGGGATTTTGTGCCTCCTACAAGAGTATGATATCCAAGGCCTCTTTATTTGTGAGACTAATAAAAGTATGTTCATACGCATGTGAGTCAATATATTTGATCTTACATATATGTCATGTAGTTTGCTCTGGTTCAAGGAACAAGATTGAATAATAATGAGGATGATTTCTCCATGCCTCTAAATCAATGTAGATATTAGTGACAAAGGAACTATACAAACATTGTAACACCATACACACAGTTGTAGGTTGAAATTACCCCCAACTTTCCATTTACTTGGGTAGCACTGATATACGACTAGGCACACTCTTTGCTTGTGATGTCATAAGTTGTTATGGACATTCACTGCCAATTCAATATGGGACACATAGGCTCACACACATAGGAACTCATCTAGAAGACAAGTTTTGATCTTGAATGATGATTGAATTGATTACTAAAATTTTAGATACTCAATTCACACAACAAATCAGCTGAGCAGACTGCCAGATAACCAGTTCAAGTGTTGAGATTGTTGTTTGGAGAGTCAGGTTGATTGTATTGTACATTGGTTGGAGTTCTACCTGACCTGATATGCAAGACACCTATCTCACCTATGTGAGAGGGACATCTAGGATGGTGTGAGATTCCCCTCTCAGTTACACCAGACTCCCATTTTGAGGGTGCAATTCGATTGCATATAGGATTGGTGTCGACGTCATGTTATGCATTAGTTAGAATAGAATTTAGAAACATGTATAGATTTGGGAAACACACTAGACAACCCTATGAAAAGAGCTGGACAACCATTTTGCATGCCATACGATTATATGGGTTTCCAAACAGCCATTTGGACTGTCACATGTTGCAAAATTTCTAGAATTGTTGTGAAAACTTGAGATCTTGAGGTCCTTTCCACTGCCACACAGACTGGAACCCTAATCATAGCCTCTACTATAAATAGAGGGATATTGGGGGCTTTCCAGACCACAACATAGACAATTGAGAATCAGTTGCTCTAACAATTATTATCCTATCTTGTTTTGTTAACCAAGAGAGCCCAAGCAAGTCCTACCCAACTAGGAAGGGATAGCTACGGGAGAGAAACAACTGAGGATCATTGTTGTGAGAGAGTAGGTTGGTGACTAGTAAACCAATGGGAGAAACAAATCCTTCCTATCTGTTCTAGTAGGATGATAGGAGTTCTAGTTGGTCTCTGTGGACTACTCTAGAGGTAGGAGTCCTTTGACTGCTGCTAGGAGGACAACATCAACTCACAGTTTGTGGTGAGATCAGAGGAGGTGCTATAGTATTTTTCTGAGTCTGCTATCGATAGAGGAGCATTCAGACGAGTACCAATGCAACCAGGAGCTGCACAAACACTATCCAAGACAGAGTGCACATCTATATCAATGAAGATTGTCGTTGGACTTGCTCTAGGGACAATTATATCTTTGTTAAACCATCCTTCCCACTACATAGTTATTGATGTGATCTTTTGGTTAACGGGAAATATGTCAGTAAATTTTTTGTTTCTACTTCCTATCTAATGTTGTATTTCCCTACAACTTATTGAGGTATTAATTGCATATTATTTCATATTGTAATCTACTTAGGTTTCAGGACTGGTCACATAAGGAAAGGGTGTTAATCTGGTAGTGTAGGGTGAAATGGATGTAAAACTTCATTGATAAGTAATTAAGATTTACCCTCATATTCTCTTATTTTTATTATTTATTACATTTTTTCCTGTAATTAGTCATAAGCATGCAATTTCTACTCATGTAACAATATAACTAGAAATAAGGGATAAACTTTTATGGGAATGTGTGGTTAATGTCACATTCACATCATTTTCTATGTTACTTATTTATTAATTCATTTAATACATAATATTTCCCCTTTGATTAAATAAGATAATAAATTCTATTATGCATACAATCATTTGATATGGGAAGTAAGGAATTCACTAATTGAGAAATGAACCCATGTTTTTAATATCATTTTCCTAACTTTATGATCAAATTTGGTCATGATATTGTTCCCCATATGTTTCTAGTGCATGGTTTGCCACTTCATTTTATTTCATTTTCCAAACTTACTTTATTAATGTATGCATTATTGGTATCTTTCTCATTTTTCCTTCATAACATGAAGAGAAGATAATGGGAGGGATGATGATCTTGTCAAAAGGGTGTTTGGGGTTCATAGAGTAGTAGGGTTGAGGATATATTGGGGCTTCTGCTCCTTGGTTAAAGGATGTCAGGAATCATTGGTCCCTACCAGAGTTGGCCCAATCTTGAGGAGGTGTTTTGGTATGGTCTGGAAGCCACTAGATATTTAGTTGCAAAGTCACTGCCAATATGAGTACAGGTTGAAGGTTGTGGAGGGGTCTAAGTGGTTATGGAGTATGTTTTATGTGTTTGGAAACAAATCCACACTACTACAGAAACAACATTCAGTGTCGCTTTTCTGGGCGTCGGTTTTTTAGGAAAACTGACGCCTATATTATTAGACGTCGGTGATTTATGCAAACCGACGTCTATATTCGAAGACCATCCAGACACGGGTACCGCTTTGTATTCAGCGTCAGTTGTTTATAACAAACCGATGCTTAAAGTCGCCCGCGAAATCCAAATTTCGATCAAGAAAAATAGTGTCACTTTCAGCGTCGGTGATGTAGATAGAAACCGACGCCTATGTGTGATGAAAATTTGCGCAAAAAGTGTCACTTTCAGCGTCGGTTATCCTTTTATAACCAACGCTGAAGATGGTTCCCGCCAAACAATTTTGTGAAAATATCGTCCAATTGGACGTCAGTTATTTCAAACAACCGACGCTAAAGTTATTTAGGCGTCGGTTGTTTGAAACAACCAATGCTATTTGGAAACTTTATATCCCGCGATCGCCCGACCCTTCGCCTTTCTTCTGTTTCATTGCGAGCCGATTTCCCTTTTCTTCTCTGCTGCCGCCGATTTCTTCTCCGGCGATTTCTTCTCCGGCGCCCCCTTCTCCGGCGATTTCTTCTCCGGCGCCCCCTTCTCCGGCGCCCCCTTCTCCGCCGCCCCTGCTGCTCTAGCGCCTGAGATTAGGCGCCGCCACGCCTGAGATTAGGCACCGCCACACCCTTGATTAGGCACCGCCACGCCCCTGGTGCTCCTCCACCGCCGTCGCGCCGCCGCAACCATCTTCTCCAGCCTCGCTTCTAACTGCTCCTCCACCGCCGTCGCTGCTAGCTACTCCTCCAGCCAGAGCCACCGGAGCCTCTGCCTTTTTCCCTCTGACAAGGTTGGTCTTCCCGCTGCTAGCTGCTCTACTTTTTTTTGCATCGATTAAATTGTTGTGATAAAAATGCATGTAATGTATTTGATTAGAGTTAATCTAATCTGGATGTTCATAATAATGTAGTATGTTAAATATGATGATTAGGGATACATATAATGTCTAGTACACAAATATTAGATGATATTCAAGAAAACCCTAGTTTGATGAGCATGTTGTTAATCATGTTAATTATGATTCTTCTATATATTCTGATGTCATTATATAATTATGTGATCCCAACATATTAAATTGAATTAGAATGATTTCATGAATTATAGGGTTTTAAAGTTGATAAACATATACATGCGGAAATAGGATTATTAAACCAATGGTTATAACATAGTATGATCTTAATCTGATCTGGATGTTCATAATAATGTAGTATGTTAAATATGATGATTAGGGATACATATAATGTCTAGTAAAGATTCCTAGACCTTTTGTTTGAAACTATTGATTTCTTGATTTATTATTTAATAATGCTCTGTTGATTAGGATTAACCATGTTGCCTGTAGTTTATAGACATTTATTATATATAAGAATGACAACACATGTATTTGTTGGCCTAGAAACCTGTCCAAGATTGACTCATTAGGAGTAAATCTTGGATAGTCCCCGGTTTGGGACTGTTCTTGAACACCTAATCTCAGTTAGGATGTAAGTGTATAATGTGTATTGGGTTTTCGAGAAAATTTTGGTAGCATTTCCCCGTTTGTTCTCTAAGTACATATGTACTTAGAGAACAGCGGGGAAATGCTGCCGAAATTTTTTGAAAACCAAATACACATTATACACTTACTAGTGAGATTAGGTGTTCAAGGATGGGATAGGTGGTACACATTTATTATATATAAGAATGACATCAAATGTGTTTGTTGGCTTAGAAACCCGTCCAAGATTGACTCATTAGGAGTAAATCTTGGATAGTCCCCGGTTTGGGACTGTTCTTGAACACCTAATCTCACTTAGGATGTAAGTGTATAATGTGTATTGCGTTTTCGAGAAAATTGCGGTAGCATTTCCCCGTTTGTTCTCTAAGTACATATGTACTTAGAGAACAGCGGGGAAATGCTGCCGAAATTTTCTTGAAAACCCAATACACATTATACACTTACTAGTGAGATTAGGTGTTCAAGGATGGGATAGGTGGTACACATTTATTATATAAGAATGACATCACATTATACACTTAGGATGTAAGTGTATACCCTAATCTTTTCCTAATATATACTTGTTTCCTAATATATACTTGTTTTCTCTGATCATAGAATGGATAGATCATGGATGTCCATTCGTAATCGTTGCACCCCAGAGTTTATATCTGGTCTTGATCAGTTTATTAGATTTGCCGAGGAACATAGGAAAAAACCTACAGATAGGTTCTACTATCCATGTAGGCATTGCGGTAACAACTTGAAAGTCAACAATGGTGAGGAAATCAAAAGTCATGTCATGTGCAATGGGATTGTACAAGGCTATACAGAATGGCACTGGCATGGAGAGATTTCGAAATCGAAACCAGTAGATGTCGATAGCAGTGCTTGGGTGGAAGAAGAAATTGCCTCCGATGACGTAAATGTGAACGAACCAGTTCCAGTAGACATCGTTGATGCGATGCTGGATAGTTGTAGGGTAGAGCACACCGATCCACCTCCTATCTTTAGAAACATTGTGCATGATGCTGAGATACCGTTATACACAGGCTGTGCTAAGTTTACGAAGCTTAGCGCTGTGTTGAGATTGTATAAGTTGAAAGCTAACAATAGATGGAGCGACAAAAGCTTCACTGAATTGTTGACTTTGTTGAAAGAAATGTTTCCTGGAGGAAACGAGTTGCCAATCTCAACATACTAGGTAAAGAAAATGTTGTGCCCAATGGGAATGGAGGCCAAGAAGATACACGCATGCCCTAATGATTGTGTATTATTTCAAAAGGACTATGTAGATATGAAAGATTGTCCAAAATGTGGTGCGTCACGGTATAAATTGACGACTTCGGGGGAGTCCAAAACCGGTTCTCCTGCCAAGGTGTTGTGGTATCTACCTATAATATCACGGTTTCAACGCTTGTTTGCAAATCCAAAAGATGCGAAGAATTTGAGGTGGCATGTAGATGTTAAGAAAAATAATGATGGGATCCTACGACATGCGTCTGATTCCCCACAGTGGAAGAAGATTGATCTATTGTACCCCAAATTTGGTGAAGAAGATAGGAATCTAAGACTTGGGCTTTGTACAGATGGGATGAATCCGTACAGGACATTGAGCAGCTAACATAGCACTTGGCCAGTCATGCTTGTTATATACAATCTTCCTCCCTGGATGTGTATGAAAAATAAGTATGTTATGTTGTCATTGTTGATATCGGGCCCTAAACAACCCGGAAATGATATCGATGTTTATCTTGAACCATTGATTGATGACTTAAAGAAACTTTGGGCTGAAGGTGTGATGACCTATGATGCTTCAGCAAGAGAGACATTTCGTTTGCACGCTATGTTGTTTTGCACTATTAATGACTTTCCAGCATATGGGTATTTGTCTGGATATAGTGTCAAAGGAGCTAAAGTGTGTCCTATATGTGAAGAAAACACTGATTCAATAAGACTAAAACATGGCGGCAAGACTGTATATCTTGGTCATCGAAGGTTTCTTTCAAAATTCCATCCGTATCGTAGGAAGCGCAAAGCATTCAATGGATGGAATGATGAACGGAGTGCACCTAAACCTATACCAGGGGATGTTGTTTATGAAAGAGTAAAAGACATTGTCAATGAATTTGGTAAGAAATCACAATGTAGTATGGCCACACGGAGTGACAATTCTTCATTCAAGAAGAAGTCAATATTTTGGGATCTTCCTTATTGGAGTTCTTTGACAGTCAGGCATTGTATCGATGTAATGCACGTTGAGAAAAATGTCTGTGATAGCATCATTGGTACTCTGTTAAATATACCAGGTAAGACTAAATATGGGATAAAATCCAGACTGGACCTACGTGAAATGGGAATAAGGTCAGAATTAACAGAATTATGTGAAATGGGTAATAAAAGAACATACTTACCTCCCGCTTGGTACACGTTGTCTAGAAAGGAGAAGAAAACTTTTTGTGAATGCTTGGTAAATGTTAAGGTGCCACATGGTTACTCATCCAACATCCGTAGATTGGTATCAATAAAAGATCTGAAGTTGATAGGTCTTAAATCTCATGATTGTCACACTCTAATGCAACAAATATTGCCCGTGGCAATTCGATCTATATTGTCGAAGCATGTAAGGTTTGCAATTACCAGACTTTGTTTCTTTTTCAACAGTCTATGCGGCAAAGTTATTGACCATGATACTCCCGATAATTTGCAAAGAGAAGTGGTTGTTACACTATGTCAGCTTGAGATATATTTCCCTCCTTCGTTCTTTGATATCATGGTACATCTTGTTGTCCACTTGACTAGGGAAGTGAAAATGTTGGGACCAGTTTTCTTGCATTGGATGTATCCCTTTGAACGATACATGAGCATTTTTAAAGGTGATGTTCGAAACCGTTATCGGCCTGAAGGGAGTATTATTGAAGGTTATGTGGCGAGAGAGGTTATGGATTTTTGCAATGATTTTCTCAGTGGTAATGACACTCCTGATAATGACAAGAATATTGAGGAGGGCAAAGGAATTCTAGGATCACGGGTGAAAGTAATCAGCCGTGAGCAGTTGGAACAAGCTCACTTGTATATTTTACACAATATGGATGAAGTGAGTGTTTATATCGAGGAACATACCAATTTCATAAAGAGACAACATCCTCGAGCAAGTTCAATGTGGCTTGCTAGAGAGCATAATAAGACTTTTACTAAGTGGTTTGAAGATAAAGTCTTACATCAACTATCTCAAACACCAAATGATATTACAGAAACTATCAAATGCCTCGCCTTTAAACCAAAACCGAATGTTATATCTTATGAAGGGTATGACATTAATGGATTCACATATTACATAAAGTGCCAAGATGATAAGAGTGTCATCCAAAATATTGGGGTCACTCTTCAAGCGTCGACTATGTACTTTGCAAGTGCAAAGGATAAGAGTCCACATGAAGCTAAAATGTCATATTACGGTGTCATTGAGGACATTTGGGAGTTTGACTACATAGATTTCAAAATTCCGCTCTTTAAATGTAATTGGGTTGATAACACCAAAGGAGTTATAGTGGATGAATTGGGTTTCACTTTGGTAAACTTTGAAAAGATTGGCGAGAAGGGTGAACCATTCATATTGGCATCACAGGCGAAACAAATATTCTATATCGATGATCCTATGAATGATAAATGGTCAGTTGTTCTTCATGGTAAAAGACAGTTCATTGAAGATCCTATAGATGAAGAAGAGTACTATGATAAGTATGATGACTCCAGTCCATTCTCAGTTGGGTTGCCAACTCCACAAAATATTGAAGCTAATGATGACTTATATGTGCGCGGAGATCACAATGAAGGATTGTTAATTGATAAAAGATCACAATTTTAGAGACATGTATGTTTATACAAATGCTAAATGTTTGCCTTTTTCTAGTTAATACAAATGCTAAATGTTTGCCTTTTTCTAGTTAATACAAATGCTAAATGTTTGCCTTTTTAATGACATTTTCAGATGGCTGACCATGATGAGCATGATGTCCATGATGAGCATGAAGTCCATGATGAGCATGTTGTCCATGACGAGCATGGCGAGGATGGCAAGGATACCAATGTAAGTTCTAAAAACATATCCTGTATTTCTATAAAATTCATTATCTTCTAGTTATGTCATATATTGGGCTAATTCAGTGTGTTTATTTTTGTCAAATTTTAGGTTGATGATGCACATGTACCCACTGAAGCACTGGAGCAACTTGATGCACAGCACCAAACAGCTAACAAGAAAAGGGGCATCACTCTGTTGAAGAAGTTATTAGCGCTAAGTGGAAGTGGATCCAAATTGGTTGTGGAGTTTGATAATGGAGGAAATGCAATTGGAGTGAACCGTAATAATTTTGTAAACTAGCTTGGGTGTACCACTCGGAGCCATTGTGGTGTTAAGTATGATAATTGGCATAAAGTTCCTCAGGGGAAAAAAGACTTGATATGGAAATATTTATGTGTGAGTTATTATTATTTGCAATTCTATTTTGTAGATTACAAATTCTATTATTTGCAATTCTATTTTGGATACTAGTTAATAACATTTCTATTTTACAGAATCTGTTTGCATTGGATGAGAAGTTGCATCGTAAAAGTGTGATGCAACACGCTGGAAAGATGCTTAGGAATTATAGGACAAATCTGAACAGAGAATACATAAAAGAGGGTGATAAGAAGAAGAAGTCAGCCCTTGAACAATGGAACTTCTTGGACAAAGAAGATTGGGACAATTTTGTTGCTTCAAGAAAATCTGAAGAATTCAAGGTATTAGGCGTCACTCCCAATTTAATTAATATACATTGTATTCACCTATTCAAGATTAACATGCTACTAACCAAATCATTAATGTGCATACTAACTAGGCCCTCAGTGACGCACAAAAAGCAAGGCGTGCACTGAATGTGCATGACCATACTATGGGTCCAAAAGGCTATGCAAGCGTTCGCCAAAGACTACAGGCAGAGTCTGCGGCTACTCAGGAGTCTGCCACACCCATGCCTCGCCATGATATCTGGATAGCTGGGAGGAAAAACAAGAATGGTGAAATAAGCCCGTAACTACTGAGGCGGCTGCGAAAATAGTAAAATACAACTCTTAGAGCAATGGTTTGAATATTGATTATTTGTTAACTTACCAATTTCTGTTGATGGTGATTAGCGAGAGCTGCACGAGCAGAGGAAACAAGGCACGTTCATCCCTCAGGGCACACAGGATGAATTGACAGTTGCTCTGGGTAACCCAAAGCATCCTGGACGTGTTAGGGGTACAGGCGCTGGTGTGGGCATCAAAGTATTCTTTGGGCCATCCCAGCGCAAATCCAGAGCGGGACTTTCACAAGAAGAGGTAACCTATACTTTTTTTAGAATGTTACTGCAAAAGGAAATTCAATAATAAGAAGCTAATGTTTCTTTTATCCATGTATAGGTGAATAAGAGAGTCGAGGATATAGTTGCTAAGAAGGTCAACGATGTAGTTGCTGAGAAGGTCAAGGAAGAATTGTTGCGGTGGCAGGCATCTCAGGCTTCCAATCAGCCTATGGCGACCCACTCTTCTCCTGATGTACAGACTACAAGTAATCCTGTAGACCCACCGCCTAACACGTCTGTTGTAAGTATTGTTTATGACATTGTAGTTAGTCTTTTCAAGTTGTTATGTTTTCAAGATGATATGTATATATGTATAATATTCTTTACGTAAATTTGTAGACATTGAAGCCATGCCGCTTAAGAATGAAAGACTACGTTGTTGCAGAGGCGCAGGCTTACCCGTCCCTTCCTGGGGAAATGTTTCACGGGACTCCAATGCCACAGGGCTACGTTCGTGTGAGCCCGATACGTGTGTTACCTGATTGGAGAGAAGCTACATTGCCATATCCCCACCCGGATATTGATACACTTGCTGATGCAGAAGGCGGGGTGATATTGTGGCCCAAAGCAGATGTCGTCTACACTACTGAATTTGTAAGATAAATTTACATTACTTTAAATTGTTAATGTGTATATATGAGGTCAACTGATCTGAAATTATATATACATGTTAAAAAGAAGACAATCGGAGCACCTAGGCCTCCACCTCCACTTCCCGCATTACCAAGTTGGGTTCCAACTGACCTAACATACCCGTTAGGTCCTGCTTGTAGGGGAATGGCATGTTGGCTACGGGCACATAATATACATTGCCCTATAATTATTTCTTTAGATGCAGATTATGCAGGTCAATCATATGATAGCTCTTTATTTATACGAGATATTATTGAGTTGTTTATATATGATTGGCTGAATACATCAATGATAGAGACATGGATAAGGTGAGATCTTGTTTATACATCCATATACCTTGTGTAAGATCCGGTGATCTGGTTTCTTATATATTAATGCATACGTAATACATGTTTTGCAGCTACTTAGTCGAAGATCAATGCAAACAATTTGCATTTGATCATGTGGGATTTTTTATTCCATCATTGATTAGTATGGTAGTTAAAGACCCTGATAGTGTTCAACAATACTGTATAGATGCTTTTACAATTTTTGGTCAGCAAAAGAAGACGATAATAATAGCTCCATTCAATGTCAAGTAAGTTTACTTTATTTATAATTTGGACTTAAGAAAATTCCATTTTTATTGTTCATTTTGAGTTATTAATTTTTAACTTTTTTACCTCTAGCGGTAAGCATTGGGAGTTACTAGTTATTGTCCCCGGGACGTTCACTGTTTATTATCTAGATCCTGTGGGGAGTACATTGAACACTAAAATTGGACACGTAATGAGAATGTCATTATTCTGGTGAGAAATATTTTATTTTTATATCCGTTAACATCTTTTATTACATTACTATTTACTTATGCAATTTACTGTGTTATATTAACATGTAGGGGTTTAGATGCATTCAAAAAGGCTGGAGGAAAGGTCCCAAGAAAAAAGAACCAGCCAATAAATTCGGAGAACGTACAAGTAAGTTCCCGACTCCCCGACTCTAATGTATATATTATTGATGTGAATTGTGCTTAGTTGTATTATTTTGTATGTTTCAATTTATAGTGTGCTACACAAGACAATGGCTGGGCATGCACATACTATGTGATGCGATTTATGCAGATGATTATCAAATATGCCGCATTGGACATCGATACCATACATGAGGTATTATATATAGTCTCATTAGTTAGTATGAAATATATCAATCTTATTTTTATAATATTACTTATATATATACATCATTCTCTTTGCAGGTGTTTAAAACTGACCACACTATAGGTAAACGCTTAAAAAATATACATGCTCCATATACGATGGAAGAGTTAAATGAAATAAGAGAAGAATGGGCAAAAGCCATACAAGCAGTGGCAATTGTAAGATATAATTGGGATGTTGATAGTGATGCTGAATGATACTTTGTAAATGAATATTTCTGAATGTTAATACATATATTTGAATGTTTCTATATGTGTGAATGTGAGAATTGAATTGATGTCTGAATGTATCTACTTGTGTGAATTTGTTTTTGTTAATTTTGCAGGTTTGTGGCCTGTTTGTAGGCTGATATCAATGGATGTCGTAAACCTGCAGTTCAGAAAACTGAACTACAGGTTCTCATCCTGCTGACCAGCCACAACAGGCCAGCAAACTGATATAAAAAAAAATAGATATAGGCGTCGGTTATTTATAGAAAACCGTCAGTAAAGACCTACAACGTCGGTTTTTTGCAAAAAACCGACGCCTGATGTGGCCAAGCAGTACTGGAAATGGCGTCGGCTATTCGTATCACACCGACGCCTATAATACATATAGGCGTCGATCTTTACGTAGATGACCGACACCAAAAGGGGTCCTAGATGACGTCGTTTTCTGTGGCGCGAACCCTTTTGGCGTCGATTGTTTATAAACAACCGACGCTTATAAGTTATATAGGCGTCGGTTAAAAAACTGACGCTGAAGTGTTTGACCTTTAGCGGCGCCCACATAGGCGTCAGTCGGAAACCGACGCCAAAAGGGGTTAAACAACCGACGCCAAAGGCGGTTTCTGTAGTAGTGCCAGGGTGTGAGGGAGTGGTTTTCTATTAGTAGTAGGGCTCACGGTGGAGTTTGGAACTCTAGCAAGGTTGATCTTGCTGGAGGAGGATATGGAGAATTCTTGGGCAATATGGAAGGGCTTGGTGCTAGGGAAAGGATTGGGAATCTTCTTCATGGTGTTACAAAGATGGATGAATAGTTGAATTGTAGTGAAGAGGAGAGGTGGCAGGTGTTAGAAACTCAAGAACTTGGAAAAAGTGATGTTGGAGTATGTACTCCTTGACTGGGTGTGGGGAGGTTTTTATAGGGAAATTGGATGTGGCATCCATCTATATAGTTAATAGTCCATCTACTTTTAATTACTTTTGAGCATGTACGATACCTTCTTGGGATTCTAGGCGGCATTTCTTGGTCTGAAGCATATCAACAATGAACCTTTTTTCCCTACCAAGAAGGAAGCACCTCAAAGAGCCATCTGGGTAGGGGAATGATCAAAGAATACTCTAGAAAAGAAACAACAAAAGTAGGTGGAGGATAGGGGACGGATACCATTGATGTTGGGGAGGCTAACAACCACTGTGGTTGGAAAGACTCGATTGTGTTGAGATGCCTTATCATCACTCTGATGACGATGATTGGTCCAATCCAAAAATGAATGGTCCGCACGGGATACAAAGTGATTTTTTTTATTTTAATAGGCTACATTTTGTATGATAAAAGTTGAATCTCTTAAAACAACTCTATATAAGTTTATATTATGTAATAAATATACAAACTTACAATAATTTTATTCCAAATTCTCTATAAATTATCTCCATTAATGATTAGGTTTGATGTTAATAATATTAATAATGTTTGTTTGAGTGATTCCAAAGCCAGTGGTTTATAATAAGGGTCAGGATAACCCACATGGTTGTTGATCTAATTTGTTCGACCCTTTGAGTATCAAATCAATTTGTTGTACAATATATAATATGTATTCACATAAAGTTTAAACAAGATATATGAGTTACAAGATCATAGTTTCAAGATGTTGATTAATGTGATATAGCTCAATACTATAAATTTAGTACATGTAGAAAATTTGATAAAGACAAATGACATGTTTCTTTTTGATATACGACAAACTCCCCTCCTATATATAGGAGAGGAGGAAAGTACAAGGGAGAAGAACTTTAACCTAATTGGCCATGCCAATTAGATTAATTAATAATTCTAACAACCACCATCGAGCTAGAGCATGGGCAAAACACACTTCCATCTTACTAATACTTGAAAAATTGATTCACTTTAAACTTCCTCCTGGAGAACATAGCATGTAGCATATAGTAAGAGGTCTTCTCCCCCTACAATTGACAATTTCTAGACTTGTAGGAGAAATAATGAGTAAAAATCTATATCCTGATCAAGCATCAAAAGTAATAAATGGTGGAGAATATGTGTAAGTCATATGACATGCCGATGTGTCAAAGTAGTTTTGCACAAGAAGCACTAACACTGGAGATAGTTGGCATAAGAAGTATTGATATAGGAATAGTGCCCCATAGTGGGTGGGCACATGTTTCACAAGTGATACTATGGGAAACATGAACTAGAGTAGGTGTCAACAATATAGATGAATATGCATAAACTAGACAACATGGTTATATGACATGGGTTCATATGTTCATCTTTTCTCATCCATCTCATCTCTTCCCTCAGTCATCTCCATATATTATCCCCTCACTTAAACCAAGAAAAGGATCATGGTAGTGGTTTGGGTGGAAAGTCTTACAGCCTTGTAGAGGAGTGGATATATAAAGGATGAAACAAAAATAAAACACTTCATGTACAAATGAACAATAGAAAGAACAAAGCATTGTAATAGTAGAAAAAATAATAATATGAAAATAGGCATTGTGATATGTAAAATAGAAGATCCAAAATTCAAAAAAAGGCACTCAACCATGTGGGTTTGGGAAACCACATAGAGAGGAAGAAAAAGAATTGTGTGGTAACCCTTTGTTGTCTTTATAAACTAGCATGGGGACTTTTCTTTCTAATATGACACTGATATAACCAATAGCGTGATACAATGCAGAAGATGAGCTGACTAAATATATCTGAGTAGAGAAGTACATGGATCTTTGTGTGACTTTGAAGAACATTTGTTTGGGCTTTAGCTTGACAAATGTAGGGGGTGTGAGGTTGAAGCCCCACAATACCATTTAGGTCAAAAATTGGATCCAATTAACAACATTCATAGTGTGTACAACAGTTCAGATGATGACTTCTTTTTATAGTGAAGAAGTTTGGGATGTTGAAGTTATCATGGAGGGTAGACTTACTGTCACACCCCGATCTCACACTAACCACTAATCACGAGATTAGGGCGCGACGGAGGGATTATCACATAAACAAATCACTGAGAACTTTTTCTTTTTAAAACCTCGTAATGATATCCGGATTATTGCTGTAAACTAAAACATAATAAACTATTGCGGAAGCATTTCAATTAAACTGGCTAGAGAACATAAACAGAGTTTACAACATGTAACATTATTTAACAGAAAGTAAAACATAACAGTTAATTTACATCTTTTACACATTCGTCATACATACTCTCTCTCACCCACACCTTGTCCCAAGGACCGAGGGGAAAGGACTAAGAGACCTCTAACTAGACTAGCTACAAACCTTCTGCTGATTAAACGTTGGTATGAAAAGATCCTTCCGATTCCTGGAACTGTCGCTGACCTAAAAATGTTTGAGTAGAGGGGTGAGCCTACTCGCTCAGTGAATAGCATTTCATTTAACTATCACTAAACAACTCATCAAGTTTATTAACTGAAAATAAACAGATATACAGTTCAAGCAGGGCAGTTCTATTGACATAGCAGATATACAGATAATAATCACATTTCTAAGCATCAACAGGTATTTTAGGTAAATAAACAGTTATGTAAATTTACTGTGAACCTACTTGATTATTTATTCATTTTATTATTATGCCCTAAATATATGCAGTGTACTCTGCATATAAAGATCCGCAGCAAGTTCATGCTACGGTCCCACCGTACAAGACTTAGCGACACACCCGGGAAATGCTAAGTCTGACGCCAGCCCTGCTCTGCCACAGGACCCCAGGCTCCACGGCCTCAATGCACAACCACGTGTGCTGCACAACCACGTGTGCTCCAGACTCCTCCTGACAAACCTGAGTACACAGGCGGAGAGTCTCACCAGGTTACCTCCGTGACACAAGCACGGATGATGTTGAATAACCCCCATTTTCCTCCAATGCCACCGTGACTCCGCACGCGTTGTTGTTGGACACTGCCTCTCTGTCCTCGTGTCTCCATGACTCCGCACGGATAATGTTGCAACACGAGTTTCACCCCTAAGAAGCAGATCTGTCAAAGGGGTTCTACGGTGTTAGGGCACCTAAGTCTATTAACTGATTAACATATAACCATTTAAACAGGAAAATCACATCTACTGATTTTATATCAGATCACAATACACTGTCATTCTAAACTGACAGAGCAATATATTTTAAATCCTTGTAATTTCTGAGAAATTCTCATACCATGCATTCAGACAAATTAGAAATGCATAAATAACCCAACTTATTTCAATTTGGCACATACATAGCGAATTTACACAATTGAACATCTTATTGCACAAATTAAAGAAATTTACTTCACATATGAGAATCATACTCAACAATTATCAATTCTCTAAATTTCTCGAAAAACGTGCACATTAACCCAAATCCTGGTTTGTGCATCACTTAACTCAATTAAGAGTTAATTACCTATCACAACACAATTTAATAACAATACTTGAGAATTTCTGGTAATAATTCAGAGAAATGTGCCATTTCATGTAAATATCAATTTACACATATTAACGTCAAAAGATATATGCAATTAGGGTTTTATTGCATATTTTTATTTATTCATATCAACTTTGAAATCGTACATCTGATAATTTATCAAAAATCCCTATTGTCTGGGTTCATACCCAAACCATACCATTTTCAGATATGAATTTCTAAATTCAACATTCAAATAAGCAATTTGGGTTTCAAATGAACCATATAAATCAACCAATTCAATCCACACTGATCAAATGCTAAATTTAATCATATAACAACGTCTAGAAGCAGTTTATGAAATAAAAAGTCGGGCGACGCCAAACGCCGCCCTACGCCTGATAACGCCTGTTATCAGCGTAATTTGCGCACCAAACAGAAAATATTCAAACGCCTGAGTTATTTAATGATAAATGAATGAAATCCTACTCACAGCGATTTGGTCTGTTCGGATTCGTCCGGAGATGCGTCCAAGGCCTGATTTCGGGAAAGATTTGGTTGTCTTCTACCTTGGCATTTTTACTGTTCACGGTTCTGGTTCTCCAGCAGATTGACGCTCAATCTACAGGTTGACGGAAAAGGCTCAATTGATGGCTGAATCGTGACTGAAAACTACAATACCTAGCTTGGAACTCTCATTCAGAGTCAAGAGCATACCTTGGTGCTGTTGCTCGCACCCAAATGGCCTCCTGGCCATTATTTCTCACAGCAGTTGCTGCTGCTTGCTGGGCGCCGCCCCTACTAAACAGGTTTGCAGGTGGCGCAATAGAAGCGAGGAGCTGCGGTTCCTGGTCCTAGCTTCACTACCGGACTCGACGACGTCGATTTGAGGTATAGCTCAGCCAAGAACGGCCTATGGACGGCTGGTGGTAGTTGCCGGTCGGTGCTGCCCAAGCAGCTAGGGCGGCTTCTACTTGCAAGGAAGAAGAAGGGCCTTCCGTCTGGCGGCGCTCGCCATGGCCATCGCCTTGAGGTGCTGCTCGACCCACTCTTTCCCTAGCCGGCACCGCAGCTACAACCACAGCTTAGGCATCCGGCGCCCTTAGTCTGGCGTTGCTGGTCATGTTGCTGCACAGGACTGTGTCTGCAAGTAGGGCGTGAGCTAGGGCTAGCTAGAGGAAGTAAAGAAGAAGGATGACGGCCTCGTGCTAGCTCCTGGCCGTCCGTGCTTGACCATCGACTGCTACTGCTAGCCTATGGCCGCACAGCTCCTTGGGGTGTCGCCCTGCAAGTAGGGCGCAGCTAGGGATCGAGGAAGGAGGGGAATAGAAGAGGAAGAAGAAGAAGATGGAGGAGAGAGGAGGGTAGAGGGCGCCATGGATCGGGGTTTGAGCTCCAGAGATCGCCCCGATTTCTCCTCTGCTCCGCAGACGATTGAGCGTAGCTGTGCGCTTAATACAGTCGGTCATGTTGGATTGGGGGAAAGAAGGAGATAAGGAAGAAAACGGAAAAGGAAAAGTTAATATAGCCAAAAATGGATAAATTGCAGCCAAGGTCCAAAGAACTAGAAAATGGGATAAATATTGCCTCGATTGACCAATTTGAGTGGTCTCTCTTGCAAACTTTCAAGCGCGAGATTCTCTACACCCTTAGTGCACGAAATCATGCTAATTGGACTGTCTCACCTGACCAAGGCACTAAATGCATCAGTGAGTACTTAATCCAACTTAATTAACCTAATGATCATCATTGCTATTATCATTAATTATCTCAGACGATTCAATCTCAACCATTTATTCACATATTAAATTATTTTGATTAATCATGATATTTAATATGATACTCAACACTAATCAAGGTGTTTCACGCTAATTGAGGTATTTACTGGTTAACCTCAACGTGGGTCATAACAATCTCCCTCCCTTATAAGAATTTCGTCCCGAAATTCCTAAAAGAGAAAAGGAACTTGCTACGCATCCCAAACTCAAGATCCCACATGGCTTCCTCTAGGTTATGGTTTCTCTACAGAACTTTCACTAATGGTATCTAGATTCTTGAGCTTCTTGATCCTTCGATCAACTATCTGAATTGGTCTCTCAACGTAAGACACATCTGATCTGAGCTGTGCCGGTTCTGGGTCTACTATCTTCTCTGTACCAGGATAGCATTTCTTCAACATGGATACATGAAACACATCATGTAGATTTGACAACTGAGATGGAAATTCTAACCTATAGGCTACAGGTCCAATCCTCTCAATGATAGGATACAGGCCCATACACCTAGGAGTCAGTTTGCCTCTCTTGACAAATCCTCAACATTCCTTTCCATGGTGAAACTTTCAGATACACTTCATCACCAACATGAATCTCAAGAGGTCAACGCCTCTTCTCGGCTTGACTCTTATGTCTATCAGGTGCAACTTTCAACTATACTTTGATCACAGTAATCTTTTCAGTGGTAAAACCCACTATCTCGGGTCCAAGAATCTGCTTTTCACCTACCTCATACCAACATATGGGTGATCTACACTTTATACGATATAGAGCTTCATATGGGGTCATACCAAGACTGGAATGGTGACTATTATTATATGCAAACTCTATAAGGCTCAAGTGTTCTTTCCAACTTCCACTGAAATACATGAGACATGCTCTCAGCATGTCCTTAAGAGTCTAAATGGTCCTTTCTGACTGACCATCCGTCCATTTCCACTCAGGTATAGGAAGTGATTGCAAAGTACCAGCAGGTTTCTGATGCTCAGCTTTAACCTGCTGACACACTCCACATCTAGCCACGTACTCAGCCACATCTTTCTTCATACCAATCCACCAGTACAACTCCTTGAGATTCATGTACATCTTAGTGTTGCCTGGATGCATAGCATACATCGATGCATGTGCTTCCTCAAGAATCTATTCTTTCAAATCATTATCTCGAGGTACATGCAACCTATCATGCTGATACAACACATCATCATCTGAAAACCTAAACTTTGGTCTCTTCCCCCTGCCATGTCATGAATGGTCTGGTTTAACTCACTATCACCCTATTGTAGTTTCTTGATTTGATCATAAGAAGTAGGCTTGACTTGCATCTGTGCAATCAAACCATTTAGCTATGTCACCCCTAAGTCTAAGTTCAACTTTCACATTTCCACTAGCATGTCTCTTTTGAAACATGCCATGGAAAATACATCCACTGTTGAACTAGACTTCCTACTTAGGGCATCAACTACCACATTCACCTTCCCAAGGTGACAATCTATCGTCACATCATAAAGATAGTGACGATGTGTCATAAGAGCATGAACTACAACAACTAACTTCTGATCATGTATCAGGTAGTACTCCTCATTCTATGCTACTTACTTATTGTTACATTTCAAATTTATATCTTACTCTTTTCTCCAAGTCATTTTCATATTGTTTATCTACCTTTAAACCCTAGATTTTAATAATTCTAGCTTACCTTTCATAGAACAAATCTCATGATCTTATTGTATAGGGATGCTAGTACTCAAGGTCAAATCACTATTGATATCCCTTGAACTACTAAAACTCTAAACATTCTAGGGTTTCTTCTTTATCAATAACATAGCGTTATTGTGATGTGACTATGTTCCCTTAGTTTGAAATTCAAACTTTAGATCTCATAAGTTTTACTAAATTCTTCCTTATCTTATCACTGGAATTTCCTTTCTCTTATTTGTTCTGGACTTTGGTATTTCCATGACATCTCTTCAATTTAATGGAAGCTTATAACGTAACATGAATATCATTTCAAACTGGACGAGCCATATATTCAGGTATAGCAAATATCAAGAGATTCAACATAATAAGCATGCATGCAGATTTCAAATTTTTAAATAATCTAATTACATGTCCACTTGTAATTTACTGAGAAATCAATATCAATATGCATGCAGGCAGACTGGAATTCTCAAATAAACAGAATGCATGTCAATTTGACACTTTATACACTAAAATCGTACAATTGAACTGTTAAGCATCACACATCTTATACTGAGAATTTTGATATCAAAATACTTGATTCATTGAACACCCTATCCTTAGGGTTTCGATTACCTCATTCACTTATTACATGGCAACACCCTATCCTTAGGGTTTCAGTTACCTCATTCATTTGATTGCAGTTCAAATCACAATATGATATCATTCTAGAACTGTCAGAACAGTGTACTTAAAATAATTGTAAATACTGAGAAATTCTTATATCATGCATTCATTTTCTAAGTTATGTGTTTGTTCTTTATTTTAAAAACTAATTTTCCAGTCTTTAGAGACTTAGAATCCAAAGATAGTATGTATGAATGCACTAAACTTTATAATAAAGATATACATGCCACACTCTCAATTATGTCATGTAATCCTC
Organism: Alisma plantago-aquatica; assembly: GCA_963693085.1. Lineage (NCBI taxonomy): Eukaryota > Viridiplantae > Streptophyta > Magnoliopsida > Alismatales > Alismataceae > Alisma > Alisma plantago-aquatica. Next base: position 83,122,935 of record OY856415.1, on the reverse strand, counting down.
ATTCCTTAATCAAGGTCATCCTTTCTAACATTTCTTTTTACCCAACTAAGTTTCTTATCATGGTCTTATGATTTACATAAAACTCTTTATTTTTATGTACTTATTGTATACTTTACTCTTTTCTTCTATTTTCTATTTGCTTTGAAGTACATAAAAGTATTTTACTCCATTCCGTGATCCAACCCAAAGTTGATTCCTACTATCTTAGCCATTACATACTTTTCTCATTTCTTTTCCATATTCTCATATTTAGGGTTCATATAATACAAATCAGCAAATTTAACATGAACCTGATATCGTTTTCTTTTATTTCCAATTAAGGATTGCACATATGAGGTTCCAACGTTGAGCTTCGGATATCAATTCCAACTACTTCTTAGCTGTTCTAATCTTTCCATTATATTTCAACATCTCAGTGTATATACATTCTCACTATGATACGAGTCTAAATCATCCAGAGTCTACTTTAATTATACTGTTAATAGGAGTCATTAGATCCCAGTAACGCATCCTGCCAGCCGGACCAGGCCAAACCTGTAGTCCTGAAGTCAAGAGCAACTTGGGATTAACCAGCCCCTATTGATCTCAAGCATGTGGAACGAATATCCACTCAGGGCAAACTCATTTAAGCATAACTTTTGGTCTACTTGATACAAAGAATATAAACAATAAATAAATCACTTCATGTCACACAACAAATAAAAGAATCATATTTATTCTACAAACTGAAAATCTAAATTCATACATATAAGAGCATTTCTAGTGATTTCCAATCAAATAAGCAATATAAAGCAAGAGTTGTATCACATCCTATATTTAATCTCTTACTCCTACATTAATTTTCGGTTTCTTAACCCTAAGATTTCTAGGGTTTCTCTCTAGTCCATCCTTCCTCTGCATACCTGGCCAGGGCATCCAGAGAAGAATAGACAGAGTAGCTCGATACTGGTCAATTTAAGTATTCAGACACCTGGCCAGGGTATCCAAACACTCAGATCTCCCAGAGCTAAAGACACATCATTTCTTATCCATCTTAATTATAATTCTATCTTTTGATCCTTATGATCCCTGATAACTCAGCTTAAACTCTCAGCTTGATCCTCGTGACCACATCATCTTCCTGCCATCTGCAATACTATAACAGAACATTTCCTGTTATAAAATTACAGTTAGAAGGAAGACACTTAAGTCCTAATCCTATTGGTCTCTTATCGTCCCCTGACCTTGACTTAGAGTATTCATATACTCAACCTATGCTCTGATACCAAGATGTCACACCCCGATCTCACACTAACCACTAATCACGAGATTAGGGCGCGACGGAGGGATTATCACATAAACAAATCACTGAGAACTTTTTCTTTTTAAAACCTCGTAATGATATCCGGATTATTGCTGTAAACTAAAACATAATAAACTATTGCGGAAGCATTTCAATTAAACTGGCTAGAGAACATAAACAGAGTTTACAACATGTAACATTATTTAACAGAAAGTAAAACATAACAGTTAATTTACATCTTTTACACATTCGTCATACATACTCTCTCTCACCCACACCTTGTCCCAAGGACCGAGGGGAAAGGACTAAGAGACCTCTAACTAGACTAGCTACAAACCTTCTGCTGATTAAACGTTGGTATGAAAAGATCCTTCCGATTCCTGGAACTGTCGCTGACCTAAAAATGTTTGAGTAGAGGGGTGAGCCTACTCGCTCAGTGAATAACATTTCATTTAACTATCACTAAACAACTCATCAAGTTTATTAACTGAAAATAAACAGATATACAGTTCAAGCAGGGCAGTTCTATTGACATAGCAGATATACAGATAATAATCACATTTCTAAGCATCAACAGGTATTTCAGGTAAATAAACAGTTATGTAAATTTACTGTGAACCTACTTGATTATTTATTCATTTTATTATTATGCCCTAAATATATGCAGTGTACTCTGCATATAAAGATCCGCAGCAAGTTCATGCTACGGTCCCACCGTACAAGACTTAGCGACACACCCGGGAAATGCTAAGTCTGACGCCAGCCCTGCTCTGCCACAGGACCCCAGGCTCCACGGCCTCAATGCACAACCACGTGTGCTGCACAACCACGTGTGCTCCAGACTCCTCCTGACAAACCTGAGTACACAGGCGGAGAGTCTCACCAGGTTACCTCCGTGACACAAGCACGGATGATGTTGAATAACCCCCATTTTCCTCCAATGCCACCGTGACTCCGCACGCGTTGTTGTTGGACACTGCCTCTCTGTCCTCGTGTCTCCATGACTCCGCACGGATAATGTTGCAACACGAGTTTCACCCCTAAGAAGCAGATCTGTCAAAGGGGTTCTACGGTGTTAGGGCACCTAAGTCTATTAACTGATTAACATATAACCATTTAAACAGGAAAATCACATCTACTGATTTTATATCAGATCACAATACACTGTCATTCTAAACTGACAGAGCAATATATTTTAAATCCTTGTAATTTCTGAGAAATTCTCATACCATGCATTCAGACAAATTAGAAATGCATAAATAACCCAACTTATTTCAATTTGGCACATACATAGCGAATTTACACAATTGAACATCTTATTGCACAAATTAAAGAAATTTACTTCACATATGAGAATCATACTCAACAATTATCAATTCTCTAAATTTCTCGAAAAACGTGCACATTAACCCAAATCCTGGTTTGTGCATCACTTAACTCAATTAAGAGTTAATTACCTATCACAACACAATTTAATAACAATACTTGAGAATTTCTGGTAATAATTCAGAGAAATGTGCCATTTCATGTAAATATCAATTTACACATATTAACGTCAAAAGATATATGCAATTAGGGTTTTATTGCATATTTTTATTTATTCATATCAACTTTGAAATCGTACATCTGATAATTTATCAGAAATCCCTATTGTCTGGGTTCATACCCAAACCATACCATTTTCAGATATGAATTTCTAAATTCAACATTCAAATAAGCAATTTGGGTTTCAAATGAACCATATAAATCAACCAATTCAATCCACACTGATCAAATGCTAAATTTAATCATATAACAACGTCTAGAAGCAGTTTATGAAATAAAAAGTCGGGCGATGCCAAACGCCGCCCTACGCCTGATAACGCCTGTTATCAGCGTAATTTGCGCACCAAACAGAAAATATTCAAACGCCTGAGTTATTTAATGATAAATGAATGAAATCCTACTCACAGCGATTTGGTCTGTTCGGATTCGTCCGGAGATGCGTCCAAGGCCTGATTTCGGGAAAGATTTGGTTGTCTTCTACCTTGGCATTTTTACTGTTCACGGTTCTGGTTCTCCAGCAGATTGACGCTCAATCTACAGGTTGACGGAAAAGGCTCAATTGATGGCTGAATCGTGACTGAAAACTACAATACCTAGCTTGGAACTCTCATTCAGAGTCAAGAGCATACCTTGGTGCTGTTGCTCGCACCCAAATGGCCTCCTGGCCATTATTTCTCACAGCAGTTGCTGCTGCTTGCTGGGCGCCGCCCCTACTAAACAGGTTTGCAGGTGGCGCAATAGAAGCGAGGAGCTGCGGTTCCTGGTCCTAGCTTCACTACCGGACTCGACGACGTCGATTTGAGGTATAGCTCAGCCAAGAATGGCCTATGGACGGCTGGTGGTAGTTGCCGGTCGGTGCTGCCCAAGCAGCTAGGGCGGCTTCTACTTGCAAGGAAGAAGAAGGGCCTTCCGTCTGGCGGCGCTCGCCATGGCCATCGCCTTGAGGTGCTGTTCGACCCACTTTTTCCCTAGCCGGCACCGCAGCTACAACCACAGCTTAGGCATCCGGCGCCCTTAGTCTGGCGTTGCTGGTCATGTTGCTGCACAGGACTGTGTCTGCAAGTAGGGCGTGAGCTAGGGCTAGCTAGAGGAAGTAAAGAAGAAGGATGACGGCCTCGTGCTAGCTCCTGGCCGTCCGTGCTTGACCATCGACTGCTACTGCTAGCCTATGGCCGCACAGCTCCTTGGGGTGTCGCCCTGCAAGTAGGGCGCAGCTAGGGATCGAGGAAGGAGGGGAATAGAAGAGGAAGAAGAAGAAGATGGAGGAGAGAGGAGGGTAGAGGGCGCCATGGATCGGGGTTTGAGCTCCAGAGATCGCCCCGATTTCTCCTCTGCTCCGCAGACGATTGAGCGTAGCTGTGCGCTTAATACAGTCGGTCATGTTGGATTGGGGGAAAGAAGGAGATAAGGAAGAAAACGGAAAAGGAAAAGTTAATATAGCCAAAAATGGATAAATTGCAGCCAAGGTCCAAAGAACTAGAAAATGGGATAAATATTGCCTCGATTGACCAATTTGAGTGGTCTCTCTTGCAAACTTTCAAGCGCGAGATTCTCTACACCCTTAGTGCACGAAATCATGCTAATTGGACTGTCTCACCTGACCAAGGCACTAAATGCATCAGTGAGTACTTAATCCAACTTAATTAACCTAATGATCATCATTGCTATTATCATTAATTATCTCAGACGATTCAATCTCAACCATTTATTCACATATTAAATTATTTTGATTAATCATGATATTTAATATGATACTCAACACTAATCAAGGTGTTTCACGCTAATTGAGGTATTTACTGGTTAACCTCAACGTGGGTCATAACACTTACTTTTCCAAATTCTAAGTAGTGTATGAGAGAGGTACGTGCTTTATTTACTTTATGTGGCTTGTCTCATCAAGGAACCAAAAGTTTCATGAAAGTTTTTTATTTTTTACATGGTCCACCACTTTGGTTGGAAACAAGAGTAATTATGAAAAGGGATTCATTGATAGAATAGGACCAATAATGAAAATGACCTACCCATGTCTACCTACTTCCTTGTACATCTACATGCAAAGTGCAAGATAAATCTATAGCATGATCATTTTAGGGTGATGCCCATCTGTGCGTGATACAAGAAATACAGGGTTTGTATGAGTCCTTTGTTGGTTTATGTCTGGTTTCTCTTCTGTTTGTCAAATCTATTGAGTGTGGAGTGAGGTTTGACAAGGAAAATGGGAGGCAAAGAAAAATGAAAATTGGGAATCCCTCACAGCGGTACGAGGGTGTCATTACATGTGTATTTATTGTTTATACCCATATAAGACATGACCATGCACTCATAGACAATGATCAAATCTAGTAGTGGGAGAGAAAGATTGGTAGGGAGGCACTAGATGCAAAGATATCACTGCTTTGGAGGAGGACAATAAGAAATTCTAATGCAGCCCCCTACTTTTCTATGAGCATATGAAGATAAGTGTTTGCATTGAAGATTATTATGAAGGTGGAAGAAGGGAAGAGACAACCATAGAGGTCAGGATGATGCATGGTGGGAGGCCAAGAAAAGAAGGAACGACGACCTCCTATAAGAGGAGGTTCTCTATTTCTTTATATGGTTAGTATAATTACTCTAATACCATAAGGAAACTTATATGGAAGCTAATGAGATGTTTCTTATTGATATATGACAAATTCCCCTATTATATATAGGAGGAGGTAAGTACAAGGGAAGCAAGCTTAACCCTTTTGGTCAAATAGGATTAGGCATGTATTACTGGTAAACCAATAACTCTAACATTACCAAAATCTAGTATGTTACAGAGCCCTCTATGTGCCAGGCGAGGTATTAGATTGAATCATCCAAGGTAACAACCATTTCTGTTGTTTTTGGTGTCTAGTTCTAAAATTTTAATATATGATGAGGGGGATATCATTTGTCAAACTTTAGTGGAATTTTGTAATAGATTAGTGTGTATGAGGTACAAGCATACATATTGTGTAGATACTACTTGTTTTTATTTATTTTTTTATCTATGAGAATGTTAGGGTTTCTGTCGATTTGGCAACAAAGTTGCATATTAGGAATTAGTAGAATTTGATTTTGATAATGTTTAAACAAAACATAAGATTGTACTTGGGTTTGTTGACTTATTAACACATTGTTTTGTCAATGTTTATTAACACATTTGTCAAATCAAATTTGACTTTACATATCTTAACAAATAGATTTATAAGCTCCTCCTTATTCCATTTTCTTTGTTAAAGAGGGAAACATGTTTCAAATAATATTTGAATATCAACTAAAGATAAAGATTAAAATTTGTATGGAAATATGAAGCTCCAGTCGGTAAAATTATTTTTTCATGTTAGAAGCCAATACATGGTAGGATTGTACTGTTTGTACTAAAAAAATTAACATTGGATATATTATTCTCTTAACAAAAGTGTCTTGTAAAAATGTCTTCATAGAAGCACGGGAAACAAATTAGTTTGTTAATTGTTTCGAGATGGCAAAGTCTATAGATCTAAGAACAAAATTATAAGATGTATACAAAAGTCGCATTAGGTACCTATTGGTGATGTGTTGAAGGCATAGCAGAAGAGAGGTTGTCTCATCCGTAAGTACCCTGAAGGTATCAAAAGCAAAAGGTAAGAAATGATGGTGATTGGCCATACAAGTTGTACAATACTTTTGTACCTTTCATGTAGCATCAACACCAGCTACATGACCTACTTAAAATTAATTGAAAGAATGCCAGTCAGAGGAGTTTCTCTGGTTTGGTCAACACATATATGTTTGCCATCTATTCGGTCAAATAACAATATGTTAAGAGGACGTTGGAAGTGATTTCCATTGGTTCGTGTTCCATGAAAGACCACACGAGATTCTTATAGGACCTTTATTTCATCTCAGGAGACAAGATCAATAAGAGTGTCATGGAGTACGTCATGTTGAAATCTATATCTAGGTCTTGTGCGACAATGCACAACTTGATCAACGGAAGAGTCAAGGTCAGCAATGTTGCAAAGCAGACAACGACAATCACATGGACAAACCAAGACCATGAATAGGGATGATAAGTAGAAAGTCTTATGTATGGTCAGCTAGAAGAGAGCTAGGATAGCTAGCTATCGCTGGGAGAGGTCACTTGAAATGAATTGTTGGATGGCAGTTTTGTTGTAAACGTCTGTGAGAATAGTTTGTCCGAAATGATAATTAGAGTCCACTCGATGTATTTGTGGCTTTTTTAATATTATTAAAGTCTTCGAAGCAACTATTTGGAATAGATATTAGAATATATATAGAAAATATTTTTTATACCAAGATAAAATTGGAAGTTGTTACCTATGAACCAATTAGGCGGATATAGAAAAAAGAACCATTGGAAATTAGGTGAACTTGTAGATGAACTGTTCGATAAAGATGGGAAAAATGTAGAGAAATCGTAAGTATAATGACATTTTGATCATTTGTGTGAGACAAAAATGGTGAAACGTTACACTTGTTTCCCTAGACTTTCTCTTACTCACTTAAGTAGTTTATCACATCGAAACGATATATAATCATGTCATTGCAATGTCTAATATATTTTCTGATAGAAGCCATTGCCGATACCTTTCATGTTGTGTGTGTCTAGAATTCTACAAAACGCGCACAAAGAATAGTTGATCTATTATTTTATTTGTGCTCATAAATGATGCTCCAGTCGATGTTGAATGCGTCCCTTGCAATTATGGCTGCCGATAAATATGAAAATGAAGGAAATTGTGGAAGCAAAGAACAATCCTTGGTCCTTATTTGGGAATTTAGATCTAGATATACCAAAATCTAAACTGGGATGTTTCTGTCGGTGAGACTAGGAAAATCCATATTTTGGATATTGGAAGTTCGGAAACTCATTCAAATTTAGATGTGCTTTGATGCCATGTTATAGACTTGGATCTAAGCTGGAATGGATCTGAAATATAAGACACGTCTGCAGAAGTAATTAATCCTCGATGTCACGTTAACAAGAGACGCCGGAATACAGTCGGAAATCCTCCAGTCCAGCTAGAAGTAGGATTGAGTTGGTCCTAGTACCGGTTGAGTATAGAAATCTTGATTAAGCCTTTAGCAATCAAACACTTGTTGTTAGCAAATTCGGACTAATTACTGTATCCCATTAACATCAATAGACAAACCTAAATCCAATAAGAGTTGTTAACTAAGCAAAACATGATACATTTACCCGGCCAGCGTAGCCCGGGCGGTCAAGCCAATGCGCCCCTCACGAAGGGTCGTTGGTTCGAATCTGCTCGGGTCAGCTGTATTTACCAACCTCTTAGGTCATCCGGGTTTTGACACCTGTTTGGAGAGGGGTGGGCTTCGGCCCATGCAGATACAAAAAAAAAAAAACATGATACATTTTATTACGAGAACCTAAACAATTCAGCCCATCAATTGACAAACATTAGAAATGTAATTCAAAGTTGGCAGCAAGAAACAAATTTACATCTATAAAATATAAGCATCATATATGGGACAACTTCCTTCCTCTAGTTGATACATGTACAGTTGCTTGTTAGACAAGTCAAAACCAATATAAGCGTTTTGTTGGAATATAGATCCAAAGAGGGAGGGCAATCCTTTTGTTGAAGCTTTCATCTTGAGACAGAAGCTATTTGAATCATGATATTGGTACGCAATATTTGGCTTCACTAAGAAATCAAGGCCTCTGAAGTGAAAAGTTATTTGGGGCATGCTATCTGTTGACAAGACTTCGTTGTTTTTCCCTCTGAAACATGTGTAGTTTTCAAACTTGAAATCCTCCAGACGGGCCTGTTGTATGAGTTTCTCTGTAAGTAACTCATGGATGCCCTCCCTCATATATGTAGCTGGTGTTCCCATGTCGATAACGAGTTCTTCTGGTTTGATTCTAAGTTTTCGTGATCCAATGCTGATGTCAACAAGGTTTACGAAATACCGTCCGCTTAGGGAGTCTATTCTTAATGGTGTTGGATCTCCTTGCAGGATAGCCTCATCACCAAAAAGTACATAGCTATGATAGGGATAGGTATCAATGTTATGGGACACCGGCAAACAATACGAGAACTGTCGATGTGGGTCAGGAAATACCTGGGAGACAAAGGACGTTTCATAACCACTTTTGCCAATTATTCCTCCGTATTCATATCCGCTGAATGCATCCATATTGTTGTTCCCACAACCGAATACTAAACCTCTGACGCTGAAGCTGGTTACATAGTTGTCTACGGTGAATGCGAAGTCTTCAACGCCGAAGCTCCCCATCGTGTAAGATATCTTATCCCGATACCTAATATCAAAACCGCATATGTCTTTCCTACAACGATTTCTAACGAATGGTCCTTTGCAAAACTTGGATTCACACGGCAAAAAGCTAAAACTGGAGGATTGATTTGGATTGAATATGGGACTGGGTTGGTGGTAGGAATCGTTACATTGGGTACACTGCACCCAGAAGAATGGACTTGCAGTGTCAAGCATTGAGATGCCATCCACGGGTGGTGTTCCTATTCTATACTTGACTAGATACTGGGATGTACCTTTAAATGTAGGGATGAAAAAGTTTCTGGATCTTGAAGCCTTCATGGACATGTAACGATACCGGAGATCAGATCTTCTTGACATAGACAAAAACAAGTCGCACTACTAAAAATCACTTCTTACATTACATTAAAGGATGTCACCTTTAACTGAATAGGTGACGTGGATGGCAATTATCTACGAAATGAATGTCATCTTTTAAGTGTAATCTATGCACTATGTAGGCTTTGAGAAACATGTCATCTATACATATTAAAGATTACATTCATCATTGTCACCATCTTTATAAAAAATAACAAGAAACGATGTCATCTAACCCGTAAAGATGACATGGTCGTATATAAGCATGCATGAGATAAGTCACCAAGAGACCCACACACATAAACAGTTCACCGGAACCAACCACAACATATTTAGAAACAGATCTATAGAAGAAACATTCATAAACCAACTTATTAAAAAATCATCTATAAAGGAGAAGACATTTAAAAATACATACACGAAACATTCATAAACCAACTCATATTTATTGATTTAAAAAATATGCATTTACAAAGAAAAAAGATGTGATCTTTTTTCCCTTAAAATTACAAAGTAATGATACAATCCGAAGGATAATTAGTATCAAGGTCATTTCCTACATATGGCATGCTTTCGCTATAAATCTAACTTGTACAAAATAACAAGATCCCAGTGGAAGTTTTGTAGAAACATAGTATTTCATGTACATCTTTTCCACTGTCCCCTTTGTTCCATTCATCATTGTTCATCATTAGTTGAATATTGTAGGTTCACTCTCTTAGGAGGAGGATGGTAAAAGAATCAAAAGTCGAACATGACAAGATGAATGCACCAGCCACGCTCTAGTTTCACCGTTGTACCACTGTTGTAGTTGAATTGAGGAGTAATCTTGAACAAAATAGAAAGAATGCCATGTTTGCACCTTTCTACAGCTTAGTTGCTAAATTCTGCATGAAAACCACAAAAATTATATAGTTAGATAATAACATTATAAAAAATAAGTTGTAGATTCAATATCTAATTAGTTTGCTAGTCTATTGTTAAGTTAGATTTATGTTTCTGTTTTCTCACAGAAAACAACGGTGAATTGGTGGTGCACATAAACATAAATAATTTCGAAGTACCTTTGTTTGAGGCATATATTTAAGTCTTAAGAGTCTTCAGAAATGCCTTATTGTGAACTTTGTCCCTTTGTCCTGGTTGCCTTACCCTATTAGGCAGTGCTGGAGTTGTTGAAGTTGGCCTCAGAGAATTTCAAGAACTCGTTGCCGCTATAGATAGATTGCCTATCAAAATTGGCTCCTACGATCTTGACCAGGCTCCTAGATCCTTCAAATCTGCCACCCTATTCATTAAGCATTTTCAACTGTAACTGTAATAGTACACTTGGTGGTTTCCTCAATCATGGGAGTAATCACTTGCTTTCTATTGATGTTTGTTGCATTGTTATATGCCCTATGTGGTACATATATTCTACTCTAACAAACAAAATTCCCATAGGAATCAGAAGGAAATATCGATATTTAGGCAGCAAAATAACTAAATAACCATGAGAAGAACTATGAGCAGTTGTAACAAGTCGTATATCCAGACAAGGCAAATATTTTAAGTGTTTTTCGACACCCTGCTTAGAGAAGTATTTTCATATATAGCTAGACTTCTTCCCTTCAATACAAAGATAGTGTTAATGTTGACACAAGAAGCAGAACCATGTCTAGCACAGATAGTGGAGCCAACAAGTGGCTAGAAATGCACTATATAGCTCACACCTCTTATAAGAAATTGTGGTAATCTAAGCAGCACCGAGGAATGAATTATTTGACACCTTACCTGCAGGCGTGAGGGTGTGGACAGTAGGTGAAACCAAAGAAAAGAACTGACAGTGGCATCTGCAATCTCAGTGAGCTCGGTAATGCGTGCATAATCTGGAAAGAATGTCTCCAAGTTTGAGTAATTTTTGTTCTACATATCAGCGGGCGTGAGAGATAGGAAGGGGAGGATCGGCATTTGATATTGTTGCCACTGGAATTCGTAGAGGAATTTGAAGGTTGACAGATTCGACTGGAGTAGTAACCATGATGATGCCTCCACCATGGTTGTTGACCACAGCACACACAACGTTAGCTGTTATTATCCGTGAAATAGATATGTGAATCATCGAGAGCTTTATCAATGGGGGCACCTGTGGCTCTGCCAATTGGGGAAATTATAGAGAAGTATAAGGAAGGGAGAAATAGGAGGGACCTGTTGGTACCTTAGAAGGAAGGAAGACGAGGCGTCGGATTTTAAAGCATCATCGCTCCTCCAAAATTCCATGTTAGAACCTTTGGTTTGCAGCTAGGGCACCACTACCGATTTTCGGCTAGGCCACCACTAGTGATTTCTGGCTAGCAAAGTGCTCCCGATTTTCGGCTAGGGCATGATGGAGGCAGACTCCTCGACCGTAACGGAGGCGTAGATCTTGCTAGACGAAGTCCTGGAGAGGCGATCAATCGGTCATTCCTGAGGAAAGGGGTTTGCGGAGGCGAGTCGTCGGGGAGTGGGGCACGAGTCTTACCATGGTGGGGAGTTGGCGAGAAATCGAAGGAAAGGAATACAACTGGGCGCATGATATGAGGGAAGTGTGGGATTATGGTGCTGACTGAAAAAAATTGTTATTTATATCTTTTAAGACAAATTTATAATACTAAGATCTCCATGAGAACAAAAACTGACATTTTATCAAGTATTCAGGGCGCATGATGAGGGAAGTGTGGGATTATGGTGTTGACTGAAAAAAAATGTTATTTATATCTTTAAGACAAATGTATAATACTAAGATCTCATGAGAACAAAAACTGACATTTTATCAAGTATTCTAGTGAACACATACGTGCACATGCACGTGATATATAAAATTTATTAGAAATGTACGGGGAGAAGACTCGTTTGTGAAAGGGTCTTTACGGTAAAAGATATTTGTGTTGGTTGTTTGAAAGGAGAGATTCAAAGAATTGTTTCTGTGGGATTGAGAGAGAAATACAGAATTAAAGATAATAAAAGTTAATAGGAGAGTGTGAGAATAAATATTTGTGGGAGCAAAATTCCTTGAAAAAAGGAGAGAAGAGAGTGAATCAAGGAGAGTGCAGCATCAAACTCGCTCTTTTTATAGTAGTATAGATGATAAGCGGACGACCACACGGGAGGCACAATGGGACGACCATTTGTCTTTTAGTATCTGCAACACTATTTGGTACACAATTGTGAAAAGCCCAAATTGGAAAACAGTCCCCACGTCTCGTCATTTAATGTGTTGGTCCTATCACGTGATGTGTTAGTGCGTTGCACAGAGATAAAAAGAATAAACCTGTTTTTGTTAATAACTTTTGAACCGTGAAAATTTTTAGACAAAGTAAATGTCGTTGCACTCTTAAAAAATACTTTACAAGATCAAGTTTAACATATTTTAAAATATATATATATATAATATATATAAGGAAAATGACATCGGGACGACCGATCAGACAAGAAAAGGGACGACCACTTCGTTCGGTAGTGCACTCTGTTTTGTTTTAGTATGCACTCTGCCCAAGGCACCCTTTACATGCTAGTTGTCAAAGCAAAGTGTAAAAAAATTAAAGAAATAAAAAGTGTTGCATTCCTTACAAATAATACTTTAAAATAAGACCAACATTAATATACTTTTGATAAAAAATAAATCACACTACTTCTCTCCAATTCCAGGAGAGAAAGAAAAAAAGTTATTTTTGCTAATATCATTCAATTCCTAATCAATTTTTCGACGAAATAAAAACTATTAATTCCTTACAAAAAATACTATAAAACAAAACCAATGTTAGAGGGAATGATTGTAAGAGAGAGAAAATAGAAAAACTTATTATGGTTTAATATCTTTTATACTAAAATTAATTTTTTGATGAAATAAAAAGCAATGTCTTCGCTACAAAAATACTTTAAAACATAATTTTGATGTTATCTCATATCAAATTTTATGTTAATCATGTTATCCACATTCGAAAAATAAATTTTACGTTACAAATGTGATTCAATGTTATTTATGTTATCCATGTATTTTTACTAATATCTTTCAAACCGTAATATTTTTTTTTGAAGAAATAAAAGCCGGTGTGTTCCTTACAAATAGTACTTTAAAATAAGAGCAATATCAACATACTTTTGATTAAAAAAATAAATCATACTACTTCTCTCCTTTTCCAGGATAGAGAGAAAAGCAAATTATTTTTGTTAATATCATTCAAATCGTAATCAATTTTTCAACGAAATGGAAACTATACATTCCTTACAAAAAATACTTTAAAACAAGACCAATATTAGAGGAAGTGGTTCTAACAGAGAGAAAAAGGAACAACTTAATATTGTTTAATTTCTTTCATACTGAAATCATTTTTTTGGCAAAATAAAAATCATTACGTTCACTATAAAAAAATACTTTAAAACATAGTTTTAATGTTATCACATGTTAAATTTTATGTTAATCATGTTATCCACATTATAAAAATAAATTTTACGTTACAAATGTTGTTCAATGTTATTTAAATTATCCACGTTATCCATGTTGTCCATGTTATTCATGTTATTTCAAGTTATACTATGTTGCCCATTTTATTCCATGTTATACATGTTATTTATATTATTCATGTTATTCACGTTATTTTCACATTATTCATGTTATCCATGTTATACATGTTATTCATGTATACATGTTATCCATATTATTCATGTTATTCCATGTTATTCTATGTTGTCCATGTTATTCATATTATTCCATGCTATTCCATGCTATTCCATGTTATTCATGTTATCCCATCTATTATAATTATTTTGTTAAAAAAATCATTACCAAAGTATGTCGAAATTTGTATTTATTTAAAAGTATTTTTTAATAACTCATTATTTTTTATTTTGTCAAAAAAATCATTATCGTTTGAGAGTTATACACAAAATAAATTTCTCTATCCTCTTTTTAACTTTTTAAAATCAAATTAATTCTCCACTTTTATATAGTATATTTTATATTTTTAATATTTGTCAAACTTGATCTCATTAAACGTATATTTTGTAAGGAGTGCAACGATGTTTATTTCATTAAAAAAATTCTTACGGCTCAAACGTTATTAACAAAAATAACTTATTAAATATTCTCTCTCCTATGACTTCTTCCCACTCTCCTCTCCCTCCACCCTCTCTCCCTCTCTCTCTCTCTCTTTCTCTTTCTCCCTCACCTTGGAAAAAATAACAACCTAACAGTAATTGTGTCGGCATTAGATAACGCAATGCAGCAGTCAACCATATTGTTGTCAGCCCCTGCCGTGACGGGATGTGATGACTGACATCTTTTATCCTGAAGTGGGTGGTCGTTCCGTTTGGGGTCTGTATATGACTCTATATAGAAAAGCTCATTTTTTTATATTGTAAGCCCTGATACAGGAGGAGAGACTTTGTTCCAGTGCAGTAGCTACCGACTTCCTAGCTGAGTAGACATCGGTGTCCATGTTGATATAAGGCATGGCAGTAGGGGGTTGGGGTATGTGGTAATGATAAGGATCTCGGCTTTCCGAAAAATGAGCGAGGTGTGGACTAGGAAGTAGTATGGTGGTGAAAAGCAGTGATAATATTAGGGACTATGAGGATGAAGGCAATGAGTTCAAATGTGCTATGGATACTCATGGAAGTTCTCAAATGATCAATATTGAAGATGTTGATTCATAACATGAAGGTGCCATGCAAATACATCATGACAGTCTGGACACTCTCAATGGTCTGAGCGACAATGGAACCGCTGGTGTTCAACACAAAAGTGATTCTCATGATAGGGGTGGATTGTCCTATTGGAATTAATATATCACCACATGCGTGAATGGAGAGAAATCTATTATTGAAAGACATCAACCTAGTCTGTGAATTCGTGAAGTAGGCTTGAAACTCATCTATGCTAGTGTGCAGGGAAGAGAAACTAAACAATATAATATGTCCTCTTCTACTTTTTGCAACAATTCTTCCAATGATGATAGACGTCATCATAAAGATATGGAGGTTTTCCCAAAACATCATTCACAGTTACAATGTTGCCAAGTCATTTAGGGATGTAACAACAGGGGTAGGAAAAAATCAAGTTGGTAGTTCCATTGTGGATGACACACCAGTAATCGTCAACCCTAATGATACTTCCATAATTCAGGAACATGGTTTTCTAGGATTGATGATGGAAGCCTATATTAGACTATACAGCCTTTGAAGTTCTCTATCATTATCAAATTTGTTGGCTACGTCGTTGTATATCTTACCTTGTGTGACCATATGCACATGGTATGGGATCCAATTGCTAAATGGAGAGTATGCAAACTTACTTTTCTTGTGGTTCAATTTTCATATCAATGTGATTACCTTACTGCAATCACTGGATGAACATGTTTCATCTTTGGCATGTATTTGATGGTGTGGAGATGGAAAGGGGACTTCATACCATCTTCTAGAATTTCTCTAGAAATGTATCTTGGGCTAGGATTATTGATGTACCATTGAACATATACAATCAATTAAATATTTTATAAGATAAGGGAGGATTTGGGAAAAATTGTTAGGGTTGATGAATATACCAGTACATGTACATGAAGAGAGGTTGTACATATTGCAGTGAAATTGACACCTCTAATCCGATACATGTAGTTGATGAATATAACTAGAAGCGGCTTTAGTCATTGAAGAAATTTATCTCTTAGATCTAGATCTATATAAGGATCACATGTGTTACCGTAGTGACTATAGATCTAAGGATCATAGTCACCATTATCACATTATGATATGACTCTGACATTCATTACATGACTTCCATATGTCAATCTCAAAGTGGATTCATCCAATACAACTTGTTTGCTAACAAGTACCCATGCATCTAAGTTGATGTCCAATATCATGACTATAGAGATGTAGTCGTCACTCATCATACATGCTAGTCACGGGTATTATAGTTGTCCTATACTATCGACAATAATAATCGACTAGGGACATAATAAGAATGAGTACTCTTATTATCATATGATCTTATTATACATGTGATTTCATGTTCAAATTCTCGACAGAAACCATATATCATCAATTTAAAACATTTTTTGCATATTGTTAGGTTTATTAATTATCTCAATACCGAAACAAACATAATAAGTGGAATTTTATTGTATTAATATGCAAATCAAGTACAGTTGATTTGAAAGAGATTTTGTCAAGGGATCATCAATGTTGCTTGTAGTTGTAGCATTCACTTATGGAGCTTGCATCTCTCACTAGATGGGCTTGCACCACTCACTTACATGACTTGCATCTCTCACAAGTTGGGCTTGCAACACTTGGTTATGGAGTTTGCAGCACTCACTTGAGGGTCTTGCATCACTCACTTCTGGGGTTTGCATCTCTCACTAACTGGGCTTGCAACACTCACTTGTAGTGCACGCATCTCTCTCTACCTAGGCATGAAGCACTCTCTTGAAGGTCTTGTACTCTTTCGATCATGATAGTGTCCCATATCACAACAACTCCCTAAAAATGCTTTTGTGAGGAGTCAGGGCCCATATCATGAGACTAATAACTCTGTAGAACTGCATTTGCAAGGAGCTATGACCCATATGATGAGATTGTCCTCTCACGGCAAGTCCCTATAAATGTATTTTTGAGGTGTCATGGCCCATATCATGATAGTGTCCTTTCACAATAAGTCCCTAAAAATACATTTTAGAGTAATGTTGTGCAGTGCCCTCTCATAACAAGTCTCTAGAAATATATATATGGGAGGAGCTTGAGCCAATATCACAAGAGCTTCCTCTCACAGAAAATCCCCAAAAATGCATTTGGAGGAGCCAACCCCCATATCATGATAGTCTTTTCTCATTGCAAGTCCCTTGAAATGCATTTGTGAGGATCCAGGGACCTGACCACAATAGAGTCCTCTCACAAAAAAGTCCCTAATTTTCATTTGAGTGGATTTGGGGCGCATATCATTACAAATGTCATCTCACAATAAGTCCCTAAAAATGCATTTGGGAGGAACCACACACCATATCATGATAATGTACTCTCCAAAAAATCCCTAGAAATGGATTAGGGAGGATATATGGCCCATATCATGGCATTGTCCTCTTACACAAGTCTCTAGAAATGTATTTGGGAGGAGCCACAACCCATATTATGATAATGCCCTCTCACAAAAAGTCCCTAGAAATGGATTAGGGAGGAGTCAGGGCCCATATCATGGCATTGTTCTCTCATAAAAAGTCTCTGTAAACCCATTTGGAAGGATACATGTCCCATATCATGACAATTTCCTCTCAAAACAAGTCACTGGAAATGTATTAGGGAGGAGACACAACCCATATCATGACAATGTCTTCTAACAACAAGTCCCTAAAAATGAATTTGTGAGGAGTCATGACCCATATCATGATGTTGTCCTCTCAGGGAAAGTCCCTAAAAATACTTTTCAGAGGGGCCATGACCCATCTCATGAAAGTATCCTCTCATAGCAAGTCTCTAAAAATGCATTTGGGAGGTTCTTGGGACCATGTCATGACAATTTTTGTCGCATAGTATGTCCCTAACAATTCATTTAGGAGGATCCATGACCCATATCATTACATTGAGCTCTTATGAAAATTCCTTGGAAATGCATTAGGGAGGAGCCAATGCCAATATCTTGACAACGTCCTCTCATAGCAAGTCTTTAGAAATTTGTATGGGAAGAATATCATGAGAGTTTCCTCTCACAACAAGTCCTCAAAAATGCATTTGGAGAAGCCAAGCCCCCAATCATGACAATCTTTTCTCACATCAAGTGTCCCTTGAAATGAATTTGTGAGGATCTAGGGACCATATCATGATAGTGTCCTCTCACAACAAGCTAAAAATTCATTTGAGTGGATTTGAGGCCCATATCACTACAAATGTCATCTCACAGCAAGTCCCTAAAAATGCATTTGGGAGGATCCATGACCCATATCATGATAATGTCCTCTCATGAAAAGTCCCTAGAAATGGACTAGGAAAGAGACATGGCCCATATTATGGCATTGTCCTCTCACAAAAGTCTCTGTAAATGCATTTGGGAGGATACATGTCCTATATCATGACAGTTTCCTCTAATAGAAAGCCCCTACAAATGTATTAGGGAGGGTCCACGACCCATATCATGACAGTGACCTCTCACAACAAATCTCTAAAAAAGAATTTGTGAGGAATAAGGGCCCATATCATGATTGTGTCCTCTAATAGCAAGTCCTAGAAAATGCTTTTGGGAGGTGCCATGGCCCATCTCATGAAAGTTTCCTCTCACAGAAAGTTTCTAAAAATGCACTTGGGAGGTGATTGGACCCATATCATGACAATTTTCATCTTAGAATAAGTCCCTAACAATTGCATAAAAGTCTAGAATGTACATATAATTGCATAACCTGCACAAACAACATCCAAATTGGACCAAACTTTATCCACAAGTTATCTTTGATGTGTAGAATATGAATTTGCCATTATTTCCATATTTTTAATTTATAAAATCACATTATTAATTACTTATGCCTTTTATTGATTTTCTCTCTCCTAAACTTATCCTAATATTTCAAGGTGGTCCAAATTAGATGAAATTTGACATGTAGGCTAATTTTGATATGTAGATTTTGAATTTGAATTTTGTTTCCTATTTTGAGACTTCTTTTTATGAGATATGTCATATGGCCCATTGATGGCCCATTATCTAAATTGTTCATCCAATTAAGTTTCTTATCTTCATATTACCACTAAAATGAGTTATGTGGCATATTTTATGTTTTCAAATCACATCAAAAAGTTAGATTAAGGTTTATAGCACTTAATTATGGTATTTAAGCTTTCACTGAGGTATTTGAGCATAAATCGTTCCATTGGTATAATTAGTGAATAAATGTTCACTAAACCACTATAAATTCCACTAATTAAATAGAAAGGCCAATAAGGATAGAAATGAAAGGAAAAGATGGGAAAGAGGGTCAAAAGACAAAATTTCAGAATTCGGTATGTTACAGGTGTCATCTCACAACATGTCACTTAATATGTTTCATATAATTGCTCAAAAGATTACATAAAAGCTCTCACAGAAGCACAAGCAACAAACTGGGTTGCTAATCCTTGTTGGATGGCAAAACCCAAGGACCCAAAAATAAAATCATTACATGTAGATGAAGGCATCATAAGATTCCTATTTATATATGTTGAAGGCGTCGAAGAAGAGAAAATGCATTGTCGGTTGGCACCCCAAAGGCGTCAAAGGCGAAAGGTAGAAAAAGATGTTGATTGGCCTCACATGATGTTCCATGTTTATGAACTTTTTGTATTGTTGCCTCAGACTTTGCCTGCCCTGCTTTAAAGTTTTTTGAAAGGATACCTGTCAAGGGAGAAACTCATGTTAGGTCAACACAGACATGTTTTCTATTCATTTAGTGAAATAAAAGAATGTCTGCAGGTCGCAACGAATGAACACCGTCAGATTGAGTGCCAAGGAAGGCCAAAGGAGCTTCTTTCAAAACCTTTAACCCAGATCGAGTGCCAACATCATGACGAAACTTATAACCAGGCCACGAGTGGCAGTGCACTGCATTATCACCAAAGGCATCAAGATCTGTGATGTTGCAAATTAGACAACGTTCATCACCTGGATATAAGGGAATCATAAGCCAATACCGAAGGATAGCTCAATACTCAATGGGTAACATAGACAGACCAAGCCCATCAATAGGAACAACCCTCAAAAAATTTTCTGCATGATCGGCTTGTAAAGAAGTGAGAATAGCATGTTGCTATAAGGATAGGTCACTTGCCATGATTAACTGGATGATCGTTTTGTAGTAAGTGTCTACCAAATTAGACTGGGTCTTTGGGGTGGTAGAATGAATACTTGTCAACATAGACCAACATAAAGATGGCAAGATATTGCATATGCAAGCATGTCCTTGGACAAAGGGGAGCCCTGCAGGCATGCATGTGACCTCACGCAACATATGGTCTTGGAGATCTTTAGTGTGTATCTGACAGGCAACAAAAGCAAATTTACTGACATCATGAGAGGACTTGATCCCCAATCCCCCTAGATGCATAGGAAGTGTAGCCAAACACCATTGTAAATCACCAAAACATGGGCCATCACCAACCACAATACGCTCCAGACAACGACGAAGACCATGATCAAAAATATCCAACACAAGTGTGATAGAAGAAGGAGGTGTTGTGAGAAGATCAAACAATAGTTTGGGCATCCCAACACAAGACCTAAGAAGAAGAAGCTCACACTGTGGGTCCTAGAGTGAGGACATGCAATCCATCATATCAAGGGTCTTCATCACATGTTTCTAGAGAAGTTCCTTCGCAAAGGATGCGTCTGTAGAAAATTGGGCCACCTAGAATCTTCACTCCACGCTCTAGAATGAGAGATGTTAGTTGGAAATAAGCCCACATTCGAGCCTCATCTAGGGTCATCAGATGGACAAAAAATCTATCTTCTTAGTATTGAGATGAAGACCATACATCAGGCCTCGCTCCAGAATGAGGGATAGAGCCTTCGAAATAACCTCTGTGTCCCCAATGAGGGTACCATCATCAAGGTAGAAAGAAAGGAGGTCAAGTTGACATGCATCCTTTGCCTATAAAATAAGAGGGTGGGGTCCCAGGGAAAAAAGTAGGGGGCCTAATGGGTCACCTTGTTGTATCCCGACAAAAGAAAAAAGAGGCTCACCATGATCCATATGGAGAACTATAGAAAAACTCAACCCATCGTATAATAGAAGGGCAATGAAGACGAACCTCTCGGAATATGGTAGATCTATCAACCATGTTGAAGGCATTGTTGAAGTCAATAAGAGCCATGGTCACTGTAGTGTGGTGTTGTTGTTCATAGACAAGTCGAGTGACAACATGTAGAAGGGACTCAACACCACCAAAAATACCAACACCATACTGATGATCCATAAGATAAGGGACGACATCAGAACTTACACCCTTTGCCGCAACTTTGGATACAAGGCGCTGCCAAATAGTACCCATAGCAATAGGCCAAGTTCCATTGACTGGTTTGAGAAAAGGAGTCAATGGAGCACTGGCAATGTAAGGAGCTAGGGAATCTGGACAATGACAAGTGAGCCAAAGATTCACCACAGTTGAAACTGCATTAAAAAAATCATCTTTCACTACAGTGGCAGTCCCACACATATAATCAATAAGATGTTGTGATCGTAGGCCATCACGTGCGCAAGCGGTCCCTTTCTTGAATGATAAAATGGCTTCTTCAATCATAGAACAAGAAGCAACAAATGGAGAGCTAGAAATTTCAGATTGACGTTGTACCAATGGCAGTGGAGGTTGAGGGTGTTTAGCTTTAAGATAAGAATAATTAGCAGCTTTTGTGGGGGTAACACCACTAGAGGATAGAACACGGATGGCAGTAGAAAATTGGCTATCTTTGATCTTAGACTTGGCATGTGAAATACAAGCTTCAGAAGAATGTTCTCACCCGGTAGGACAACAATGAGCCAAAATCTGAGCCAGGAGTTCTTGAATTCCATCAGGTCCTGAATTCCAAGTCTCCAAATCCTTAAGGATCATAAGTTGTTGTAGAGAGATGCGTTTTTGAGAAGACTGTTCTTGAGCAGACTTAGGGGAGAAGCGATACCAAACACATGCTGGAAGCAACAAAAGACGAATCCATGCATCAATAGAGTGTGGGCAAAAAGCCACCTAGAGTAAGCAAGCACGAAGAGTGTCGGCAAAGGGCAAATGACAAAGAAGAGGGATGCTCTTTACGGTAGGGACACCCATGCAGAAGACAGAATCTAGAAGATATGTGTCGAGCTATAGTCAGTCAACAGACAGAGGCGGTGGCTCAATATGCTGACGAGCTGACAGGGTGCAAGGAACAGAATCTGGAAAGCCAAAATTGATGGGAGCAGGCAAACCAACTATCACATCGAGTGATGTATCACCAGGCTATCGAGGTAGAGTGGTAGTAACATCAGAGCCATCAGAAGCTTGATGAGGACATGCTTTAGACCATGGCACAATGCTAAGACATACACCATACATCCAATGATTGGTAGAACAAAGAGCAAACACCAAGCCCTCCCAAACATCCGCATACTCCAACTCCTTACGGATTCCATCAACACGACTCAGTGAAGATAAATGAACAACCCGAATATGATTACCAAAATTGTTAGTTGCTAACAGTTTGCCGCGACATGTATGGAGGCTCCTAAAAGGACATGAAACTTGTGTAGCAGGTCCAACCATGCAGGATGTAGGCCCTGCGTGGTAAAGGACCACAGGAAAAACCTCACGACTTTTCACTTGTGACGCAGCAAGACGGTCATAATGTGTCATTGCCGATGTGGGAAAATTGAAATTTTCCATTAAAGAGAGCGGAACATAGACATGGAGGGAACCCTCTCATGTATGGCGGCCAACAAGGTAGTCCTTCCTACTGGGTTGACTAGTGCCAAGCCTGCTTAACACATGACTATAGGGAATTGTGTATGAGTTGTCGCATCCGGGGATCGATACTGGACTCTATTGTATCAATCCTCGACGTGTTGAGACCTGGACGGCTAGGCACCAGGGACGCTCCGAGCGCGTTCTTTCTCTAATCCCTTGCTGCTATGGGCGTGGTTGCCGAAAAAAGGGCAGCCACCATCGGTATGGCCAAGTCCAACAAAAGTTGATAAGTTGAATCAGACTTGAAGTTATTTCCGAACCTTTCTGGTCACCTTCCGTCCGCATTCGGGAGACACTATGGTAAGTCGGATCTGGATACTATGGTGTGGGGGAACAAGACGAGCAGAGAACCCCTACCATCAGCGATACTGGGGTAGGTGCAATAATTAATTAGAGGTAGGTGGGAGCTAAACAGAATCGTCATCGGTGCCCATATCACGTGTAGCGGCTCGGCGCCCTCGCATCGCATCATCGTCCAACGCATGGTGACCAAATAAGTGTTGATATATTCCAACAAAAATACACTCGGAAGGAGCCATGACACATTTCTTCTCAACAAAAGTCTCTTTTAATGCAGTTCTTAGGAACTAGGGCCCATATAGTGACAATGTCCACTCACAACAATTCTCTAAAAATACATATGTGAGGGTTGGGTCCCATATCACGAGAATTTCCTCTAACAGTAGGTCCCCCATAATGCATTTGTGAGAATTCAAGGCCCATATCAAGACAATGTCCTCTCATAATAATTCTGTAAAAATTTTAAGGTTAGGTGACATGAATTTATGTCATCTATAACTTTGATGACACATATACATGTCACCTAAATGTTATGTCTCCTTGTATATTACACTTGACTCATATACATGTGTAAAACCCCATTAGAACATAGGTGATTCAAATGTATTTCACCTATAGTGCGTCACCCTTTCAAGTATGATAAAATGTCTGTCACCTATGTTGCACAGACTACACGTGACATACATGTATGTCACCTAAAGTATGTCACCCTTTCAAATATACAAAAATGTATGTCATCTATTTTACGTAGGCCTACACAGATTATAAGTCATGTACAAATATGTCACCTAAAGTGCGTAACTTTTTACATGACTGTCATCTATACTATGTTTTTTGGTAGTGATATAAAAATTATAATGAATAATACTATTCTGTTTTATCTTAAGCATCATTTCGTTTTGTATTTGTATCATGTGTATACGTCGTCCTCTCCTGATAGTAGTTTGGGGTACCTTAATTATTTGCTTCATCATTTTTATTTTGAATGTTTTTGCTTTTGAGTAATGATTTTGAAAGTCGTTCCCTCCTTTCAAGTTTCTACTTTCACTTTTTGTTCCCCACTGTAGCCTATGCCTTTTTTATTTGGTTCTCTCTACTCTGTCACATGAAGTTTTAATTTTTCCAATATTGAACTACTCACTGCTGATTAATTTCTTTTAGCTACTAGTTGTGTATCTTCAGGTTTGTTACATTAGTCACTAACTTCATGTTTGCTATTCATTTTCTCACGTAGGGATAAGTGAACTACCTTATGATAAGATGGCAATAAATTTGTCCGGTGTACCTCATGAACTAAATCAAGGCTTATCTTGGTGTAGTGGAATTGCTTACGTTGGTGCGGTCAGATCTGGGTTCTACTTCTTCAAAAAGTATAAATTGCTCTGAATATAATCATTTCACTAAAAAGGTAGCTATATTGTACATAAATGTAGTTATTTTGTACAAAATATAACTATAGGTAGTAACAATGTACCTATGTCCAATACTTATTTTTTTACGATCAAATGTTATACTTTATGTATTAAAAAGTTATTTTTCATGCCACACAGTCGTGTTTTCAAGTTCCATATGTATATACACCCCATTGGTCATCCCATTTTGATACTCCTTTCTTCTATGAGTGCTTCCCGGATGATAAACATAGGATTTAATCTCAAAGTTTACTACTCGAGTCACTTGATCGAATAGTTACTTTCAGAATCAAATATTACTTTCTGAATCAAATAATTACTCTATATATCACACAATGTATTTGTAGTGAACTTCGAGTGTTTCTTTTCAATTGTGGTTTCATTTCAAACATCTTTTCTTCTTTTTAGTAATGTGTGTGTATGTCTTATTAAAATTGCATTACCATAAAATGATTCCATGTACATAGTATTACATTTACCTTTCACAAAATATGTAGTCTCTAACTTCCAAAAAGTTATTTTTTATGATCAAATATCACTTTTCCTATCAAATACTTATTTTTATAACCAAATATTACTTCAGGTGACAAATGTTTATTTTTAATACCATGCAGCTGTATTCACTATTCTACAATAACAGTCAATGGCCAAGGTAAATATGTTACCTTCTTCCTCAATGTTCCCACATTCTCTCTTCGAGTGCCCCCACCATCACTTCGCTTCACTGTTACCTTCTCCTTCACCGCCCCACTTGTTCTCTTCACGGTTCTACAATCACTCTACTTTGTCATTTCCTTGTTATTCATCATGTATACAACCATGATTCCTTTTCATCTACACTAGCACCGTCATAGTCATAATTTTTCATCCAACCTCACTATCACCACATGCACATTCGACAACAGCCTACCACTGCCCATTTTTCAACGACCTAGACTAGGACCATCACCCACCTGGGTGCATGCCATGTCTAACACGTCTTTGTTACAAAATATGTACTCTAAGATCTCACTCGGTGTATGTGGAAAATGTGTTCAAAGAAAAAGTGTGACTGTAGTACAAAAATATAACTAATTTGGTCTACTATCTTTGTGATGTTAGAATCCACATACATCTTCATCCCAAAGAAGAGGATAACTAATACTTTTCTTGTTAAATAGTTACCTTTTATAAGTAAATGTTGCTTTCTATTTGAAAATGTCACTTTTTGGGACCAAATATTAAATTTTGTCACATATAGTTACTTTTCATGACAAAATATTACATTTAGTGTCAAATATTTACTTTTTACACAACAAAATAATGTATAATGTTTAATTGTTTTCTGATCATGTGGAGAGTTATGGCCGCTGACCATACCTTAGGTGGTTGTCATGAGGTGGCCCGTGGGGGTCGGGCGATGCCAATGTTGCCAACTTTATATCATGAAGGTGTCAAACTAAGTCTATCTAGTTTGTAGTGGGAGGTTTATTCATGTGCTTCGAGAGTCTGTGTGGTGCCATATATTAATGACAATGTGATGTATTAGAGCATTGTGTAATTCTAGAAAATTTATATTTAACTTTTTGCACCTAGTTTGTTAACTGAGAATTCAAGAAAATATGTAGCAATTTTGTTTGAGAGAAATACAACTTTTGATACATGATTATTATTTTTGTCATATTTTAACATTCTATGTTCATGCTGGTGGGCTTTTTTGCTGTGCTTGCTACCTTATTGCTTCCTCTTTATAAATTTAATTCTTAGTTGTTCTATCGCCATTGGAGTCAAAAGCAAGAATGACTTCCTGCCGATAGACCAGGTGACTTAGTCTCAATTACTCAGGGAAAATTTTAGCCATAGGTAGTCTACCACCCGCTGCCCCATTCGGATTTTAAAAAATATGCACGACAGCGCTTCCGAGAGAGATTACACCTGCAGTCAAATTTTGCATTACAACTCATGCAAATGCCATGCAAAAGTCATGCAAGTGACATGCAAACTGCAGTTAATGCATTAACTCACCCACAAATATTAATTGTGAAATCTGATATCAATATAAATTATGAAAAATAAAAAAAAAATCGTTTATTGCTAGTACCTTATATTTTTTAGAACATTCAAATTTGCACAGCCGTACATGCATACAGTACATCCATATTCTTTCACAAATTCATAAGTATTGTACATTTATCATTTATATTGAATTTATATTATATGTTTACTCGAAGGATACATTGACCATTTTTATTTTATTTTATTACAAATTGCAATTGATCCCATTTCACGTAAAGTATAAGACGTACAGTACAAGACATACAGTACGAGACATACAGTACAAGATCTCTCCTTTTAAAAGTGATAGTTCCTGATGATCAGAATCGTTGATCTCATATGACGTACAGTACAAGACGTACAATACGAGACGTACAATACATACACACATTATAGTACCTCAGATATTGCACATATGTTCAGTGTACATGTCATTTAAATACAAAATGTAATACAAGTACGTGAAGTACAGTACAAGACGTACTGTACTAACATTCCGCGGTGGGTGAATCGGCGTCGGCCAAATGAAGCGAACCAGCAAGAGTGCGAGATTTTGAAATCGCACGTACTATACTAGTGCGGGAACGTTGGTGGGATGAAATGAAGTTGTCGCACGTACTGTACTAGTACCGGAAATGCTGGTGAGATGAAATGGGACTGAGAGAGGAGTTAATTCAAAACTTTTCGGATTCTTGAATTGAGTTAATTTGTATATGAAGTTAATGTATATCAAAAAAATGGCTGAGACAGACTTTTCATATTCTTGCATGGAGTTAATGTGTATATGGAGTTAATGCATATAAAAAAAAGGCTGGAACAGACTTTTGTAGACTCCCGAAAAAACAGATATGTGGGCGGGTATAGAGATGACGGTGGGTAGCGTTACTCATTACTCAGGCCCTCCATGTTAGTGAACTCCGTCCATTTCATTCGCAAGGTCAATTGAATCGACGTGTGCCATTGTGTGGAAATGCGATCCACATGATAAAGAACGCCTAACCTCCATCTAAATCAATTCTGACTCTTTGTTGTTGCCTTCGGGCAAAGAGAAGTATTGCTACTCGGTGTATACGATTTCCAAGGATCTCCACGACTGCATCTGGTAGGTCAACATCACGGCTAGTTGCCGCATCTGCATTTAGAAGGAGTACTTCTTTAACTACGAGCACATCGTATTTGTCTTGTATCCGACATTGTTTATGATATCTGGTAATAATCTTGTTACTTTTGATGATTTAATGTTAATTTTGGCCTCAAATAATTATTTTTTATGTCAAATAATTACTTTTCAGAGTTAGTGGATGGTTCTTGCATGTTGGTTATAAGCTAGTGACACCAAATTTTTATAGGAACGAGAAACTACTAAATGTAAAATAGAATTAACAAAATTTAAAGAGTAAGGACTTGTAATTCTGAGTTAGACACACGCTCATTACAAGGAGTAAGCTACAAATTGTCACACGCCTACCAATTTACAAGATGATAGATCTAATATTGTCACTATCTAGGAGACAAACTTGAAATGTTAGAAATCGTGGACCTGCTTCTTAGTCAATTAGCAATAAAACTTGGACTTAAAGTCAAGTCCAAATATCCATTGGTCTTCTTCTGACGGTTGATTCCCAGCTTGCCAATCTCATTTGTCTCACTTTGCACATTTTCCTCATGGTCAGCAAAATCATTACGAATATCTCCAATAATGTTAGTAGACTCTTTTTTGGTTCATTTTAGTAATGGTGTTGTCAGAAACGGAAGTTAGGTTTATGGCGTGAAAGTCAAGGACCGTTTTGCAGATAATTTTGTTTGACCATTGTCCGTAAGAACAGAATAGACACTTCTCTCACAGTTTGCTTGTTTGTCTTCATGATCAAAACCATCATTGCTACTGTTTGCTTGCAAGCGTTGACTTAAGATAAGATAATGTAGCACAAATTTATATCCAAGGCTGACAGCCTTCATGTACTCCTCAAATGAGACGATAAATGCTGCAACTGTGCATTCCTTGACAAACATGTCATATCCAATCAAGAATATCATTTGCTTCCAGCACATTTTCATTATACCTCATAAAAAGACAGTTTCCTCAGAATTATCCCAGCACCAAGTCTCATTTTCTACAGCAGCTGTGACCAAGTGTTATCTGCAGTGATGAGATTTTTTCTCCTAATCTGACTATAAACACAACATCCATTACGTCCGCAACCATCCCCAAACAGAATCCACGGTGTTTGATAGCTTCCAAGTAGTTCCTCGCCTCTAGGACACGTTTGATTTATAGGATTTAGTTAGATTTTCGTAACTGTTGGATTCACATAATCCTGGGATTAATAAAATTTCTGATTTCAAAAAATCTTGCGAACCAGGGCATATGTTTGGTGAGCTGTATACAATTTATGGACTTTATCTTATCGGCCCCACTTTGATGTCCGGCGCTGCAAATATTCTAGTACAGGCTGCGCACTCCACCCACGGGAGCACTACCCCCAGCTGTTTTGAACTGGACGGCACCGTCCAGCATTTAGACGGCCCAGAAAAATGCGGGGTGAGCTTCATTTTACGACTCCTGCCAACCAAACTTGGGCTTTTTGCAGCTAGATTGCTTAATACTGCTGAACACAGCTAACCAAACGTGGCCTTAGTGTAGATATCCTTAGTAGGTGCCTCACCGTTTTCCCTGGTGCGTGACTCTCGGATCTGCTCGTACTTGCCATCTCGAATCAGGGAGATCGGGGGTGTCTGTACACATCCCCAAAATGCATAGCAATCAAGCCGATGCCTTGTGGATCTGGAACTGTGGCTTAAAGGGACAATAAAAATATATAATCGCATGTAGAGTTTGGGTGCGTGTTTTTCAAACTTCCGACCCCTTCCTTTGTCTGGAACCCAACCACCAAGTATACGTTCACTGCCAACAATGATGGACAATCTACGAGACTGCAAGTGGGACGAGATGAGCGGAGCTTTGGTTAGGGATTTCAGAGGTTGTGGATCTGTGCGGAGAGTGTTAAGTCATGCGGGAAGTGATTACCAGTGTCTGAATCTGCACGGAGTCAGGTGAGTATTTACAATATGTACCACCACCAATTCAGATTACGGGTAGCATTTGTTAAATACCCGTGCGGAAAGTATAAACGTACTCTATATATTTAACAAATGCTACCGGTGTAGTATAATTGTATAAACATTATTAGTTGAGGCATAAATGCTCCATAATTGGCAAGAACAAGGTATACTCCTTATCATCTATGTTTCCGCTCTTATTATCGATAAATTCTATAAGCGGGCTAGCAAAATTAAAGTTGGCTGTCAACTAATATATTTTAGTCATAACTACTCCATTTGTATCTATATTTAATCATAATTTCTTATAAGGCATGCATGAGTGCCGACCGTTTACGTCTCTGATACCATATTGTAAAGACCCATTTTTTAGATCAAATATTTATAAAATTTTCATCAGAAATATAAAAAAAATTATCTTTACAAGCATGCTTTGCATTAGAGTCATGAAAGCTTATATACTGGTACAATAAAAAATAACACAATAGGCATGAGACCTATCTACTTTTCAATGAAAGACTACCCATGAACGTCTCTTCTAGATCTTCCACTTATCACATGTTCATGAATTTATAGAGGGAGTGAAACTACACATGGATCCCAAGAAGAAAAACATAAGTTGGTAAGGTTGGTACTAAATTCAATTGTTGAGTATTTTAAAAAAATATTTTCAAAATATGATTCAACTACAAGATCAATTTTAGGAGGAAACTATTTGGTAGACTTAGTTTAGCAAAATGAGAACAAGTATCAATATTTAGGTGTATATAATTCAAGATGGTAACTCCACAAGGATAACAATTAGACAAAATTGTCTAGATTCAAGATATCAAAATATCTAGAATATTTACAGTGATCAATTTTAAATATAGGATTGAGCATTATCATATCATTTCTTTATCCGTGACTACAATGACATGTGTTCAATCATCTATGAATGAACATGGTAGCCTTTAAATACAACTAGTATACTGGGAGACCACTAATCCATTACAACTTGTGTGTAGGACTGAGGGACGTACCCAACTTCTCGGAGCCAAAGCTCTGAAGGGCCAAAACCCAAAGGGACCAAAGTCTAGACAGACAAAACTCCAAGATCAATTTCAGTGCCATCATAACATTTGCAATATCTAACAGTAATGAATTTGGAGTGTCGAACTTTCAAAAGACATGAATGTCTTATAAAAAGATTAGGGTTCACCACCAAATAAGATACACAAAATTCAAAAGAGATAAGAAACAACTCAATAAGAAAAATAGAGAATCTAATACCTCAATTATCCATGACTGCGAGGATTGCTTACTTACAAAGTGGCTCCTAGAAAAGAGAACTATAGGTTGCATGTTTGAAGTCTTCTTCAATGATGGGTTATCATATTAGATGCAAATGGTTGAGGCAAGTTGAAAAGTTATCCATGTACTCTATGGATCAGACCAGAGTTGAACCTACTAATGGTGAGGCTTAAGGAAGATTTTGGGGTTTCTAGTTCATGATAAAGTGGTCGTAGGCCATCCTCAAGCTTTATGTTACAAGGAGGACGTAATACCTTTCTAGTCTCATTGTTGGAATTGCAGAGCGTGTCAAGATCAAAGGTTGATTGGGGGTCGACAAGGAGAGGCTCATTGGTGTTGCATATCCAGCGAGAAAAAGCTCCATGGTTGTTTCATATGAACAATAGGCCCCAATAAACATATATACCCACAAGGAATGGTAGGTATTTAGGGTGTTGTGGAGCATAATGGAGTGAGGGCCAAAGGTAACAAAAAATCATTTCATATTCGATCTTGACGCCTCTTTTCTCAGGACGTCCAGACAGCAATCTTGACCACGTATACATAATCTTTTATACTTTTTGCTTCTACGATCCAGATCATGTAGGGGTACTTTTGAAACTTCATTTGGACTTTTTTATCTGTGCTCGCTCATTATTTGAGTACTAGAAAGAATCACCCTTCCATGTTCCTTCTCCTCATTTGTGTTCCTTTTCTCTCCCTCCTTGCTCCTTTTCTCCTGATTTGTATTCCTTTCCTCACCCTCCTTGCTCCTTTTCTCCTCATTCGTGTTCCTTTCACCATGCCCTCATTTCTCATGTTCTCCCCATTCTTGTTCCTTTCCTTTACTCATTCCTCCTCCCCTTTTGTTGTTCCTACTCTTTCCTTGTTCCTTCTCTCATCATTCATGTTCCTTTTCTCACCCTCTCTGTTCCTTTTCTTCTCATTTGTGTTCCTTTCACCGCTCCTTCAATGCTCCTTTTCTCCTCTTTCTTGTTCCTTTCATCACCCTCCTTGTTCCTCATTCATGTTTCTTTCCTCTCTTCTTTATTCCTTCTTTCCCCTCCTTTCTTCCTCCTTGATCCTTCTCTCTCCATTTTTGTTCTTTTTCCCCAATTTTGTTCCCATTGTCTTCTTTCTCAATCCTTTTCTCCCCCCCTCTTTGCTCATTTTCTCCCCTGACTCCTTCCTTTACTCTCATTTTTTGTTCCCTTACCCCCCTACTTGTTCTTGTTCTCCCCTCTTGTAACATCCCTGACCTGGGTTAAGGCTTAACCCTAGAAGTTTTGCTTAAGTAAGTCATTTACAATCTTGTATTTATCTTTTGAAAAGTAATTAAGGCTAAAGGAGAGTTTATGATTCAATTTTGGTCCTATTTGAATAATGTTGAAACAATATTTTACCTGTTTTGGACTAAAGTGCAATTTACCCAATTTAAGAGGTTACCTTGCAAATGTCACATGATAAATGTTCCTCAAGTGTTATAGAATCATAAGAATGAGAATGATGCTGATGTATGGCTTCCACAAGCCTAAGTTCCAAAAATGAGCTTGTTTGAATAATGTTTGTGCATTGAATGCTAGTTTTGGTGTAATTTACAAATTACCCAAAACCTAAGGTTGAATATGTAAAATACCACTTCAAGAATGTCCCTACTGTTTCTTTGTATCATTTATTGAAAATAAAAAGAAAGGGGCGCCTTGTTTGAACCACATTTGAGGAGAGATAATCTTGATAATAAAATAATCAACATTTAAGCATAATTGAAACCCTAATTTATTTTGTAGCAAAAACAAATATATTAATTGAAGAGCCCATCAACTAAAAAGGTTGTGGTTGAAATCCTATAATGCAAGGACGTCCAAATGCCTTGAGTTGCACTAAAATATCCTATGTAGGTGAAGAAACCCACTCACACTTGTTAATTAAAAAGTAATGTCCGCTAAAAATGGATAATAGTATTATATTAATTAAGGTGCTTAAGTGGATTGCTTTTAATTAAAGGATAAATGAAAGGATTTTGAGTATGAAGGGAGTTTCCTTCGGAGGCAAGGAAGGGAGGGGGCATGTGGCAAAGAAAGTGGATGGATTTTCTTCAACTTTCTCTCTCCTAGAAAATCAATTACATATACTGGATTTTCTCCTTACTTGAAAGGCCATTTTGCAAACCACTTTCTTTCTTTGCTTTGGCCGACAACCAAGAAGCTTAGAAGAAGGAGGAAAATGTTCCCTAAGCTGAAGGTAAGCTCCATGATCATTTTCAACCTTGAATTGATGGTTGAAATCGGATTTCAACATTGATTTTCTTCTCTCCTCCATCCAATGCGGTGTACCTATTAAAGGGGAGTGTTGGCCATTGGTGGGCCATAGAAGAAGGCAAAAGGCCAGGTATTAAAGTCGGATGGGAAGAGTTTTGACGAGAGTTTGTTAGTAGATATTTTCCTAAGACTTACCTGGATGAGAAGATTTCTCAGTTTGAACGGATAAGGCAAGGACCAATGAACATTAGTGAGTATGAAGCTAAGTTCATGGAGCTTCTACGGTTCTATCCGCACATTGCTGCTACAGATGAGGAGAGGATTCAGTGTTTTGAGAAGGGTTTGAACGCTGATTTAACCTCACCTGTATCTGCTCTAGAGAATAGAGAAAGGTTTGCCACCTTGGTGGAGTTAGTTAGTGATAACACCAAATTTTGTGACGTTTTTGCCCTTTATTCTGATATCAAAACTACCCTTTTCTGCTATTTTCCTCTATTTTATTAGCATTTTCGCAATAATTGGCCAAGCAACGCTCTTATTCCAGTTTTTCCTATCTTCTACAGAGTTTTCCTCGTTTTTGTGCAATAAGGCCGATTCCGGCCCACAATAAGTCTAAGCCTGTCTCGACCTTCCTAACGCCCGACACAACCCAGCCCGACAGGGGCTGGGTGACACGAGAGTGATCGGCGGAGAAGGGGCGCTGCGCAAGAAGGACGTGTCGGCCGACATACCGTCTACCCGACAGGGAGCCAAAGCCACATCGACGACCAAACTCGTCGGGCGACACAGCCACCCACCGGCAGGCGTGCCGCCCAGCACGTGACCGATGGCCAGAACCTCGCGCCGAGATATGCCCGTATCGGTCGTCCACATCCATCAAACGGCGGAGAAAGGAGCTACGTGGCGCTTCGAGCACCATGTC
This sequence comes from Alisma plantago-aquatica, assembly GCA_963693085.1. Lineage (NCBI taxonomy): Eukaryota > Viridiplantae > Streptophyta > Magnoliopsida > Alismatales > Alismataceae > Alisma > Alisma plantago-aquatica. Next base: position 83,088,762 of record OY856415.1, on the reverse strand, counting down.
TTCTCGCCAACCGGATGCCTATAAATAACAGCTACAGGAAGCCGAAGGGACAACTTGGTTGGAGAGTTGGATAGTGTCATGGTCGTCAGACTAGTCGGAGGGTTAGAGAATTCGGACAAGACAGTTCGAGAGCCACCTTCGAAGGTAGCCGTGAGAATAAGAGTATCACGCCCCAGTGCTTGTGCCGAGCGACACTAGGTGAGCTTTCCCTCATCCCGAGAGGGAAGGGATGGTTCACTTAGTGTTGTCCCGGGCGACACTGCGGGCCGATATCGGCCAACGAAGATGAGCGACACGAGTGCCCGATAGTAGACTTGTGACTCTTTGCCCGACACGATACCGAACCCGATACACTCTGCTCGTCGTGCGTGCCGCCCGAGAGGGTGCGCCGCCCGACATGAGCGTATCGGCCAGGGTCCTTGAGCGATACCGTCAGTCGTCAGTCGGCGCTGCCCGAGAGGGGGTGCCATCCGACACTACCGTATCGGGCTCGGCTCCTGACCGGTATCGGGCAGGAGAGCTACAGTAGTCTGTCGTTCTTCTACATCAAGAAGGCGACATCTATCTTTAATTCTGTTACTTAAATTCTTAGCTTATGCATTATATTAAGACCCTTATTGCTTATAGAAATAGAAATGCTTAATTGCTATTTGTTTAATGCTTGGTGTCTTATGATTGGGTAACTGCTGTGTTGGATATCCGAACTCTAGCTTGCATGTTTTGGATCGCGTTTCGCTTAGCTACCGAATCGTCTTTCCCGTCGCAACTACTTCGAGAGTTGGGTTGTGGCTCTAGTGTTTGGTCCGGTTCTGGAGTACGAGAGTGCCCAGAACGGAGTTGTTTTAGTATCATTCCACTCTGACTTGAGTCCAACAACCTCGAGAGGGGTGTTGAGGCACGGTTAGAGGCACCCGCTCTGAGAGGAGGGGTGCAAGGTGTTACTGCTACCGCTTGTCTTACTAAAGTCTTATCCCTTGTATTACGCCTTAAACTGCAGTTTATCTTTCTATTCTCTGTTGCATGAAAATTCCTAAAAACTACTAAATGACAAAATCTTAATCTTTCTTGTAACTCCAGTTGGAGATAGTTTTCTTTGATTTAATCGTGACAGCTTGTTGTTCCCCTTCGGGGAACTTTAATATCTCTTTATACCCACCAGAGTGTAGAGTGTCAATTCAGAGTCGTCAACACGACCCACCTTGTCCCTGTGTTCAACCCCGTATTACTACTTCGACCCCGTAAACAAAGTTGCGGGGACCTAGAAGGATTCGGGTTATAAATGTGAAGGCTCGACTACCTCAAATACGCCTCCAATTTCAGGACGCGCGATTTAGGCCGGTAAACTTTCTGGCGCCGTTGCCGGGGACAAGGCAAATGGCACTGTTGACGAATCTGAAACCACTAACTACACTCCCGTGCCTCAAGCTTAGAAATAGGCTTGACATCACCTCTTTTTCTTTTTCTTTTTCTTTAAGAATTATTCTTTGCCGGAACCAAAATAACTCTGTGTTCTAACTTGATTTCCCGTGATATTTCAGGTACCCTACAAAGATGTAACCTGCTCCACCGAGCCTTGATACCATGCCTCGTTGTGAGCAACCCCTTTCTGAGGGCAAATGTCAGAGCCAACGTGAGAGGGCGACCCGGCCTAATTGGGTTGGTCAGCTTTCCGCCTACATAAAAAGACAGGACACCATTATCAACCAGTTGGCACAGGGGACGCTTACCAACCCTGGATCTCTGAATTCCATGCAACACCAGATGGCGAGTCTGCAGATGCGCCAATGGGAGGTCGATCAACGACTGTCTTAGATGGCAGCTCTGATGAAGAACCCTGCAAGAAAAACGCTCCCTCACCCTGAAACTACAGTAATGGCAGTGCTTAGATCAGGAAAGACGGTAGAGCACGCTGATGAAGCCCCACTAAAACCTGAGCAAGGGCCCAAGGATGCTATTCCAGCAGGAGGCGGAGATAGGCCTGCAGAAGCCCAAGAGCCTGCGCCGAGACCGTCCGATGAGCCATCTGGTGGGAGGAATCCTTATGCTCCCAGGATACCGTTCCCGTACAATCTGATCAAGGCAAATCTGAAAAGGCGACACGAGAGGTTCATGGACTCGATCAGGAAGCTGCATCTTGAAGTCCCCTTCCTTGACGCTTTGGAGGAGATGCCCACATACGCCAAGTTTCTCAAAGATCTAATAATTTAGAAGAGAAGGGGAGGAAGGATAGAGACAGTGTACCTAGCCTCTACTTCCTCTGCCTTCGTAAAGCCCAGCTTGCCAATTAAGAGAAGGGATCCCGGAGCTTTCACAATCCCATTCGCCATTGGGGACAATGTCGAGCGAAAGGGTCTAGCGGACTTGGGAGCAAGCATCAGCCTCACGCCCTTAAGTTTCGCGCAAAGGATGGGTTTGACCGACATGGTTCGAACTAATATGCGGATTGAACTGGCGGATCACTCCTTCAAAAGACCTGTCGGCATTGTCGAAGATGTGCCGATTCGGGTTGGTGATTTCTTCATTCCATGCGACATCGTCGTCATCGACACAGCTGAAGATCCCAGATGTCCGATCATCTTCGGACGCCCTTTCTTGGCAACATGGAGGGCGCTCATTGATGTCTCTGAAGGAATAATCACCTTGAGGGTTGTAAACAACCACATGGACTTCAAGATGAAGGAGATCATGAGAGGTCCATCCCTGTCTGAATCGGCCTATTTTGCGGATAGTTACGATAAATTCTGCAAGGAAATAGAGGAGGATATCCGGACAGTGGACCCTCTCGCAAGGGCAATGAGCTGTCAGGATCCCGACCTCGAAGATCCTGAGGTCGTGAGGCATCTCGACCTTTTCAACCTTTCTGACAAAGATTTGCAAGAAGAAGAGGAGGAGGTGAACTCTGCGATGTATGCCTCCCTTGAGGGAGGACCTCAGGAGGAGACACCCCGAGCAAAGCCGGATTTAAGAGCGTTGCCTAAAGGGCTGAAGTACGAATTTTTAGATGAAGAACAGAGGAACCGAGTCATCATAAACGCCGACCTTTCCAGCAATCAGCTAGACTGGCTCCTTGAGGAGTTAAGACTCCACAGGGAGGCTATCGGATATTCCGTAGATGATATCAAAGGCCTTAGCCCCACCCTTTGCATGCATCACATCAACTTGGATGAGTCTACCAAGCCTCTGGCCCAACCCCCGGGGAAGCTGAATCAGATGCTCAAGGAGGTCGTCAAGAAAGAGGTAATAAAGCTTAGGGATGCGGGGATCATTTACCCAATTAGCGACAGCAATTGGGTAAGCTCGATCCACGTAGTACCTAAGAAAGGCGGAATGACTGTGGTCAAGGGTGAAAAGGGTGACGAGGTGGCGGTAAGGACCGTCACCGGTTGGCGAATGTGCATTGATTACAGAAAGCTAAATCAGGCTACAAAAAAGGATCATTTTCCGCTACCTTTTATTGACCAAGTTCTTGAAAGATTAGCGCATCACGATTATTTTTGTTTTCTTGATGGCTTTTCAGGATTTTACCAGGTACCCATCTTACCCGACGACCAAGAGAAAATGACGTTCACCTGCCTTTACGGCACTTATGCCTTTAGAAGGATGCCCTTCGGACTCTGCAACGCCCCCGCCACCTTTCAAAGATGCATGATATCAATGTTCTCAGATTTTCTAGAAGACATCGTGGAAGTTTTCATGGACGATTTCTCCGTCTATGGAAAGGACTTCGATAGCTGTCTGAAGAATCTGTCGTTAGTACTTCAAAGGTGCGAGGAAAACAGCCTGGTCCTGAACTGGGAAAAATGTCATTTCATGGTGCGGGAGGGCATCGTTCTAGGGCATAAGATCTCAAGGCATGGAATCGAGGTGGATACCAGCAAAGTCGAAGCTATATCTAAGCTTCCTCCACCAAAATCCGTCACGGGGATAAGAAGCTTCCTCGGGCACGCCGGATATTACCGAAGATTCATCAAGGACTTCTCAAAGATTTCCAAACCATTGTCCAATCTTCTGGTAAAAGATGCTGAATTTGTTTTCTCTAACGATTGTCTCAGTGCTTTTCAGGCCCTGAAAAATGCTTTAATATCACCACCTATCCTTCAAGCGCCAGATTGGGGTTTACCATTTGAGCTAATGTGCGACGCTAGCGACTACGCAGTTGGAGCAGTCCTGGGGAAAAAGAAAGATAAAAGACACCATGTGATTTGCTACGCTAGTCGCACATTGGACGAAGCACAGGTAAACTACACAACCACTGAGAAGGAGATGCTCGTGATCGTTTTTGCATTTGACAAGTTCAGGTCGTATCTCGTCGGATCCAAGGTCAAAGTATACACAGATCATGGGGCAATAAAATACTTGATGCTAAAGAAAGACGCAAAGCCCAGATTGTTGAGATGGGCCTTGTTGCTCCAAGAGTTCGATCATGAAATTATCGACAAGAAGGGCGCGGAGAATGTGGTCGCAGACCACCTATCGAGGATAGTGGATGAGAGACAGAGAGGGCCGCAAATCGACGACGACTTTGCCGACGAAGCTCTTATGATGGATGAAGCTCAAGAAGAAGGTTTGCCCTGGTTTGCAGACATCTGCAATTTCCTTGCTTGTGGAGAGTTGCCTCCTGACATCACCTACAATCAAAAGAAGAAGCTATTCGCGGATGCCAAGAATTATTACTGGGATGATCCTCTCCTATTCAGAAGATGCGCAGACAACTTGTACAGGAGGTGCATCCCGGAAGAAGAAACCGCTAATATCCTGAAGGGATGCCACGCCTCCCCCTATGGTGGACACCTGGGTAGCGAAAGAACAGCGGCGAAAGTGCTACAATCAGGTTTCTACTGGCCCTCCTTATTTAAAGATGTTGCACTGTTTGTAAAGGTTTGCAAAGAGTTCCAGTCAACGGGAAATATAGGGCGGAGGAATGAAATGCCAATGGCACGCTGGATCGAAGTGGAAATATTTGACGTATGGGGGATTGATTACATGGGGCCGTTTCCCCCATCCCAAGGGTATCAATACATACTAGTGGCAGTAGATTATGTATCGAAGTGGGTAGAGGCGGTAGCCACCCAAACATGCGACGTCAAGTCGGTTATCAAGCTTTTTGAGAAGACCATCTTTCCCCGTTTCGGTGTACCGCGCACCGTGATAAGCGACGGCGGATCACACTTCAGAGAAAGGCAGTTCGAAGTGCTCCTACGTAAGTATGGAGTAAAATAAGATCGCTACCCCCTACCACCCACAGACGTCGGGGCAGGTAGAGGTCTCAAACAGACAGGTCAAGTAGATCTTAGAAAAGACTGTCAGCCGCACGCGGAAGGACTGGTCTATGAAACTTGACGACGCATTATGGGCCTACCGTACTGCTTACAATACGCCCATTGGAACCACCCCCTACCGTCTTATATACGGAAAATCCTACCATCTGCCTTTGGAACTAGAACACAAGGCCCTTTAGGCGATCAAGTTCCTAAATATGGACCTAGACAAAGCAGGAGAAAAGAGGTTTTTGCAGCTTCAAGAGCTCGAAGAGCTGAGGATTCACGCCTACGAGAATGCAAAGATCTACAAGGAAAGAACAAAAATGTGGCATGATGCCCACCTTAGGAGAAAGGATGTGAGCGAAGGGGATAAGGTCTTGTTATTCAAGTCCTCCATCCGTCTTTTTCCTGGGAAATTACAGACAAGATGGTTGGGACCGTTTTCTGTGTCAAAGATATACCCATCAGGAATGATGGAGCTCCGCGATAAGGATGACCCGACTAAGATCTTCAAGGTGAACGGGCACAGAGTGAAAAAGTTTTATGAAGATGAAGCTTTTGTCAGGAAAGCAGAGATTGACTTGCTGGATGTGGGTACAACCGAAGAGCCTACACCGGTCGAGCTGGCGACGGAAACTTCAGCGCTCCTCGGGAGGCAGCCCGAGTCATAGATTAGGATGCATTTCTTTTCTTTGTAAAGACAAACATCATGGACTGTAATATGGCCTGAGTCAGTGCATGCGCACGTGTGCTGACTCTTTTTGTTTTATGGGCCACCGCTGTGTTTTGCGGAGCATTGAGGAGTAAGATCATCTGAGGTAGGAGATCCTTCTCTATACCTATGATGTTTTACCCTGCAATGGCCTTTTACTTCACCCAGGTTTAGCTTTGGCCTTCTGGCCGCCCGTTTTTCTACCGTGTCGACCAGCTGGGCGCAGAACCGCTTGTATCGGGCAGCCTCGCCCCGGGCGTCGCAAGGGCAGCGAATGACCCTTGGACTGCCCGATGGGACTGCGCGTTTCGGGAATAGCGTGACTAAAACGCCCGACGCGCGCCATGTTTTACCCGTTTTACCCCCAGCTGGGTTCTCTATAAATAGCGCGGAGGTTTCTTCGTGTCGGGCTATCATTTTCTCCTTTTTGCCACCTGAAACGCATGCAGTGATCCCCCCCCCATTTTTTTTTGCTCGTGTGTCGGCCATCTTGCCTTCGCCTAGGTAACAGGCGATGCCTCCTGAGAGCAAAGGTATAGCCCAACGCACCTTTTTGCTCGACACATTTTCTCTCGCCCGGCACAGGTTTTGTATCGTGAGAGGCGTATCGGCCGGCTTGTTGTTTTCTTACCGAACGACATGGCTCGTCGCCCAATAGGATTTTAGACCGACACATTTTTCGGCCGATAACCCTGTCGCCCGACGCCAGTATCTTTTATCGAGCTGCTTATCGGGTTCGCGTGACCTGCAGATTCTCTATCGCCCGACATGCTTTCGCACGACGCGCCGGCCGACAACGTTCTCCCTGATGTCGTTTCAGGCAACATTCTTCTCACGGCGATGTCATGTTCTTGCTTCATATGACCTCGTATCGCCCGATACACCTGTGTCGGGCGTCGAGTCATATCGCGCGACAACATAGTATCGTCCGATCCCTTATCGCCCAGTTTTAATAAGTGTTTCTTTTCATCTTCCTTGCCTAACAGATGAATGAATTCTAAATAACAGGTATGGCTCGAATGGAGCAAACCTCCGGCCGCGCCAACAAGCACGGCGGGGGGGGGGGGACAGCAACCACAGTCGGGCAGAAACGGCAACAACAGTAAAAGGGGAGGTCTTTTGTGATTTGGTAGCTCCAATAGCGAGTCACCTAGTTATCAGCCTGTCTATGGGGTGGCTTGGGACCACCTCCAGAGACAGCAAGAGTGCGGCAGCCAAGGCCTCCGAACAAGCTCGAGGCACCTCGGTTCCGTCCTCTTAAGGGAGAGGGCCCACCCTGACTACACACTCCTGGGAACTAAACTAGGGACGGATAATCAGTCCCTTTGTTTTTGTTTACAACGGAGATGTGAAGAAAAGGTGGGCCAGAAGTGAATTTTGAGGGTTACGCTCACACTCAACCGCTACACCGCCGAAGCGAACCCGCTAGACAACCTCCCAATGGCATGCTGCAACGTCGTAGGAGCATTTTGCAGCACATCAGAAAGCTAACCCTCACTGGCTGAGCTTTACCTCACTTTTGCTTTCTTCTCTACTCTGGGACAGAGTAGAAAGTAAGTTTGGGGGGGTATGCCAGTGAGGGAGGTATAAACATTTTATCACTTCAAGCTTTCTATGATATTCATTCTCTTTCACCTGATGTGCCCTTATAGCTCCCTGTATATCTGATGTACGCATGCATGCCATATAAAAATTTACAAAAATCTTTCCTTTGCAAATTTCTGTCCCTATACTTGCATATGTGCAAAGTTGCTATAATAACAATAAAAACTTGTTGTGACTTCTTGCAAAGTTTACTTTCTGTATATTTAACGAGTTACAAGTTCTGTCATATCTTTCTGATAATGTTGTCTCAAACAAACAAAAGATTGTGCCTTGCCATCCAAAAATTTTCGAAAAATAATAATCTCGCAAACAGCTAAGAGACGAGTATGGAGAAGGAAAAAGCTGCCAAAACAGCAAAAATCTCTTTTGTTTTCCCTTACCCAGCAAAAATCCCAAAAAGAGAAAGAAGCCTTATGAGTGTGAATAAAAGCATGAGAGTTGTGCCCAATAAAAGAAAAGAAATATATATATATATACACACTTGTTTTCCAAAAGTACCCATCTTTAGGCATGGTAGATCCGGGGCAGTGGTACGTAGGATGTGAAATCACTGCTCTAAAGCCAACTGGCTTAGACTGCAGGGACCAATTGCCCGTTAACGGACCCTTACCTGGATGGACTGATGGGAAACAAGAAGAAAAACCCAAAAAGCCTTAGCCTACCCTATACACAACTTTCTGCTCCTTAAAATAAAGCTGTTTGGTGTGGAAGCTAACTTCGGAATCATACACCAAAGTCTCGCTGAAGCTGTGGAGAAGAAAAAATTTACTTAAATAATAAGGCAAGTAGGGCAAGGTCTTTTGTTCGCATTAAAACAGCATTACCTCCAAGACATCGCAAATCTTGTACTACCCTTTAGCCTTAAAGTTTTACTGTGCAAGAAGAAGCGACACAGAGTTTAGTTTAAATATTGATTGAGGACAATCAAAAAGCTAAGTTTGGGAGAGTTGATAACACCAAATTTTATGACGTTTTTGCCCTTTATTCTGTTATCAAAACTACCCTTTTCTGCTATTTTCCTCTATTTTATTAGTATTTTCGCAATAATTGGCCAAGCAACGCTCTTATTCCAGTTTTTCCTATCTTCTACAGAGTTTTCCTCGTTTTTGTGCAATAAGGCCGATTCCGGCCCACAATAAGTCTAAGCTCGTCTCGACCTTCCTGACGCCCGATACAACCCAGCCCGACAGGGGCTGGGCGACACGAGAGTGATCGGCGGAGAAGGGGCGCTGCGCAAGAAGGACGTGTCGGCTGACATACCGTCTACCCGACAGGGAGCCAAAGCCGCATCGACGACCAAACTCGTCGGGCGACACAGCCACCCACCGGCAGGCGTGCTGCCCAGCACGTGACCGATGGCCAGAACCTCGCGCCGAGATATGCCCGTATCGGTCGTCCACATCCATCAAATGGCAGAGAAAGGAGCTACGTGGCGCTTCGAGCACCATGTCTTCTCGCCAACCGGCTGCCTATAAATAACAGCTACAGGAAGCCGAAGGGACAGCTCGGTTGGAGAGTCGGATAGTGTCGTGGTCGTCAGACTAGTCGGAGGGTTAGAGAATTCGGACAAGACAGTTCGAGAGCCACCTTCGAAGGTAGCCGTGAGAACAAGAGTATCGCGCCCCAGTGCTTGTGCCGAGCGACACTAGGTGAGCTTTCCCTCATCCCGAGAGGGAAGGGATGGTTCACTTAGTGTTGTCCCGGGTGACACTGCGGGCCGATATCGGCCAGCGAAGATGAGCGACACGAGTGCCCGACAGTAGACTCGTGACTCTTTGCCCGACACGATACCGAACCCGATACGCTCTGCCCGTCATGCGTGCCGCCTGAGAGGGTGCGCCGCCCGACATGAGCGTATCGGCCAGGGTCCTTGAGAAATACCGTTAGTCGTCAGTTGGCGCTGCCCGAGAGGGGGTGCCGCCCGACACTGCCGTATCGGGCTCGGCTCCTGACCGGTATCGGGCAGGAGAGCTACAGTAGTCTGTCGTTCTTCTACATCAAGAAGGCGACATCTATCTTTAATTCTGTTATTTAAATTCTTAGCTTATGCATTGTATTAAGACCCTTATTGCTTATAGAAATAGAAATGCTTAATTGCTATTTGTTTAATGCTTGGTGTCTTATGATTGGGTAACTGCTGTGTTGGATATCCGAACTCTAGCTTGCATGTTTTGGATCGCGTTTCGCTTAGCTACCAAACCGTCTTTCCCGTCGCAACTACTTCGAGAGTTGGGTTGTGGCTCTAGTGTTTGGTCCGATTCTGGAGTACGAGAGTGCCCGGAATGGAGTTGTTTTAGTATCATTCCACTCTGACTTGAGTCCAACAACCTCGAGAGGGGTGTTGAGGCACGGTTAGAGGCACCCGCTCTGAGAGGAGGGGTGCAGGGTGTTACTGCTACCGCTTGTCTTACTAAAGTCTTATCCCTTGTATTACGCCTTAAACTGCAGTTTATCTTTCTATTCTCTATTGCATGAAAATTCCTAAAAACTACTAAATGACAAAATCTTAATCTTTCTTGTAACTCCAGTTGGAGATAGTTTTCTTTGATTTAATCATGACAGCTTGTTGTTCCCCTTCGGGGAACTTTAATATCTCTTTATACCCACCGGAGTGTAGAGTGTCGATTCAGAGTCGTCAACACGACCCACCTTGTCCCTATGTTCGACCACGTATTACTACATCGACCCCGTAAAAAAACTTGCGGGGGCCTAGAAGGATTCGGGTCATAAATGTGAAGGCTCGACTACCTCAAATACGCCTCCAATTTTAGGACACGCGATTTAGGCCGGTCAGTTAGGCAGATAGAAAGGTCTGTGACTGAGAAGCGTCAGACCAACAATAAGAAGGTGTATACACAGTTCCAAGGATAGAGGTCTGAAAGTTTTAAGAAACCAAGGTTTTCTGCACCAACAACACCACCAAGGTTCAATACCCAGATGCAATGGACATCAAGTAGGGGTAATGGCTGTAGTTTTCCTCCAAATAGAGCCCCCAGTACAACATCAACGTCAGTAACTGGACATTTTAGACCATATCAAGAGAATAGAATCTATCACCAGTGTATACAAGTAGGACATCTAGCAAGGGATTGTCCAGATTGAAACACAATGGTAACCCAACCACCGAGGCAGAGTCAACAAGGTCATCAGAGGAAACAATTTAGCAGTGGCACTCGAGGATGTGGATAGGCGTCCCAAGCTGGCTCATCCACATCCAACAATAGGGTGAGTGGTCGACAACCAGCAATGGCAAGATTCTATGCTATGAATCAACCGGAACCAGTGGTCAACCCACGAGTCGTGACAGGTCAGATGGAATTAATTCATTCTGATATGTCTTCATCCTGTTCTGTATCTGTTTTGATTGATCCGGATGCTACGCATTCCTTTATCACTCGAGAAGTGATTCATGACTGTAATATAATTGTCAGTCATAGAGTATATGATCTTTTATTAGAAACTCCGCTAGTTGGATCTACTGTGTTGTGGGAGGTATGTTCTCCCTGTGTTCTTTCTTTTTCAGAACATAGCATTCAGGTGGATCTTATACCACTTGAGATGAATGGGTTTGACATAATCCTTGGGATGGACACCCTAGAAACGTATAAGGTTGTCTTGGATTGCGGGTCCAAGCAGGCTATGTTCTTAGAAAATGGTGATACATGGATCTTTCAGGGGGACAAAAAGATTCTTTCAACCTGTTTAGTGTCGGCTATGGTAGATGAGAAGTTGACGAGACAAGGATGCTTCACATTCTTGGCACATGTGGTAGATACCAAAGTAGAGAGTCCTAATCTTTCTGATGTTCTAGTTGTTAGGGAGTTTGAGAATGTGTTTCCTGAGGAACTTCCAGGTGTTCCTCCACCCTGAGAGATTGATTTCGAGATTAATCTAATCCCGGGTACACAACCAATAGCTCAAACACCATATAGAATGGAACCTGCTGAGATGGCAGAACTTCACCATTCAACTGAGTACTTCACCATGGGGTGCTCCGGTTCTTTTCGTTCCAAAGAAAGATGTGTCTATGTGATTATGCATCAACTATAGACAACTAAACAAAGTAACCATAAAGAACAAATATCCTCTTCCAAGGATAGATGATTTGTTTGACCAGTTGTGTGGTGCAACTATCTTCTCTAAAATAGATTTGAGATCAGGATATCATCAGTTACGCATCAAGGAGAGTAACATACCTAAATCAGCCTTCAGGACAAGGTATGGTCACTATGAGTTCATGGTTATGTCGTTTGGACTAACTAATGCACCAGCTGCATTCATGGAACTCATGAACAGAATCTTCTGACCATTCCTTGATCAATTTATAGTAGTCTTTATAGATGACATCCTGATTTACAGTAGAGGTGCTCAACAACATGAGCAACACCTTCGTCAGGCTCTGACTTTACTGAGAGAGCACAAGCTATATGACAAATTCAGTAAGTGTGAATTCTAGTTATTAGAAGTGTCTTTTCTTGGACACATAATATCTACCTCAGGTATTCGTGTTGATCCTAAAAAGGTAGAATCTATCTTGGAGTGGGAGCAACAAAGACACAAACAGAGATACGCAGTTTTCTAGGACTGGAAAGCTACTATAGGAGGTTCATTAAGAACTTCAGTTCTGTAGCTTTACCCCTAACCAAGGTACCAGGAAGGAGGTTACTTTTGTTTGGAATGACAAGTGTAAACATTCTTTTCAGTTGTTGAAAGAAAGGTTAACCAGTGCACATGTGTTAGTGTTACCTGAGAAGGGAAAGGGGTATATTGTTTTCTGTGATGCTTCTAAGAATGGTCTAGGATGTGTGTTGATGCAGGATAAACAAGTGATTTCTTTTGCTTCTCGACAACTTAAGAAACATGAGGAAAATTATCCCACACATGATCTAGAATTAGCTATAGTGGTTCATGCGTTGAAGATCTGGAGACATTATCTCTATGGAGAGACATTTTAGATTTTCACAGACCACAAGAACTTAAAATATATCTTTTCACAACATGAGTTGAATATGAGACAATGCCACTGGATGGAATTAATCAAGGACTCTGATTGTACAATTGATTATCATTTGGGGAAGGCTAATGTAGTAGTTGATGCACTAAGTAGAAAATCATCATCACCAAACATAGACAAGGCACAGTTGAACTCTTTAGTGTGCTTTAAACGAGATATGTTTGTCTCTTTGAGGCAAAACAATGTACAACTTAAAGTATCCTTGTTAGCTAGATTGTTAGCTGAGATGATCATAAAACCTACTCTAAGGCAACAAATCAAAGAGGCACAACAGCCTGATACTGTGATTCATAAGATCATGTCAGAATACGGTAATGAGAAATGGGATGGGTTTCATGAGTCAGATGATGAGGTAGTCTGTTACCATGGTAAGATGGTAGTGCCTGATGCCAATAACTTAAGGAAGTTAATCCTGGAGGAAGCTCATTCTTCGATGTATGCAATGCATCCAGGGAGCACCAAAATGTATCATAACTTGAAAGATATGTATTGGTGGCCAGGATGGAAGAAAGATGTAGCTGAGTTTGTTATGCGGTGTCCAGTATGTCAGTAGGTTAAAGCTAAACATCAAAATCCTACAGGAACAATGCAACCTTTACCTATACCATAGTGGAAATGGGATCACATGACCATGGACTTTGTGGTTGGTTTGCCAAGAACAGCCAAAAGTCATGATTCCATTTGGGTGATAGTTGATAGGTTGACTAAGTCGGTACATTTTCTTCCTGTCAAAACAACCTATACTACTGAGAAACTTGCACAGATCTATATAGATGAGATAGTGAGGCTACACGGGGTTCCAGCTACAATTGTTTCTGATAGAGGTTCCCAGTTCACGAGTCATTTTTGGGAATGACTACATAAAGCTTTGGGTACACAGTTAAGGTTTAGTACCGCCTTTCACCCACAGACAGATGGACAATCTGAGAGGACTATACATACTTTGGAGGATTTTCTTAGGGCATGTGTCCTTCATTTTGTAGGAAGTTGGGATATACACTTAAGCTTAATAGAATTTGCTTACAACAATTGTTATCAGCACAGTATTGATATGGCACCATATGAGGCATTATATGGTAGACGTAGTAGATCTCCATTATATTGGTATGAAACAGGAGAATACCAACTTTTGGGTCTTGAGTTAGTGCAACAGACAACTGAAAAGATTAAAGTAATACAACAACAGTTAAAGGCCACACAGGATAGATAGAAATCATACATTGATAAATGACGAAGACCTTTAGAATTCCAAGCTGGAGACGGAGTATATCTCAAAGTCTCACCTTGGAAAGGTGTTCTTAGATTTGGAAAGAAGGGTAAGTTAGCTACTAGATTTATTGGGCCTTATCCAATCACTGAACAGATTGGAAAGGTAGCTTATAAGTTGGAGTTGCCACCTGAACTACATAGATTGCATCCAATATTCCATATATTCATGCTGAGAAATTGTCACTCTGACACGGAGTTAGTTTTACAACCTGTGGAGGTAGAGTTAAATGAAGATATATCTTATGTAGAAGGACCAGTGTTGATTCTTGACAGGAGAATCAAAAAGTTAAAAAAGAAAGACATAATGTTTGTGAAAGTTCTCTGGCATCATCGTGGCATTGAATAAGCTACGTGGGAGCTGGAGGAAGAGATGAGGAGGAAGTATCCTTCTCTTTTCTCTTGATGATTTCGGGGACGAAATCCCTGTTAGGGGTGGAGAATTGTAACATCCCTGACATGGGTTAAGGATTAACCCTAGAAGTTTTGCTTAAGTAAGTCATTTAGATTCTTGTCTTTATCTTTTGAATAGTAATTAAGGCTAAAGGAGAGTTTATGATTCAATTTTGGTCCTATTTGAATAATGTTGAAACAATATTTTACCTGTTTTGGACTAAAGTGCAATTTACCCAATTTAAGAGGTTACCTTGCAAATGTCACATAATAAATGTTCCTAAAGTGTTATAGCATCATAATAATGAGAATGATGCTGAGGTATGGTTTCCACAAGCCTATGTTCCAAAAATGAGCTTGTTTGAATAATGTTTGTACATTGAATGCTAGTTTTGGTGTAATTTGCATATTACCCAAAACCTAGGGTTGAATATGTAAAATACCACTTCAATAATGTCCCTACTATTTCTTGGTATCATTTAGAGAAAATAAAAAGAAAGGGGCGTCTTGTTTGAACCACATTTGAGGAGAGATAATCTTGATAATAAAATCATCAAGATTTAAGCATAATTGAAACCTTAATTTATTTTGTAGCAAAAATAAATATATAAAGTGAAGAGACCATCAACTAAAAAGGCTTTGGTTGAAATCCTATAATGCAAGGTCATCCAAATGCCTTGATTTGCACCGAAATATCCTAAGTAGGTGAAGAAACCCATTCACATTTGTTAATTAAAAAGTAATGTCCACTAAAAATGGATAATAGTATTATATTAATTAAGGTGGTTAAGTGGATTGCTTTTAATTCAAGGATAAATGAAAGGATTTTGAAGATGAAGGGAGTTGGCTTCGTAGGCAAGGAAGGGAGGGGGCATGTGGAAAAGAAAGTGGATGGATTTTCTTCTATTTTCTCTCTCCTAGAAAATCAATTACATATACTTGATTTTCTCCTTACTTGAAAGGCCATTTTGCAAACCACTTTCTTTCTTTGCTTTGGCCAACAACCAAGAAGCTTAGGAGAAGGAGGAAAACATTCCCCAAGCTGAAGGTAAGATCCATGATCATTTTCAACCTTGAATTGATGGTTGAAATTGGATTTCAACATTGATTTTCTTCTCTCCTCCATCCAATGCTCAACCTTGATTGTCTTTTGCGTCGAAAGAGTTGGAAACGAGCCTTGGATAGTTGAAGGAACTTCTTTCACCATTAAAGACGTGAAGTTTGAAGCTATTTTGAAGGTGAATTATATAACTTGAACCCATCAATGTTGTTATTGATTTCAATTTCTTATCATATGTTGATCCTTTAGTTCTTCTTGAATAATTGCTGAATTAATCATATAAATGGCAGTAGAATTCGGAGGTATGAAGCTTGATGATGATGACATCATCTTAGCACACACCTCAAGAAAATTTAGAAGAAAACAGTTTCATTTTGTTGGTCAAACAGTTTCAAAACTGATAGAGACCAAACGGTCTCAAACCGTTTGGTGACCAATCAGTCTCAAAACCGTTTGAGGACCAAACAGTCTCAAACCATTTAGAGATCAAACGGTTTGAATGGGTTAAAGGATCAATTGGTTTCATGATCTAATATCTTCAAACAATTAAACTCAATTGATTTTAGAACCCTAGCACAATTGTTTTAAAGCCCTAGATCAATCGATTGCAAAACCCTAATTTAGGGTTAAATGATTTCAAGCTTAATTGACCAAATGGTCTCAAACCGTTTGAGGACCAAATGGTCTCAAACCATTTAGGTTTATTCAATATTCAAATCAATTAAAGATCAAACGGTCTCAAACCGTTTAGGGTTAAACGTTTTCAAAATTTATAAGATCAAACAATTTCAAAATTGATTGAAGGAATTAGAGCAAGACCGTTTGAAAATTTGGATCAAGACCGTTTAAGGTTTAACGGTCTTCAAGAACATTTGGAGGTTAAGTAACTCTAAGACCGTTTGAAGTTCTAAGACCGTTTGAAGGTCTAAGACCATTCGAAGGTCCAAGACCATTTGAAGGTCAAGTGGCCTCAAGACCGTTTGGAGGTTCAATTAGTTCAAAACGTTTGGAAGGTCCAATTGATTCAATCCATGTTAGTACTAATAACCCCATAAGTGGTTGAAGAGTATCTCAAGGATGACTTCAATGGAAGTACTTCTAAAGTACTTAGGTGGTTAGTATAATTGGAGTGATTATCATTTGATACTTATGAAAGTAATTGATTCAATACACTATGATAAGTGTAGGTGCATGTACTTAGTGAAAAGATAAGTCAATTGAGTAAGGTATGATGGTGATGTGTGTTCCTAGTACATGGAACAATGACAAGTATGATTTAATACTTTAATAATGCTATGTGCTCCAAGATATGTGGAAGCACTGATTTAGGGTTTGGATTAATGAGGTAATCATAAAGCCCTAATCAATGGGTAACGGGTTGAGAAACCCTAATTGATATGAAATAGAAAACCCTAACCCTAATTTTGGATAATGGGATTAAGAAACCCTAATATAGGGTGATGTTATGTGAAACCCTAATATAGGTGATGCTATGTGAAACCCTAATATAGGGTGATGTTATGTGAAACCCTAATATAGGGTGATGTTATGTAAAACCCTAATATAGGGTGATGTTATGTGAAACCCTATTTGATAAAGATGAGAAACCCTAACCCTAATGAGGGAATAGTGATGTTACCTTTGTTTTGCGCATTGTTGATATGTAATTGATATGGTTGTTATCAAGTGTACTAACCATGCATGTATCATGAGATGATGAGCATAACTAGGTATGAGTTATAATGTTAATGGGCCTTGTGAGCCATTACTTTATTTGTCGCCTGGTGATAGGTGACAAGAAGTTGAATATGCCTCGTAAACTATGTGAAATGCTTGTGTAACAAGTATCATGAATACCTTGGTCAGATGACCTGGAGGTAATAGTTACCTGATAGTAGTAACCATGTTCAATGATGAACCAAGGGTTTGAATACCCAAATCCAGCACACATGATGATGATGTTGTTGAGGGATGTGAATCCCAATAGTGAGACAAGGGATTGAGACCCCAATGTTTGATAAAGTTTTGAAAAGTACTTGATAAGAGTATTGTTTCTTTATAGCATTTGTCATAATAATTCTTGTTTGAAAACTTGACTGATGCTAAAATAATATGCTAATGTACTTAAATAATCAAGTGGAATCTTATCACGTAGAGCCCTGGCCATAGATCCATCACCGTCAGTAGTTGGTGATGGTGAAATAGGTTCTCCTATGGGAACTCTTAGAATGCATATTTTCCAATATGTGGGGGTAATGGGAAAATATATCCTTACACCTCATAGGAATGACTGCGGGCCATATCCTATACATAGGAATGGTTATGGACCATATCCTAATGAGAGTATGGATATGGGTCATGACTCCATAATACCAGGCATTGGCTACGGTCCATATCCTGAAGAGAGTATATGCTACGGGCTATAACTCTATAGAGAAGTTGCCAGTATACCCTGGAAAGCTATTTTAGCAAGAGACATGAGATGTCCTGCATGTGGTCTCGCACTGACTGAGACAGATGAGGTAATGGAGTCCGGGTCTTCCATTAACCTTGTGTGGTACCGATGCTTATGTAAATGTGGTCGGTTGGAGTATGAACGGTATACTTCATCTCCTTAGGGCATAAGTATGATTGTAAAATATAATCATCCGTGTAGCGTATTTTTTTAAGAATGAAATACGATAATCATTGGTTGATGTTACATTGCTTATTGTATCCTAAATAGATAGATGTTATACATGTTCTTCATATTTCTTATTAAAATGAATAGATGATATACTGCTTTATCATTTATAGCTGTAATGCTTTAAAAGATAATACCGCTCTATTCTGCTTAATAATGATTAAATCCTATTGTTTAATAAATATTCCTTTGCTCAGTTTATTACTGTTTACCTGCAATAATAATGTTACTGGTGGAGAGTTATATCTCTCACTGGGACAATTTCAATTGTCTCACCCCCGTGGAATCCAACCTTTTTAGGTGGACGAGGACGAGGATGTAGAAACCACACAACATAGGAAGGATAGCAGCATCAGGAACAGCAGTAACATCTCAGGTGGAGATACTAACTGTTGTGTTTTGTAGATATGAGTCATATGAGTCGTCTCTATACTCTCAGGTCCTAGGAGTTGTAGTTAGTGCTTTTATGATCGATCTGAGATTTTGGCATTGAATGCCTCGAGGTTTTATGTTGCTTATGTGTAGATTTAACAAAGCAACTGTTGTATGTAATCCTCGAGAAGAGAAGGTACATGGTATGTACTTTGTGGACCAGAATGCATATAATACTTTGGTTCTTGTTATAAGAGTTTCCTGGAAATGGATCTCTTTGCAAATGGTTTTAATTTTTAGTGATTTTTGTTAATCTGCTGCAAATGTTTTTCTTCCACATTAATTGAAATGATTTGTTCATCAATTTGGTGTTGGGTCATCTCAGTTTAATTGGTATCAGAGCTCTAGGTTCGTTGAGTCTACAGAGACATAGGATTAAGGTTGTAGAGTCTATTCTAGTGTCTTTCAGTTTATCTGATAGTGACTTCTACTCTTAGGAGAAAAGTAAAGCTTGAAGATGGATGGATCACATGAATAACATGCTGCTGAAAGAAGTGTTGCTGCACTAGGAGGAGGTGCAGGGGATTAGGATAGAGAAGAACTAGTACCTGAACATCCTCAACTTGACCAAGCTACACTAGAAAGCCTAGCTTTCCATGCTCTGTTTGGGCAGTTCATGGCGACTATGATGCATATGGTAGATAGGATGCCACCACCTACACCTACGGAACCACCTCACAATGAGGGACATGGAGCTGGCAAGACTTTTGAACGGCTTCACTGAGTAGGAGTCACTGAGTATGCTGGTACAGCTGACCTAGATGATGCAGACTTGTGGCTGACCGAACTAGAAAAGGCCTTTAGAATCCTTAATATCCCAGAAGCTGAGAAAGTTAGGCATGCGGTGTACCTGTTAAAGGGGAGTGCTGGCCATTGGTGGCCCATAGATGAAGGCAAAAGGCCAGGTATTAAAGTCGGATGGGAAGAGTTTTGACTAGAGTTCATTAATAAATATTTTTGTAAGACTTACCTGGATGAGAAGATTTCTCAGTTTGAGTGGATAAGGCAAGGACCAATGAACATTAGTGAGTATGAAGCTAAGTTCATGGAGCTTCTACGGTTCTATCCGCACATGGATGCTACAGATGTGGAGAGGATTCAACATTTTGAGAAGGGTTTGAATGCTGATTTAACCACACCTATGTCTGCTCTAGAGAATAGAGAGAGGTTTGCCACCTTTGTGGAGTCAGTTAGGCGGATAGAAAGGTATGTGACTGAGAATCGTCAGGCCAACAGTAAGAAGGTGTATACACAGTTCCAAGGATAGAGGTCTGAAAGTTTTAAGAAACCAAGGTTTTTTGCACCAACATCACCACCAAGGTTCAATACCCAGATGCAATGGACATCAAGTAGGGGTAAGGGCCATAGTTTTCCTCCAAATAGAGCCCCCAATACAACATCAACGTCAGTAACTGGACCTTTTAGACCATATCAAGAGAATATAATCTATCACCAGTGTAGACAAGTAGGACATCAAGCAAGGGATTGTCTAGCTGGAAATACAATGGTAACCCAACCACTGAGGCAGAGTCAACAAGGTCATCAGAGGAAACAATTTAGTAGTGGCACTCGAGGATGTGGACAGGCGTCCCAAGCTGGCTCATCCACATCCAACAATAGGGTGAGTGGTCGACAACCAACAATGGCAAGATTCTATGCTATGAATCAACCAGATGCAGTTGTCAACCCACGAGTCGTGACATGTTAGATGGAATGAATTCATTCTGATATGTCTTCATCCTGTTCTGTATCTGTTTTGATTGATCAGGGTGCTACACATTCCTTTATCACTCGAGAAGTGATTCATGACTGCAATATAATTGTCAGTCATAGAGTAGATGATCTGTTATTAGAAACTCCGTTAGTTGGATCTGCAGTGATGCGGTAGGTATGTTCTCCCTATGTTCTTTCTTTTTTAGAACATAGCATTCAGGTGGATCTTATACCACTTGAGATGCATCGGTTTGACATAATCCTTGGGATGGACACCCTAGAAAAGTATAAGGTTGTCTTGGATTGTGGTTCCAAGTAGGCTATGTTCTCAGACAATGGTGATACATGGATCTTTTAGGGGGACAGAAAGATTCTTTCAACCTGTTTAGTGTTGGCTATGGTAGCTGAGAAGTTGATGAGACAAGCATGCTTCACATTCTTGGCACATGTGGTAGATACTAGAGTAGAGAGTCCTAATCTTTCTGATGTTCTGGTTGTTAGGGAGTTTGAGGATGTGTTTCCTGAGGAACTTCCAGGGGTTCCTCCACCCCGAGAGATTGATTTCGAGATTAATCTAATCCTAGGTACACAACTAATAGCTCAAACACCATATAGAATGGCACCTGCTGAGATGGCAGAACTTAAGAAACAGTTACAGGAGTTGCTTGAAAAGGGTTTTATTTGACTGAGTACTTCACCATGGACTGTTCCAGTTCTTTTCGTTCAAAAGAAAGATGGGTCTATGCGATTATGCATCGACTATAGACAACTAAACAAAGTAACCATAAAGAACAAATATCCTCTGCCAACGATAGATGACTTGTTTGACCAGTTGCATGGTGCAACTATCTTCTCTAAAATAGATTTGAGATCAGGATATCATCAGTTACGCATCAAGGAGAGTGACATACCTAAATCAGCCTTCAGGACAAGGTATGGTCACTATGAGTTCATGGTTATGTCGTTTAGACTAACTAATGCACCAACTGCATTCATGGAACTCATGAATAGAATCTTCCGACCATTCCTTGATCAATTCATAGTAGTCTTTATAGATGACATCCTGATTTATAGTAGAGATGCTCGACAGCATGAGCAACACCTTCGTCAGGCTCTGACTTTACTGAGAGAGCACAAGCTATATGCCAAATTCAATAAGTGTGAAATTTGGTTATCAGAAGTGTCTTTTCTTGGACACGTAATATCTGCCTCAGGTATTCGTGTTGATCCTAAAATGGTAGAATCTATCTTGGAGTGGGAGCAGCCAAAGACACCAACAGAGATATGTAGTTTTCTAGGACTTGCAGGCTACTATAGGAGGTTCATTAAGAACTTCAATTCTGTAGCTTTACCCCTAACCAAGTTGACTAGGTAGGAAGTTCCTTTGGCCTGGAATGACAAATGTCAACATTCTTTTTAGTTGTTGAAAGAAAGGTTAACCAGTGCACATGTGTTAGTGTTACCTAAACAGGGAAAGGGGTATATTGTTTTCTGTGATGCTTCTAAGAACGTTCTAGGATGTGTTGATGCAGGATAAACAAGTGATTTCTTTTGCTTCTCGACAACTTAAGAAACACGAGGAAAATTATCCCACACATGATCTAGAATTAGCTGTAGTGGTTCATGCATTGAAGATCTGGAGACATTATCTCTATGGAGAGACATTTCAAATTTTCACATACCATAAGAACCTAAAATATATCTTTTCACAGCATGAGTTGAACATGAGACAACGCCGCTGGATGGAATTAATCAAGGACTATGATTGTACAATTGATTATCATCTGGGGAAGGCTAATGTAGTGGTTGATGCATTAAGTAGAAAATCATCATCACCAAACATATACAAGGCACAGTTGAACTCTTTAGTGTGCTTTAAATGAGACATGTTAGTCTCTTTGAGGCAAAACAATGTACAGCTTAAAGTATCCTTGTTAGCTAGACTGTTAGCTGAGATGCACATAAAACCTACTCTGAGGCAACAAATCAAAGAGGCACAATAGGCTGATACTTTGATTCAGCAGATCAGGCCAGAGTACGGTAATAAGAAACGGTATGGGTTTCATGAGTCAGATGATGAGGTAATCTATTACCATGGTATGATAGTAGTGCCTGATGCCAATAACTTAGGAAGTTAGTCATGGAGTAAGCTCATTCTTCGATGTATGAAATGCATCCAGGGAGCACCAAAATGTATCATAACTTGAAAGATATGTATTGGTGGCCTGGATTGAAGAAAGATGTAGCTGAGTTTGTTATGCAGTGTCCAGTATGTCAACAGGTTAAAGTTGAACATCAAAAGCCCACTGGAACAATGCAACCTTTACCTATACCACAGTGGAAATGGGATCACGTGACCATGGACTTTGTGGTTGGTTTTCCAAGAACATCCAAAAGTCATGATTCCATTTGGGTGATAGTTGATAGGTTGACTAAGTCAACACATTTTCTTCCTGTCATAACAACCTATACTGCTGAGAAACTTGCACAGATCTATATAGATGAGATAGTGAGGTTACATGTGGTTCCAGCTATAATTGTTTCTGATAGAGGTTCCCAGTTCACGAGTCATTTTTGGGAATGACTACATAAAGCTTTGGGTACGTAGTTAAGGTTTAGTACGACCTTTCACCCACAGACAGATGGACAATCTGAGAGGACTATACAAACTTTGGAAGATTTACTTAGGGCATGTGTCCTTCAATTTGTAGGAAGTTGGGATATACATTTAAGCTTAATAAAATTTGCTTACAACAATAGTTATCAGTACAGTATTGATATGGCACCATATGAAGCATTATATGGTAGACATTGTAGATCGACATTATGCTGGTATGAAACATGAGAATACCGACTTTTGGGTCATGAGTTAGTTCAACAGACAACTGAAAAGATTAAAGTAATACAACAACAGTTATAGGCCGCATAGGATAGATAGAAATCATACGCTGATAAACGGCAAAGACCTTTAGAATTCCAAGCTGGAGACAGAGTATATCTCAAAGTCTCACCTTGGAAAGGTGTTCTTAGATTTGGAAAGAAGGGTAAGTTAGCTCCTAGATTTATGGGGCCTTATCCAATCACTGAACGGATTGGAAAGGTAGACTATAAGTTGGAGTTGCCACCTAAACTACACAAATTGAATCCAATATTCCATATATCCATGCTGAGAAAGTGTCACCCTGACACGGAGTTAGTTTTACAACCTATGGAGGTAGAGTTAAATGAAGATATATCTTATGTAGAAGGACCAGTGTTGATTCTTGACAGGAGAATCAAAAAGTTGATAAAGAAAGACATAATGCTTGTGAAAGTTCTCTGGCATCATCGTGGCATTGAAGAAGCTATGTGGGAGCTGGAGGATGAGATGAGGAGGAAGTACCCTTCTCTTTTCTCTTGATGATTTCCCCGATGAAATCCCTATTAGGGGTGGATAATTGTAACATCCCTGACCTGGGTTAAGGCTTAACCCTAGAAGTTTTGATTAAGTAAGTCATTTAGAATCTTGTCTTTATCTTTTGAATAGTAATTAAGGCTAAAGGAGAGTTTATGATTCAATTTTGGTCCTATTTGAATAATGTTGAAACAATATTTTACCTATTTTTGACTAAAGTGCAATTTACCCAATTTAAAAGGTTACCTTGCAAATGTCACATGATAAAAATTCCTCAAGTTTTATAGCATCATAAGAATGAGAATGATGCTGAGGTATGGCTTCCACAAGCCTAAGTTCTAAAAATGAGCTTGTTTGAATAATGTTTGTGCATCGAATGCTAGTTATAGTGTAATTTACAAATTACCCAAAACCTAGGGTTGAATATGTAAAATACCACTTCAAGAATGTCCCTACTGTTTCTTGGTATCATTTAGAGAAAAGAAAAAGAAAAGGGTGTCTTGTTTGAACCACTTTTGAGGAGAGATAATCTTGATAATAAAATAATCAAGATTTCAGCATAATTGAAACCCTAATTTATTTTGTAGCAAAAATAAATATATTAATTGAATATCCCATCAACTAAAAAGGATGTGGTTGAAATCCTATAATGCAAGGACGTCCAAATGCCTTGAGTTGCACCGAAATATCCTAAGTAGGTGAAGAAACCCACTCACATTTGTTAATTAAAAAGTAATGTCCACTAAAAATGGATAATAGTATTATACTAATTAAGGTGCTTAAGTGGATTGCATTTAATTCAAGGATAAACGAAAGGATTTTTAGGATGAAGGGAGTTGGCTTCGGAGGAAAGGAAGGGATGGGGCATGTGGCAAAGAAAGTGGATGGATTTTCTTCTACTTGCTCTCTCCTAGAAAATCAATTACATATACTTGATTTTCTCCTTACTTGAAAGTCCATTTTGCAAACCACTTTCTTTCTTTGCTTTGGCCAACAACCAAGAAGCTTAGGAGCAGGAGGAAAATGTTCCCCAAGATGATGGTAAGCTCCATGATCATTTTCAATCTTTAATTGATGGTTGAAATCAGATTTCAACATTGATTTTCTTCTCTCCTCCATCCAATGCTCAGCCTTGATTGTTTTTTGCATCCAAAGAGTTGGAAATGAGCCTTGGATAGTTGAAGGAGCTTCTTTCACCATTAAATACGTGAAGCTTGAAGATTTGAAGGTACTTTGAAGGTGGGTTATATAACTTGAACCGATCAATGTTGTTATTGATTTCAATTTCTTATCATATGTT
Organism: Alisma plantago-aquatica; assembly: GCA_963693085.1. Taxonomy (NCBI): domain Eukaryota; kingdom Viridiplantae; phylum Streptophyta; class Magnoliopsida; order Alismatales; family Alismataceae; genus Alisma; species Alisma plantago-aquatica. The sequence continues at coordinate 83,063,929 of OY856415.1, read as the reverse complement.
GATCCTTTATTTCTTCTTGAATAATTGCTGAATTAATCATATAAATAGCAGTAGAATTCAGAGGTATGAAGCTTGATGATGATGACATCATCTTAGCACAGACCTCAAGAAAATTTAGAAGCAAACGGTTTCATTGTGTTGGTCAAACGGTTTCAAAACTGATAGAGACCAAACGGTCTCAAACCGTTTGGTGACCAATCAGTCTCAAAACTGTTTGAGGACCAAACGGTCTCAAACCATTTAGAGACCAAACGGTTTCAATGGGTTCAAGAATCATTTGGTTTCATGACCTAATATCTTCAAATAATTAAACTCAATTGATTTTAGAACCCTACCACAATTGGTTTCAAAACCCTAGATCAATCGATTGCAAAACCCTAATTTAGGGTTAAACAGTTTCAAGCTGAATTTACCAAATGGTCTCAAACCATTTGAGGACCAAGCGGTCTCAAACCGTTTACGGTTATTCAATATTCAAATCAATTACAGATCAAACGGTCTCAAACCATTTAGGGTTAAATGCTTTCAAAATTTATAAGATCAAACGGTTTCAAAACCGATTGATGGAATTAGAGCAAGACCATTTGAAGAATTGGATCAAGACCTTTTTAAGGTCTAACGGTCTTCAAGACCATTTGGAGGTTAAGTAACTCTAAGACCGTTTGATGGTCTAAGACTGTTTGAAGGTCCAAGACCGTTTGAAGGTCTAAGACCGTTTGAAGGTCTAAGACCGTTTGAAGGTCTAAGACCGTTTCAAGGTCCAAGACCGTTTGAAGGTCAAGTGACCTCAAGACCGTTTGGATGTTTAATTAGTTCAAAACGTTTGGAAGGTCCAATTGATTCAAACCATGTAAGTACTAATAACCCCATTAGTGGTTGAAGAGTATCTCAAGGATGACTTCAATGGAAGTACTTCTAAAGTACTTAGGGGATTAGTATAATTGGAGTGATTATCATTTGATACTTATGAAAGTAATTGATTTAATACACTATTATAAGTGTAGGTGCATGTACTTAGTGAAAAGATAAGTCAATTGAGTAAGGTATGATGGTGATGTGTGTTCCTAGTACATGGAACAATGATAAGTATGATTTAATACTTTAATAATGCTATGTGCTCCAAGATATGTGGATGCATCGATTTAGGGTTTGGATTAATGAGCTAATCATAAAACCCTAATCAATGGGTAATGGGTTGAGAAACCCTAATTGATATGAAATAGAAAACCCTAACCCTAATTTTGGATAATGGGATTAAGAAACCCAAATATAGGGTGATGTTATGTTAAACCCTAATATAGGGTGATGCTATGTGAAACCCTAATATAGGGTGATGTTATGTGAAACCCTAATACAAGGTGATGTTATGTGAAACCCTAATATAGGGTGATGTTATGTGAAACCCTAATATAGGGTTATGTTATGTGAAACCCTAATATAGGGTTATGCCATGTGAAACCCTAATATAGGGTGATGTTATGTGAAACCCTAATATAGGGTGATGCTATGTGAAACCCTAATATAGGGTGATGTTATGTGAAACCCTAATATAGGGTGATGTTATGTAAAACCCTAATACAGGGTGATGTTATGTGAAACCCTATTTGACAAAGATGAGAAACCCTAACCCTAATGAGGGAATAGTGATGTTACCTTTGTATTGCATATTGTTGATATGTGATTGATATGGTTGTTATCAAGTGTACTAGCCATGCAGGTATCATGAGATGATGAGCATAACCTGGTATGAGTTATAATGTTAATGGGCCTTGTGAGCCATTACTTTATTTGTTGCCTGGTGACAAGTGACACAAAGTTGAATATGCTTGGTAAAGTATATGAAATGCTTATGTAACAAGTATCATGAATACCTTGGTCAGATGACCTGGAGGTAATAGTTACCTGATAGTGGTAACCATGTTCAATTATGAACTAAGGGTTTGAATACCCAGATACAGCAAACATGATGATGATGTTGTTGAGGGATGTGAATTCCCAATAGTGAGACAAGGGATTGAGACCCCAATGTTTTATAAAGTTTTGAAAAGTACTTGATAAGAGTATTGTTTCTTTATAGCATTTGTCATAATAACTCTTGTTTGAAAACTTGACTGATGCTAAAAGAATATGCTAATCTACTTAAATAATCAAGTGGAATCTTATCATGTAGAGCCCTGGCCACAGATCCATCATCATCAGTAGTTGGTGATGGTGAAACAGGTTCTCCTATGGGAACTCCTGGAATGCATATTTTTGAAGATGTGGGGGTACTGCGCGAATATATCCTTACGCCTCATAGGAATGGTTGAGGGCCATATCCTATGCATAGGGATGGTTATGGACCATATCCTAATTAGAGTATGGCTATGGGTCATGACTCCATAATACTAGGCATTGGCTATGGGTCATATCCTGAAGAGAGTATATGCTAGGGCTATAACTCTATAGCGAAGTTGTCAATATACTCTGGAAATCTATCTTAGCAAGAGACACGAGATGTCCTGCATGTGGTCTCGCACTGACCGAGGCAGATGAGGTAATGGTGTTTGGCTCTTCCATTGACCTTGTGTGGTACTGATGCTTACGTAAACGTGGTCAGTTTGAGTATGAATGGTATACTTCATCTCCTCAGGGCATAAGTATGATTGTAAAATGTAATCAGCTGTGTAGCGTATTTGCTTAAGAATGAAATACGGTAATCATTGGTGATGTTACATTGCTTATTGTATCATAAATGGATAGATGTTATACATGTTCTTCATATTTCTTATTAAAATGAATATATGATCTACTGCTTTATCATTTATAGTTGTAATGCTTTAAAAGATAATACTGCTCTATTATGCTTAATAATGATTAAATCATGTTGTTTAATAAAATTTCCTCTGCTCAGTTTATTACTGTTTACCTGCAATAATAATGTTACTGGCAGAGAGTTATATCTCTCACTGGGACAATTTCAATTGTCTCACCCCCGTGGAATCCAACCTTTTTAGATGTACGAGGACGAGGAGGTATAAACCACACAATAGAGGAAGGACAACAACATCAGGGATAGCGGTAACATCTTAGGTGAAGATACTGACTGTCGTGTTTTGTAGATATGAGTCATATGAGTCGTCTTTGTACTCTCAGGTCCTTGGAGTTGTAGTTAGTACTTCTATGATCGATCTGAGATTTTGTCATTGAATGCCTCAAGGTTTTATGTTGCTTATGTGTAGATTTAACAAAGCAACTGTTGTATGTAATCCTCGAGAAGAGAAGGTACATGGTATGTACTTTGTGGACCAAAATGTATATAATACTTTGGTTCTTGTTATAAGAGTTTCCTAGAAATGGATCTCTTTGCAAATGGTTTTAATTTTTAGTGATTTTTGTTAATCCGCTGCAAATGTTTTTCTTCCGTATTAATTGAAACGATTTGTTCATCGATTTGGTGTCGGGTCGTCTCACCTCTTTTCCTCCTCTTTGATCCTTTTTCCTCCTGATTTGTGTTCCTTTCACCATGCCCTCATTACTCCTTTTCACCTCGTTCTTGTTTCTTTCGTTTACTCATTCCTCCCCCTCCTTCCTTGTTCCTTCTGTCCCTTCTTTCTCTTCTCCTATTCCTTCTCTCATCATTCATGTTCCTTTTCTCGTCCTCCTTATTCCTTTTCTCCTCATTCGTGTTCCTTTCACCATGCCCTCGTTGCTCCTTTTTCCTTTCATCGGCCTCCTTGTTCCTCATTCGTTTTCCTTTCCTCTCATCTTTGTTCCTTCTTTCTCCTCCTTTCTTCCTCCTTAATCCTTCTCTCTCCATTTCTATTCCTTCTTTCCCTTTTTGGTTCCTATTGTCTTCTTTCTCATTTCTTTTCTCCCTCCCTCTTTGCACATTTTCTCCCCTGACTCCTTCATTTACTTTTATTTTTTGTTCCCTTCTTCCCCCTATTTGTTCATGTTCTACCCTCCTTTCCTCCTACATGATCCTTCTTTCTCCGTATATGTTCCTTTAGTTCCCGTTTGGTTCCTATTGTCTTCTTTCTTGTTCTTTTTCTCCCTTCCTCTTTGCTCTTTTTCTCCTCCGACTCCTTCCTTTATTCTCATTTTTTGTTCCCCTTTTTTCCCTACTTGTTCTTGTTCTCCCCTCCTTGCCTCCTCCTTAATCCTTCTCTCTCCATTTTTTTCCTTTTTTCTGGTTTGGTTCCTATTGTCTTCTTTCTCGTTCCTTTCTTCCCTCCCTCTTTGCTCCTTTTCTCCTCAACTCCTTCCTATAGTCTCATTTTTTGTTCCCTTTTCTCCTTACTTGTTCCTGTTGTCCTCCTATTTTTTTTAACTGCTGTGAAAATCAAACTAATAATGTTTGCCGTTGGGTTCAAACCCAAGATCTCTCAATAGGGACTAAATAATTTTACCACTGAGCTACAAATACTTCCTTATCTAGCATCATGAGAATATATATAAAATAATGATACAATGCATCTATGCTGTTGTGCCTAGCTGGAACGCACTATCTTATAGTGCGCTCCAGCTGGAACATACTATCTTATAGTGTGCTCCAGCTAGAACACACTTTTTTAGTTTGCAAAAATACCCCCGCATAAATCTCGGTCATTCGTGAGAATATGCCTCAAAGATGCCCGAAAGATGCCTTTTTTGGGGGAGATTTATTCAGGACGTCCTGAGGAATACCCCCTCAGGAGTGGATCTTTTCGCACAAAAAACATACTACATTTGAAAAAAGCTGAATCACTTGATTCATTTCATCTTCTAGCATTAAAAAATACATAACCGACACATTAATATCTTATTTGCCTATTACCAACACATTAACCACTTGGAAATTCACTAGTATTTGTTATGTTTCTAATATACTGTTAGGCTATTTTCATCACTCACAAATGTTTAACACTTCTATGAATTTCTTTTTAGACATACTTGATTGCGAAACCGTCAAAGTACATATGGACTTTTAATTAATTCAAGTTTATAATTTTAACAAAAACATTCACATTATTATTTTATTCAATTCGAACATTGTTGTCTTTAATTAGTATCACAAATAGAGTTATTAAAATCTCAAATCTTTCATACCATTTAGTACCTCTATGTACTTTGCTTATATGTCTTTAAAAATCCTAATTCTTCATTGTCAAAAACGGTAATACACTAAGTGCTTCGGGTTACTATTTTATGATGTCTACTTAGAATATGTAAATTTCTATATAAATAGCAACTACACTTTTTTTTCACCAACGAATTCTTTAAATACAAGCACTTGTATTTATGACTCTGACTTAGAACAATAAATCACTCACATAAAGTATTTACACTTTAATATATTTTCAAATGGTTACTATCTGTTTTTTCTTTTCCGAAGACAATGACTCGAAGACAGTTTGAATTAAGTTTTTGTTCAAAGTACAGATGGTTGGTATGGAATTATGTTGTTTGAAATTTCAAAAAAAAAATAGTCCGATTACGAAACGTCCGTGGCTGTTGTTGCTTTGGACCAAAGTAGCATTAAATATGTTGTATTTACTTTAGTTAAGTAATTGTATATTTTCTTTCTAATTTCTACCACCAAATTAACGCATGGTGTTTATATACTACCCAAGTAATCCCATCAGCCGTTACACATGGTGAAAAGGAGCTGTGTCGCGCAATTTCGCTAGCTTTGCGATTTGTTTTTTTGCTGGAATCAATGCCAAGATATAGTATTAGAACTTTTTTTTGAATTAGAAGGAGACTTAGTATAAATTGGTGCACTTATGGTTTGGTAAATTGATATTCTTAACCATGTATAGAATATGAATTAGGTTGACCGCCACATCCTAATAGATACATGAAGATGTCTGATATAATATTTACCTTGGTGACTTTCTACATCCTAACATACATTGCGTGTCTACACTTGCATGTAGAGGTGGACTTCTCAATTGGTCATTGTTATATTATCATCAGTGATAAGATTTAAAACTCATAGCGTACTTGAGTTTAACACTCTTCATGACCTAACATTATGCATTTGATCAATTAGATGGGACGTTACGAAATTATCAAATAAAACAAAATATAAAGATGTAGCGAGCACTTTTATTTAGGTTGATTTGTCCAACGCTTCAAGCCAAATGTATTTTGAATGATTTGACCACCGAACGAAGGTTTGGATATATATATATATATACTTGTATTTTTAAAAGAAAAAAGATATATACACTTGTAGGAACAGTACACATTTCGTCAATAGCTCAATTTCCTTATATAAATAATCTACTATTACCATACTAAGCAACAAGATTCGTTTCCGTCCATCCATCCTTTCAGTTTCCATCAACCGAGGGACTCTACATAAAAGTTAACTGACCATACAAATTCCATACTCATCGTTCATAAATACACCGCTAACCTAATAAATCAGCACATCAGGGTCTTCCCTTCACTTCGTCAGGCGTGGATTCTATCCCCCTTTAGCCTACTCTCCGTTGCACAGGTAGGTTCGGTTCCAGTTATTAGTCTCTAATTCTTTTCTTCGCGTCTTATTCTTGTGCTCTTCTACTTAATTGGTTTATTTTTCCTCTTATAATCTGGTACCTTTTTTCTTCTTTACGTGTGCAATGACTTGTTATCACTGCTATTTGATTTCGCAGACACCAACCATCAGTTAGGTGGTTTTAAGTCTAATATGAGGGATTATACCTTCCCATCACAGCTTCGTTGCCGTTGTTCCCTACGATCAACTCCACCAGACAAATTTGCAAGTTTTGTCATCTATTAAATTTGGGGGCTACTGAGCATTTTTCCATGTGCACTGAGATTTTGCCATTCAACGCCTTTTGATGAAATATATATTGTGTTGCAGTCAGGCACTAACTGAGTAGGAGTTGCCAGGCCCAAGCAAGAATTTGGATTGTGAAAGAAAAAAAAAAGACGGGTTCTGGATGTCGGATATAGTAGATCCGAAGATTATGGTCGCCTGCATACAGAAATTAAGGAGAGGGAGAGAGGGAGACCCACCCCTTTAACAACGTCAACAAGAGTTGGCCACTGTAATTTGTACTTTTCTATCCCATTATTTTTTCAAATTTCGGGATGTATGGCGGAGCGTCAACAATGGTGCGCAGGCTGGAGAAGCATCACATCCAACTCATGGAGCAGCTCGCTCACTGAGAACAAATGTGCATGGAATCCATAAAGTAAAGTAGATGCACGAATGATGTATCTCTTACGAACTATTATGCGTGACGGAATGATCAAATATATGCGTGTCGTTATTATCTGTCTATTGCAAATGGGGCACATACGTGCCGTCGTCATTGAGAATAGAAAAACTCATGAATCACTATTATTTCCTTGGCCACTGAGGATTCCAGGAGTCAACGGAATATTTCTCTATGTGTCCGTAAACTCCTCGTTTACTTCTGTATCTGTTCTACCATTATTTGGGATCACAGTGCGGAGTGAGGAGTTTATTCCGTCGGAAACTACGAGATAGTTCTAGATTGTGGATATCATCTATCATCACATCTACACATCAATGCGCTGTTCGTAAACGATATGTTGGTTGCAGTTGCCCTCTTGGATGAGCTCTGTCACCTCCATGGGAGTTGCCTTAGTTGACCGTTGCCAACGCTATAGACTGTTAGTATGTTCTAACTGACTATTTATATATGTGTTTTCTTTTTCTTCCGTTGTCCTTCAATCTTCCTTCTCGGATCATGTTTAACTAATGTAGTCGTCTAACTTCAAAAAAACTAATGTAGACTCCTTCTATGTAGATCGTTCATATTAAACTACTTGCCTATTTTCTCTAATTTTTTTGCATTACCTCCTCACATACTATTTTACGGTAGCTTGGCTATTTAATTAATTCATTTATAGAATCTAACAAAAAATGTACCTCTCAATCCATTAATATGCTATTCTTATTCCAAAAGATCTAAACTCTGCTTAAATTCCCTTAGGTGTTCACAATAGCCAACTATAGTGGTGTCTCCTAAAATGTAGGTTTTATGACCAAAAATCTAATGATGATCGCCTTGTTCTAATTGTATAAGGTCTGCTCTTTTTACCTATAGCTTTTGCTTCATATATGCTTATGGAATTAAGTTGTGTAGTTTGACTTATTTCCCCATCTCCGTTTGTTGAGTTGTCATTTTGGTCCGGCCATTTTGTTGGATTAACGAGACCTTTGTGTAGTTACCATAATACAACAACCGCTACTTCTTTAAATGATTTCATAATGTTACACCTTCTACATTGGCGAACTGGCAAATATGTTCGATTTCTCAACTCACTCGAAGTGTTAAGAGATAAAACTAATACTGAAACCTATTATTTTAGTCATAACAGATTACATCATGCTCTTAGAGAATTAGAGTTACACTATATTTGTATTTCATAATACATATTATACTTAGAGTGAATTATTTCCCAACTTGAACAAGATTGACCATGTAGTCTACTAAAGCACACTATCAACCATAAAACGTTTGTACCCAAGAAGACATAGATAAGTCGACTCTTTAGTTTTGTTAATGTATGAACATTATGCTATATAACTTTAAGTACATTCTTCAAAGTACCTACTAAATTGTCTTGAATCTAAGTTATTCAATTTCTATGTGAACAACACTATTATTTGACTTATTTCTTAAGCCATCTTTATGTAAAACATTGACATCACAAGTGAATAAATAAAATTAATATTATAATATAATTGATGATGTCATGTATAGTATACGTCCATTCCTAAGGTAAGACAATCAAATTATATTTTTTATATTTGATATTATATAAATATGTATGTCAAAGAGCACATACATGTGTGCATTTATAAGTAGAAATGTATTTGTGTGGTCAAGCATGTGCAAATAAAGCAATACTCCTAATATTGTCTTTATATTAGACTTTTGTGGTAAAAATGGATGCATTTTTAGACTTTATATTAGACTTTTGTGGTAAAAATGCATCCAACGTGTCTGTCTAGAATAGCCCGGCTGGTTGTGGCTCGGTAAGTCCCTGAGAAGGAATCTGGTTCGAATCAAGCCGAATGCGCTCTACAAAAAGGCATCCCATTGAGCTGATTGGGTGCGCGGGTGGGGTGACTGGACCACACCCATCTCATGTCCCTTGAGGTTTGCGTTGCCGGGGTGGGGTCACTGAAGTGGCTCCTCCTCAAGGGTGGTTCCCCAAGTGAAACAAAAAAAAATGCATCCAACTTGTGAATATGTCTTGAAATAAGTTTATAGGGTGAAAAATATAGCATGAATAATATAACCAACGACTTTGTTTAAATGGTAATATTCTAAAGAGAACATCATAATTGGAGCTTGATGCATGAATAAGTTCACGAATGGAATGTTGATATAATTCGACTTCCAATTTGGCTGGATAAAAGTAGCATTTATTCAATAACCGTTATATAAAAAATAAATTTTAAATGGTTTTTCAACTAGATTTCTTGAAAATAATTGTTCACTGGATTATAGAAAATATTTCATGGCCAAATTCTTGTGTGTGATTAGTTGAAATTAATATTTTCTAGACATCTATAATTCTTAAATGTTTATATGAAAGATTTTTGTTTATATCTTGGGAGTGTGAACACTATGTCTATTTTTTTCATTAAAAAAGGACAATCTTATATTTTTTTTCTATGGAAGTGGTTTGGAAATTAATGATATTATGCAATAACAATTTTTATAAATAAGAAACTAATCATTAACGTACAAAGAATACCAATGCTTCATACAAAAAATAGTTGTGATCATCGGAAATGTGGAATTAATAGGTAAACAAACCCTTGATTATAACAATTTATATTTCACTCAATATTCATTCGCATAGAGGTAATGCATTAAATACACTCTATTTGTTTTACTACAATATAATGTACAACCTTTTTTTATTAAATTGACTTTCTTGTATAACATCCATACCAATAAGAAAAATCAAAAGGATGTCTTTTAACACAATAGTAACATATAGTCAATATCCTAAAGATTAGATAAATGAAAATAAATTGTAGTCAAAACATTTTTTTGACTTTATAAACATAAAAATAATTGAATATAAAACTATATGCATCATATATGGTATATTATAATATTTTTAGTATTTAACTATCTAGATCTTATCATTCTATGGACATCAACACTGATGAATTAATTTATTGGCATATACTATTGGAAGTTGTCAAACCATGATATATAACAATATTTTTCACTACAAAATATCAATAGAGAAATGTGACATTGAGTGATATATAGCATCTAATTAATTTTTATTATAATAGTAATCTAGAAGCATTGAACTCCCTCATATGAAAGTATGACATATAATTATAGATGAATTATGGGAAATTTATTTAAAAATGTATTATAATAAATATAACAAATATTTTATGGTCTTTTATGTATTATATGTAACTATGCATCTACAAATAATGATACAAATGTGACATTATACAAAATTATAAATATTGTTTTCAATAATTATTTAAAAAATTATGATATATAACTTGAAAGACCATTTTAGTTTTTTAGTAGAAATCAAATGTAGTAATCTTGTGAAATCTAAATGATATTGTTACTAGAAAACAACTATAAATTACAATGATGTTCGTTATTAATATTCTCATTCATGTTAAAGATGAATATCATAATTAAGGAATAAACCATCTAAAGAAGTATGAGAAAGTTTTGGATTCTTTGGGTATGATGTCTCATTAGAGTCATTTGTGTCATTGAAACTAGACTTTTTTTAGTCATTATATTATACAAAATAATGAAATACCTTCAAATGACATGGGAACTTTAATACCTACAAACTATCATTGTAGCTAATGCAATACAATTTATTTTATTGGAGTATAAGGAACAATAAATTAACATTGTTTTTCTCACAATAAGTAGTATTGCAATGCATTTTAGATTGATAACCCTTCAACACTAGGATGTTATCATTTATCCCAAGAACATTTGTTACCTTTAAATCAACCAAAATTGGACGCCTACCGCCATATGTGAGATGGTTTGGACAAAATGCCATAATTGATCAAAAGCTACTTGTTGTTTAGTTACATATTGATTTTTTTCCATATAGATCTTCATGTGCATTTATCGTTCATCAAGAACTTCATGAACATGTCCTGATAAAATAAACATAAAACATGTATGATAGAAAGAATTAGGGTTGTCAATATTAGGCAAACACAGACTTACATATATTGATATCATGCAAGGTACAAATATATTTAATTATCATCTTAAAATCTATCATTTAAACTCTTGTATGTTTACCAATTACTATACATAATATGACATTTATATATACTTAATATATATCCATTTATCCTTTAAATATGCCATATTATATTTTTTTCTAAGAAAATTACATGGACATAGTTTTATACTTAGGAAACAAATATGTAAGACCTTATATATCCTATTCACGTGCAACCATACTTTTGTAAGGTTTATTGGAATACATTTTTGTTGTTAAAATAAACACATACAATAACACATGTAAAGTATGCTACCCTATAAATAGATAAAAATTGTTTGAACATATATTTCATCACAAAGTGATTTGAGTTTGTAATTTTCTAAATGTGCCAATTTCATTCATCTTATCTCTTTGAAAAGAATGTTAAAAAAAGAAAAGAATGTTAAACTTCAGTTGTTATGTTTTAAAACCAAATACTCCTTTACATGTGAGGATACCAACTAGCTAAGAGAGTTCAAAGTAGCATTTTTGTAGTTGAATTGTGTTGCAGGGCTTTAGTACATTTTAAGTTATCATATTTCATAACTTGGTCTTAGTGTTTAATTTACACATAAAAATGATTTTTTGAACTTATCAAGATTACCAAATGAATTAATAACATGAGTAGTGGTTGGGTAAATGGTTATACACATATGATTATTATCTTACATGCTACTCTAAATGAACAAAAATGTGTCTAACCTAAATAAAATATAGTGAACTCAAGTATTCATTGACATTCAAACTAGATTAAGCAAAAGAAATAATTATTGACATTTACCAAAGACTAAAGTATTTTATGTTTGCCTTTCCTATTTAGATGAAACAATTACAAAGATAACAGAAATGCCCAGAGAGTTTGTTATTATGAGTTGTATGAAAAGAATATAAAAATGATTTTTGTTACATTGGTAGCATGTTATAATAACAACTACATGTAACATGTACATGGAAGTTAGAAGAAACTATATATAGGAAAGATCGAGACAGACAACAAACAACTCAAGAGAAGTATATGATAACAAAGATAAAGAAAGTTTTAATGACTAAGCAAAGTGAAGATAATTGGATATGATGATGCAGTAAAATTAAAAAGACATGTGTAAAAACTCTTTTAAGTTGAAATTCCTCACAATGAAATTTATTTTGTAAGTATGTTTCTCCTTTTAACTTCCATATTGGATACCAATATATTTGTTGCATTTCACTCTTTCAAACATGTGAAGTTAACTAACATCATGTGCAACGCACGTGCATATACTAGTGTAATAAAAATGTGAATTGTACTCTGGCTAGATGTCGTTTATTCTGTAAATCCAAGTTTTAAAGTTTGCTAATATTGTACGGAGGATAAATGCATATTTTCTAATTCTTGTTATTAAACATAATACTAATATCGAATGTCAATGAATTCTTACTTCAATATTCTCATATAAATCAGTTATATTTATCCAAATCCAGTGACATATATTTTAGTCAAGCTAGACTAGAGTGGGTTGTGATCTAGTAGGATTAGATTAATTCCATTAAAGTCAAGGGTATTCAAATAAGGTTCAAACAAGATGTATCAAATTACAAATATATTTTCAAGAGGTGGAATCGTGTAATATAGCTCAAAATATAATTCATACCAGATTTTAGTATGTCACAACAAGGTTTAAAATAAGAGTGAGAACTACAAGCTTGAGTCAAGTATGACCCTCATGTTTTGTCATGAAAGGCCAAAAAAGTTGGACTCATCAAAGATGTTTTAACAAACTTTGTGGAGAGTGAAAAATGAGTTTGATATCATTTCTCTCTAAAATGAATTAGTGAGGAAAAGATTGAGAACAAATGACTTCTCTACAGTAAGGGCAGCCTATCACTTAGGAAATTTCTTATGCCTAACCAATAATTCATTCTCCTAGGTTTTTGATGAGTCTCAATAGGTTTATCAGTTGTAAAAGTGACTCTCATCATTGCTTTAATTTTAAAACCCAATAGATGTCTGATTCTCCTACTAGATAATGCCTTAGTGATGAAAAGATGAATGTGGAAAAGTGAATGTAGGCTATGGTTTGTCAGAGACTCTCAAATCATGAGTCTATGATCATTGAACAATAGTGGAAATTTCTCTACCTAAAAAAATAGGTCTTAGAGAAAAAGAGTAGTCACGCCCTTCCTATACATTTGTAGTTTTTTAGAGTGAACCGATTTAGAGTCAGGACCATAACTCTTAAAAGGAAATATATGAGGACTTTTTCTATCGGAATAGGGCTTCAATCATCAAGAATGGAATTTGATTTTGAGATAAGATTTTTCTATTTAAGGTGGCCTTTCTGGCCACTGATTGTATTTGTTATCCATCTGTTTGATTGAGGCATCTAATATTGAGCTGAGATTGGACATCTTGACCAATATCCAGTGAAAGGTAGTCTCTATGACATGTTTCCTTACTAGTTCGCCTTCCATCCTCTTAAGTGTCGACGTGTGATGATCCTTGACTTTCTAGTTCTCAGTCTTGGGAAAGGAGAACTAATACACAACTAAGGGTCATGAGGCAAGGCCATCCATTTTTTTCATTTTTTAGTCATGATCTGGGATTGTGAAAGGATGTGTGCCTGAAAGTAAAACTGATAACTATGATCATGATAAGTTTGAAGGTTAATCTAGATTCCAATTGTAATGGCCCTGACTTGGGTTATGAGTTAACCCTATTTGTTTTGGCTAAGTAAGTTGCTTATAACTTTAATGTAATCTTCTAAGGTGTTTTTTTATCATGTGACACACTTATGTTTTAAGTTTGGTCCTGTTTGAATAATGTTTGAGCAATGTTCCTTTATTTTGGACCAAAGTACAATTTATTTAAGATGAGGGGTTATATTTCAAAATGTCACATGTTGAACGTGCCCTAAGTGTTTGAGCATTATAAGAAAGAGAATGATGCTAAGTGGTGGATTGTGGAAAGCCTAAATACCAAGTTTGAACTTGTTTGAATAATGCTAGAAACTTGTGCACCAATTTTGGTACAAACTATAATGTAGGGTTGATATGCAAATAACCACCTCTAAAGTGTTCCTACTTACTCTATGTATCCTTTAGAGGAGAGATAATGAATGAAACACCATGTTTGAATCATTTATGAGTGGTAGTATTATTGGTGATGAAAAGACCAAGAAAGGGGTTGAATGGAAACCCTAATTTGAGCTTGTATTGAGTGTATCGGGTTGTAGTGTTAAATAGGAGTCCCTATCAGCCAAGGAGACAAAGAGGAGACCCCCATATCATGTTGTTAACCCTTTGCCTTTTCAAAAATGAGCTAATAACCTCAATAAAGAAATGGATATCGGCTTGCAACTTTCCTTGGGAAAGGTTGCATTTTATTGTGAATATAATAATAATGTGAGTGGAAGTGGCTTGTCCTAGAAGATAACCAAAGGGGCCGACCCTTATCCCTTGCATTATCCTCAAGTTTTTATTTTGCATGGAAAGATAAATATGGAATGCATGCAAGTACATTTGTCAATCCATGCATGGCCATATGGCACCTACTAGTAGTAAGGTGATGACACCTCTTACACTCTCTCCCATGAACATCAAGTATATATACCCTTCCTTTCACCCCTTAGTGAAATGTATCGAATCTGACCACCTCCTTGATCTTAGATATCGTGCATAGAGTCTTTGTATTGTGCATAGTTGAAGTGGAATCGTGCATAGGGCCTTGGGTATCGACCATAGCAAGTGATATTGACCATAGCATGTTGATATCGGCCATAGCAAGTTAATATCGGCCAAATGAAGTGATATTGGCCACAAGTGAAGGGGAAATCAACCACAAGTGAGGGCATATCGTGTATGAGTAGTGAGGTAACGTGCAAGGTGCTAAGGAGCAAGAAGGGGCTCAAGTCTTAACCCTAAGGTGAGGCTATGATCATCTTCAACCTTGGATTGAAGCATGGATATAGGGTTATGATCTTCCTTTCTTTTCTTCTTCACCAAGTTCTTAACTATGGTGATTTCTTGTATATGAAGGAGTTGTGAACAAGCCTTGGACTTTTGATAAGTCATCTTCAACCTTAGGAACGTGGAGCTTTTGAGCTTGGAGCTTTGAAGTTGTTCTTAAGGCGTGTTATATAACTTGAACCCAAACATGTTATTACTCACTATCTTTCTTGCTATATTTGATGATCTACTTTCAATTCCAAAATTTTCTTGAATACTTGATATATCAATGAGATCAAGTAGTTGCTTAGACCTGTTATCATTGTACTAGAATAAGTAGAACGAAGGTTTAGAGCTTGAAGGTGATGGTATCACCTTATAAAGTAATATCGGGTTCAAGCACATAAGCAAACACCTCTAACCCGATATGGTGATGCACCTACATATCTTGGACTATATGAGGTTAAACACACACCTCTTTTCCCAATATGGTGTGAAGCACACACACACCTCTTTTCCCGATATGGTGTGAAGCACACACACACCTCTTTGCCCGATATGGTGTGAAGCACACACACACCTCTTTGCTCGATATGGTGTGAAGCACACACACACCTTTTTGCCCGATATGGTGTGAAGCACACACACACACACCTATTTGCCCAATATGGTGTGAAACACACACACACACACACCTCTTTGCCCGATATGGTGTGCAGCACACATACACCTCTAAGGTGATATGGTAAGCACACATACACCTCTAAAGTGATGTGGTGAGCAAGCACACACCTCTTACCTAATATGGTAAGCAAGCATACACCTCTTGCCCGATATAGTAAGCACACATACACCTCTAAGGTGATATGGTAAGCAAGCATACACCTCTAAACCGATATTGGGTTAATCATACACCTCTTGGACGATATGGTGTTTAGCACACATCTCTAAAAAAATATGGTGGGTAACCCAATGCACTAGATGACAAAAGTTGTAAGGTGGTTAATACCCTAGAACATGTGATGGCCGATACACTAAAGTATGGTGTGGCCAATATCTTCAAGTGAGGTGAGGATGTTACACCCATGTAGGGTGAAGGTGATACACCATATGATTAGTAAGGTTGATACCTTGATGGGTAAGGGTATGAGGGATATGATGATGCCTAGTCCGATATACACCTAACCCAATACATGTGTTCAACTTGACATACATGATTCAACCCAATACACCTTGTAAATGTGAGGGCAAGACACTCTTAGGAGTGATGAGTGTAACACCAGGTAATGGTGTGATTAATACCTTGATAGGTGAAATACCTAAAGTGGTTGATAATGTTCAACCCCATATTAACAATGCCTTAACCCAAGATGAGTCCTTATCACTTGATGATAGTTGGGTAATTCAAGTGTGTGACTTATGGCCAATACACTACAGGATAAATGTGATGAGTTAGTGCATAAAGTATTATGATGGGAAATACCCTAATACAAGATAAGTTGATAAACTTAAGTAAGTTAAAAGTGATGAGGGAAGTGATATGCCAAGGCATGATAAATATCACATCCAACACTCAAGGTTGATACACCTTTATGCACCTCAAATTCAATATACTTGAATGAGTAACACATGAAGTGTGCCATGTCAATTGTTACATTAAGATGTAATGAGTTTAATACACTTTCATAAGTACAGGCTAACATACCTTGAGAAAAGGTTAATCCAAGTTAATAAAGTATGATGTAATCAATATCCTAGTGAGGATGAGAGAGAAACTCATACTTTGTGTTGATAATCACTTAATGATAAATGATGAGAATAAATAAGTATGATTGAATACTTATGATATCAATGTATGCTCCTAGATGTGTGGAGCAATGAATTAGGGTTTTGATTGATAATATGAACTTGGAACCCTATTCAACTATAAAGGGAAACCCTAACCCTAATAATGGAAAGGTTGTATTTCTCTTATTGCATAAGCTTTATGAAACATGTTAAGTACTTGTATAAAAAGTATAATGTTTATGTGGCCTGATGACCTAAAAGTTAGTTGTTGCCTAGTGAGAGGTGGTAAGATGTTTAAAATTGGCCTTGTGAGCCATGTGAATAGTTGTTTCCTAGTGAGAGGTGACAAGATGTTTAAATGGGTGAGCCATGTGAATAGTTGTTACCTAGTAAGAGGTGAAAAGATGTTTAAATAGGCCTTGTGAGCCATGTGAAATACTTTTGCAACAAGTGTGATATATACATGGGTCTGAGGACCTAGAGGTAATGGTTACCTGATAAGAGATCACATTGTTCAATGATGAACTAAGGGTTGAATACCCATATCATATAATCATGATGATGATAATGATTAAGGGATAAGAATCCCCAGTAATATGATAAGGGACTGAGATCCCAAGTGTTATGTATCAAAATGTGTTCCATAGATTAGGAAAGTACTTGATAGATGTATTACACCTTTATTTATAGCATTTGTTTATGATTGATGCTTATAACTTGTTTGATGCTAAAAGAATATTGTAATACACTTAATATATCATTAGAAACTATAAAATGTTGCCTTGACCATAGATCCATCAGCGTCAGGAATTGCTGCATGGTGAAACAGGTTTTTCCCACAGGATAACCTAGAGTGCACATTTTTGAATTTGTGGGGGCGCAAGCTTGGATGGCCATATGTGAGCCGATCCCCTTACAAACTCGAAATAAATGGGGATTTGGCTATATACTATATCCTGGCTCGAGTGCAACTATGGTCGTAGACTCAGTTGAGCATGCTGAACTGGCCCGTAGCTCAGAGTATGGCTATATGCCATGACTCAGTAATTTCATAACTGGGGACAGTTGTTAGTCGGTGTTCCCCTAAGAGAGTGCATGTTGTGGTTGTAGCTCTGAGTGAAGAAGCCTTTATACCCTGGCACACTCTATTTGCATATTGACATGAGATGTCACTGCCAGTGGTCTCATACTGACCAGGACAACAGAGGTCTTGGCATTCGGCTATGTCCTTGACCTTGTATGGTATCGACTTGTGAGAAATTTGTGGTCGGTTGGAGCATGAACGTAGTATACTTCATCTCCTCAGGGCATAAGTGTGAATTTAAAATGTAATCATCCGTGTAGCATATTTGCTTAAGGATCTAATACAGAAAACATTGGTTGATGCACGCTTCAGTTATACATCTTAGTTGATAGATGTTATTTACATTTCTTTACATTCCTTGTAAAGTAGATAGATGGTTTATTACTCTACAATGGATATATGCATCATTTTTCTTAAGTGAAGAAATTACTCTGTTCTATTCATATAGTGATTAATCTTGCCTGTTAATATAAAAGAACCTCTTCTTAGTTCTATAAATTCTTATATGTGATAATAACATGGTCGATGGAGAGTTATATCTCTCGCTGGGACAATTGTCTCACCCCATGGAATCCACAATTTTTAGGTGGATGTGCACGAGGCGGTAGAGACCTTTCTGCAGAGGAGGAACAACAGCTGGGGTAGCAGTAACATCTCAGGTTGAGTGTATTGTATTTTGTGTCTTGTAGATAGAAGCCCTATGTGTCGTCTCTGTACTCTCAAGTCTGTGGAGTCAGTTCGTATTGGTTTCATGAACGATCTGAGATTTTGGCTTGTATGCCTTGAGGTTTTATGTTGCTTCCGTGCATGTGTTGATAGAGAAACTGTTATATGTTGTCCTTGAGATGAGATGAAATAGTGATTGTACACTATAAATCATGATATTTATAAGATTTGGATTTTTCAGTAAGAGTTTTCAAGAAGAGGATCTCCTTGCAAAATGGTTTTAAATTTTAGTGATTTTTCTTATCTGTTGTTTATGACTATTCCGCATAATTAGTAATGATTTGGCTATCAGTTTGATGGAGGTTGTTACATTCATCATAGGTCGTGTGTAGGGACCCCAAAAAGATTTGGCAATAAAGAGCATGTGATCATGTTTCGGGTCACAGTCTAGGCCCTGTGTATGTATTAAAAATTAATCTTTGAATTGGTTCAGTTTTAGGTCCTGAATTGATAGTCTAGTAAATTGAAAAAAGTAATTTTGGTTTGGTCCAGTTTTAGGTCATATTCTGGACCCTGGATTGAACAAAGGTAAGAAGAGGAGAGGAGCCTATTCAGGGCAAGGCTCATGATCTAGTTTAAGGTCTTGGTCTTGGACCCAAAAAGATTGAAAAAATGAGTTTGGATTAATTTAGGTCATAGTCCAAGACCTTGGAAATCATATCTCAATCTAATGATTATCTATCTTTTAAATATAATAGAGTTTTAGCTTTCTTATTTAATTTGACATTTTTATTTTAGCAAATTTTTAGTATTTTTTACTTATTTTTATAAGGTTCTGGAAATTCTTTTAAAAATCCAAGACTTGTTTGTAATCTCTATAGACATTTTTGTCTTTAAAAGAGGGGGACATGGGAGGAGGCTTGAGCACCTTCTCATTTATTTTCTACTCACACAAACAACAACAACAACAATGACCAACACTAAATGATTACACTGACAATGATAGTGAGAAGAGAGAAAGAGAGTCCACAGATCATCGTGATCTACCAACTTAGATTTCACAGCTCAAAGCATTCATCCACCATTCCCATCAATTTTGTAGGAAGTGACATTGTAGTAGTGAAGGAGATTCAGATCACCCTCTCTGGTGATGTTTTAGTGCGAATTTTAGCTACATCCATCTCAAGTAAGGTATAGCTCCAATTTTTCCCTTGATGGAAAACCATGATTTTTGGCTTCTCATAGTTCTTTGTAGTCTAGAGGTTTTGAAGATGATTTGGATATGGTTTCAATTTTATGATCTATACAATTTTATTATTTTTTCATCATCTCAACTGTTTGTTGTCCGATTCAACCGATTTCAAATGCTATGGAAATCTGGTGACACTACCAATGTTTTGGTGATCCATGACAAGCTTGAGGTAGATTCCTTGGTAGATGAACAGGATGGTGGTGATGAAATAGGGATTGAGGCATTCCAAAGGTATGCCTACTTACTTTTTCTATTGAATTTTATCTTCTCTATGGATATTTTGACTAAAAAGTCAAACTTGAGTAGACATCATGATGGTACGAGAAGGATCATGGGTGAACTGCTCCTGACTGAGAAATTTCTCCATCATTTGGGCATGTTGTAAATGAATCTACATCACCAAGGTCATCGAGCGAGAAATGAGGTATAACTAGGAAACTTTGCTCCATGATATTCTCTTTTTGCGTTCTCAAGCTTGAATTGAGATTTTTTTCTCCATGTAGCAGTGATTTAGACTTTGGCTTCTGCCTTTTCCCTTAGGGTCTCAGATTGTTGAATATATATTGGAGAAACTATTGGAGTGAGTTGGGATATTTATATGATAGCTTGGTTGCTGAGGAGGTGGATTTGTTGGAGGGGATGTCTTTGGTAGAATTAACCAGTGCAGGATCATAAATAGACCATATCTCCTTATAATTGAGCACTTTTTTATGGAGGCCAGTACTTTTCATTTTGCTTTTGGTGAGCTAGCCATCACCTCTAATGAGTTTTTCGTGATTACTGGGTTCGGTTTTGGTAGGACTCCCATTATTTATCTATCTTAGTGACAAGATTGGGGACGCTACCACCTTTCTGGGATTCTAGGGGTGAACCCTGGAGATATTGAGATGGCCTCTAAGAATGAGGTCAAGTTTACTTGAATGAAGTGCACCATCTTTCATGAGGATGAGCAGTGAGGTGGCAATGATTCTTTGTATGCAACCTTATGGGTCTAGGTGTTCCTATTTGTCATGATCAAATGTTTCTTGTCCAACAGTAGTTTAGGGAATAGAGGATATGTTCGTTGGTTCTCCTTTCTTTTGAAACTGGATTCAATTACTTCCTTTGACTGGGGGTGGTTTTGTGTATACCCCATATGCTGAATCATTTTTAGAGATGTCTTGTGTTTGAATTCATAGGAAATATGGTATGGGCTACTAAAGGCTGTAGATGCTTCATAGGCTTGATTTGTGGTATGTCTTTACCAACAATTTTGCATTTTTATGTTTTGAAATAACTACAATAGATGCTTTGTGATGATACTTCTTTTTATAGTTGTGGGGCTATGAGTACTTCTGGCTTCATAGACCTACCACTATGAGTGGTCTAGAGAGATATTTGAATGATTCCCTCCTTGCCAATCTCTTTGGGATGGATGTAACATCAGGGTGCAATATGAGTAGTGTAGAGATGATCTAGAGACGATGACCGTGACTGAGTTATGTGTAGCACTTTAGTTGTGTTTGATTCAGTATCTTCTTTAGGTTATACTGTGGTGAGGCGACCACATCTTGTGAATCCTTCTTTGAGGCATTGTCTCTGGATGCTTGTTGGATCTAGTTTGAGTCTCTGTTTGGGAGCATGTTGTATATTAGGGAGCGTGTTGCTTGCTAGTGGGCTGGTGACTGGCTCATACCTTTTAGCCCTTTATCAGGACTGGTTCCTCTTGGATTTGGGATCTATAAGGCTGCTCAGGAGCTGATGTATGGGCATATGACACATGATAAGTACTTGAGGTGGTATGCACGAGGTCAGCCAATTCTCTTTTCAAGAGAGATTTTTTATCAACTTTGACATCCTCCAATGGTGATTGTGTGAGTCTGGTGCTATCTTTGTCTCCTTTCATTATCTCTAATATGTGTTTTCTAGTAAATGATCGACTATGACTCGATTGAGGAGCAGGAAAATCATAAATATTTCATCGTCCACCCCATCTTGAGCAGTTTCTTTTCTTGAGGTTGTGCCTTTTCTACCAGTTGACACTCAGGCTTTGATGACTTCCATGAGTTGTGGCCTTATTGAGACTTTAGCATTGGAGGCTCATGTCACTTATCGGGTGACTTTGGCTAGACCCTGTCCTTCATGGAAATGGATGGGGCTTCATATACAATAGATGAACTCTTCGGTTTGAGTATCCCACCAGAATATGGGCGTCATCAACATTTTGGGGGATCTTGTAACGTAGGAGGCTTCTCTTTAGATGTCCTAGTTTAGAGTAAGAAACATCTTTTAGCTGGCATAGGGGAAGGTTCCTCTCAATGTAGAGATGCTACCTTGCCTGTTGAGGTGCCTTCTAGAAGCTCCTCTTATGGTTACTACTAGTCTGCCAATGGTATTCACTCTAACACGATCAGAGAGCACCAATGTTTTGGTTCTTCTTCTACTATTCATCGGCCCTTGGCCAAGAGCTTGACAAGATAGGTGAAGAAGAAGTTGAAGAAGTAGCTATTTGTTCTTTGAATTTTTGTTATATGATGTATTTTCCTCTCCTACATGAAAAATCATGTACTAGTCATTCTGATATCAGTAAAACTCTTTTTAACTTTGTAATTTGAGTTTAGTTAAAATTTATCTTTGATTTGAAATTGTATTTTAGAGTTTGATATTTGGAAGATGTTTGGTAGACCAATGGATTGCCTCTATCCTCATGTTGATCAAAGGCAACATATTGTTGTGATCTGAAGCTGTGGAGGACACAATCTTGCTTGTCTCAAGATGCATGTATGCATTGATTGTGTGATTACTCCAGGGAAAAGGACATGGAGTCCCATTGTCTCCTGAAACAAGTTTGCCCACTTAAGACCTATACATAGGCTGAATCCCTCATCTTTTTCAGCACATCTTGCCTCTCGTGAAGCGAGATCATGGGAGAGAAGGGGATACAACATGTCTCACTTTTGCAATGTCCTCCCATCAACTTGTCCTTGGTGTGATGTTGCATACTGTTCCTTCTAAGACTGAAGAAGTCCATCTGAAGAGCTTTGGCATAACCAGTCATCTTCATCATCTGACTTATGTCCCTATTGTGAAGGAGTTTATGTAAGTGTCTCTTTGAGTCAAACCTTCCATTTTAGTGATGCCATGATGACTCCCACCTTGGAGGAGATGCTAAGATCACCTGGATTCCTTTACATGTGCGATGTCTATTGGTGTTTAGGAAGTCTAGTTGGGATGCTGAGTTGGGGAATCTACTTGATGTGAGGAAACCCTAAGCTACTTGTTTGTTGACTGGTGATGGTCGGTTCATTCAAATGGAATCCCGATGGAAGTCTTTTAAGAGTGAAGCATGTTGTGGTGTCATTTCACCCGATATGCCTCGCTTTCTGGTGTATACTTCGATCATCCTAACATAGTTGTTCTTTGGGGAAAGTGGCAAGCGAGTTACAACTACTGCTTCTAGAGTTGTGGGCTCTTTGTTACGAAGGAAACTATTTCTCCTTTGATTCTAGCTTAGTTGTATGAGTTCTTGGATGAAGCTTTGATGAAGCACAACTGAGTGGAAACATAAGGGAACCCTTCCAAGTTCTGTAGATTTATCTGGGAATGTGCATTGGTCCCACTAGACTCACAAAGTCTTCAAATCTTCATTATAGCATGAGAAAAGTGTTTCTACCGAAGCACATTCAGGTTGGTGTGCCATTTCAGCTGCATTAAGATCTGGCTTGATGGATCACATATCTGAAGGCTACAAATGTGCATTTGGGATGGATGGAGTCTCGCCTTGATAACTCAAGCTATAGTGTGGTTATGCCTAATTTTTAGTGGTTTATCATCTTGCTTGGTCCGGAGGGCTTGCTGTATACTACCCCGTATCAATATTGTCATAGTTCAAACTTCCACAATGTGGGTATCAATTTGAAGCTTTTTCCCCATTCTTTAGGAAGCTGATGTTGGATTTGTTGGGTTTTGTGGAGAAAACATGTGCGGCGGAAGCAATAAAATCTACACAACCCGAAACAGGATCTCGTCGACAACAACATATTTGGAAGGAGTGTTTGCGGGATATACCTTATCGCGGAGCAAGTCCGACAATGTCCCACTGCACGACGGTGTGCAACGACACTTGTCTACACAGATGGAACTTCTCTTTCGTTTGCTATCGTAGGAAGATCCGGTGGCGTTCCTTCCATGCAGTGACGTACGCGGCTCGTAACGAACACAGATGGTCGTTGATGCCCTCTGAATGCAGGCATGTCAGCATCTGCATCTCTACTTCATCCACGCGGATGGACTGGAACTCCATGTCACACTTCCTAAGCCGACGGGATGGAGTCGTGTCTGTACGACGGTGTGCTAGCGGCATGTTTCTCTCCTTTCTATCCTAAGGACGGTGATGGCTAGGGTTTACGTACGTGAGCGTAAATGGAAAAGCCTCTCTTAATATCTTATATAGATATCAGCCGCCAATCCTCCTTTAAATAGGATACGAAGGGAAGTAGAGTTTCCTAAACCCATCAGTAAATAGAAACATTACGTTAATTAAAATGCTCGTGGATTGACGTGGTATTTTTATCGCACTAACAAACTCACTCGGGATTAAAATCCCTGAGCTTTTACCAAAACCAAAGTGCAATAATACCACCCGTAAGAGGACGAGTCTTATCGCAGTATAGTTAAGGATCGAACCCAAAGTACAAAATTTTTAAGAATCCTTATCAGTCGAATCTAGCTCGAGTAAAACTAATATTTAAAACGATTGGTTGATTTGAGGTTAATTAAACTAATTGCAAGAAAGTAAAAGATGAATTAAAGTAGGATTTAATCAATGATATGGAATCGCTGGGATGGTATCGGGTTTCGCCACCGCTACACATGCAAACACATTCAATCACAAACAATTCAGGCAAAATATATCAATCCAACTGGAGCTGCTGCAGAACCCCCCGTAAGGGCGTTAGATTCGCGTAACCATCACCTTAGGCATCAGATGTCTCGTCACCAACCATATCACTTACGGATCCGAAGAAATCCCATTCTATTTCTAGTTTAGGAGTCAACCGCATTAATCGATAAGCAAGCAAGTGATAGATCTACAAACTAACATCGACGATAAACAAAGACGATACAAAATCCAACTACGGCTGTGGTCCTCCCTGAGGGATTTTTAGACCACAAAAGCATCACTGTAGGCTAGATGTCTCATCCCCTCACAGATCATACACGTATGACCTCAAGGAATCTTATCAGAAGTTCTCGTCAAAGAGTCGAACCTTGTAAACCGCCATTCTATCCCACATATAGAAGATTTCACAATATAGGAGAGAACAAGATGAAAGCAAGTAGATAATCAACTACAAACATACCAACTAACAACAAAATGGGAAGTTATATACATTGCCATGGAGAGTTTAACAAAAGAACATGACTTGCATGGGCAGCGGGGATAGTCCCCGCACCCCGGCGAAAAGGTACTACTCGCTCATGATGCGAGAAACAAGAAGAATGAGAAAGAGAGAGAAATCCGCCATGAACTTCGTGCAGAAGGTAGTCACATCTCGGTGAATAAGATACGACCTTCTACGTCACGTCGGAGCAGATCTGGGCACGAACGGGAGTTGCCAAGACAGACTAGACAGTCTCCCTCGCTCCGTCTCCCTTCTCTCTTCAGCCTCCTTGGTTGCAACACGGGTAGTAGGTGGAATGAAACTGGCACGGACTGGACTGGATTTGGATCAGACTTTTGTATAGGTAGCCTGTCGGCGTCCCAGATCCGATGCCCCAAAAGGGGACCCTTGGGGTCCTATTTATAGGCACTGGACTGGCCCTCATATTTTTGGTGTGATTCCAGTCTGAAAATATCTTATCCAAACGGTTTGGTTATAAGTAGACTTAAACGGTTTGCTTTCTACTTTATCATTCGGTTTTACACACGGCTAATCCAAACAGTTTCATGTATTGGTTTGCTGTAGTTGCTTTATCAAACAGTTTCATAAATGAACTTCCAAACGGTCTCCAGTGGTGGCTGTAAACGGTCGTCGCTTGCTCGTTCTTCACGATCTCACAGACCGTTTTCCGATGAAACAGTCTTGGCATGTGTTCGATTTTTCTCAACAAATGGTCTTGAGACCGCATGGGCTCAAACGGTCTTGAGACCGTATGGTCTCAAACGGTCTTGAGACCGCATGGGCTCAAACGGTCTTAGTTAGATTGATTGGTCAGAACAAGGGGTGAGGGTAGGTAGATTCTAGCTGATTGTTCAGCTTTATCAAGACCTGCATCAAATCAACCATAATTTCAGTTAAAATTGTGATAATTGGATTAATTAAGTAATTTTGCACATTATGACTCACATTGATATTTAATGAGTGAAATATTATATATATAGAGTTGAATTAGTTCCAAAGTGATAATTGAATTCCATGATGAATATGCATTCATCATGGATTAATTAGAATATTCTAGAATTCATTAATTAACCAAATAATCTCATTAATTGATTAATAAATATTCGACTCCATGCAATCGCTTGGGATGGCTCTATGGTCATATATACCAACAAGATTCTCAAAAAGTCTAACAGAAGGTGGCAAATATGTGTTTGAACCATACAAGATTGACATGGATGCCTTTCCTGTGGGTGGGGAATGCTTTCATGAATACTTGGAATGGATTGCATAGACCCCTTTAGTGGTAGTGACTTGTGATTCCTCTAGAGAACCATAATGATGCCATCAATTTTTGTTTGTTTATTTATTTTTTTACTGGCTCAAGAAGCCAGAGTATATAGTGGTTTTATTTTTAGAATAAATATCTTTGATTCTTGAAATGCAACACCAACTATGGGTACTCCAACCATGGTATATAGAAAGGCACATTGGACTTGGGTCCCCAAGGTGCATATTTCTATGATCTCCTTTTTGACAAATCTTTCCATGAGGGACAATCTACAGATCTTGTATATGTGTTTTACGACTCCAGGGAAAGTTGTAGGTTTTCATGTATCCAGATCACCTCCTCCTTGTCCTCCTCCTTGCATGAAGTTGGAAGGTTGAAACCTCAAGTGCTTTAAGCTATCTCACATCCTGATTTGATGATAGATGTTTCCTCTATCTAAACTTTTGGGGCCTGTTCAATTATGGGGGAACCCTCCTTATATGGGAAAGATGGAATAATATCTACTAGACCTAAGTGTCATTCAAAGAGCTAAATCCATGTCATGTAATGGGTACATTAGTGGCATTCCCTACCTAGTTGGGTGAATGTACCACATGTTGGAGATAGCCTGGTAGGCCTTACTCATGACATGCCTTAGAGTAGTAATTGACCACATGCATGTGTCTACCTATATAAAGGGCTTTAAACATCATATTTTTTGTAAGGTGCCCACTAACCATGAGTCTTTTTGTTAAAGCTTTTGATTCGACATTGATGCTTAGGGCCTTAGTATGAGAGCCAAGGTTTTCATAGGGAATGAATAGGGTTTTCCTAGTGAGGATTTCCCATCTCATAACTCCATGTTTAGATCATATTGATCTAGTTCCACCTCTCTTTGAGATGAGGCAAGAGTGTCTATAAGGAGTTTCACCCTCTTTCCTTCTCCTGACGGTCCTTCCCTTTTAGGTTAACCCTGGTAGATGTAAACTTTATGACATCTCCCTGGGTGCATATGTTAGGATTTTGATTGGCAAGATTAAATATGACTTTCCTCTGGTCACTTAGATTTTTTCCCTCCTCCTATTTTCTCATGGGGCTTCACCTAGCTTTAGCCACAACCATGAACATTTTCATGTGTATTTTATTAGGTTGGACCTATTTTATGGAGTTATTTTTAGGTTGGTAAACCATTGGGGCCTCAGGATAATGGTCGTGATCCTTCAGTACTAGGCCCTAGGTTCTACTTTGACCATTCTGCTTTAGAATGCACAGGGGTACACCATTAGGTGTTACAGTAGATTTTAGGTTTTTGAAGGGAGGGGCATTTGGCTCCTGTACATCATCTCCTGCTTGTTTTTGCACTCTGATCAACATATGCAGTGTTAGATGAGGTGATGCATGGGTTTTTAGTCATTTTCATAGGCATATTTTCCTTGATTTTATGTGTTGATTTGTCATTAATTTGATTAATTATGCTTGAAATGCTACAAATGGCATGTTCTATCTAAATGCATCAAATTATGCAATTTTTACTATTTGAAATGGTTTAATATTCCTCACGAGTACTTACCCACATTCTTGTGCAATTTCAGGTACAACTGAGCTTCACAGACTCGGTACTACCAACATCAAAATTCAGTGGTGCTGACTTCACGACAATACTGGACGAGAAGACTCGCCCAGACTCGATTCTACTAACACCAAAAATTAGTAGTACCGAAACTACATCAGTAAGGCGCAAGAAGTGAATTACGGAAACTTAGTACTATAGAGTCCACCAACTCAATACTACCAAGATGGCATCAGGGAGGCAGTGTTCGAGCAACCTAAAGACTTAGTGTTATCGAGACAAGTCGATAGTAGCGACATTGTGATGAATCATGGCTACCCTAGAGACTCCGTACTACCGACTCTATAGTCGATATTACCAAGTCTACCCAATCAGACGATTCAAAGATAGCACTCTAGTCCAACGGCTGGCATTATATAATACCTTAAGTGATTCTTATGACTTGAGGGGAGTTCGACTAGACCTAGAGGAGGTAGCCATTTTTCATTGCATGACACCAGAGAGAGAGAAGAGAAAGGAACCAAAGGCTTCATCTGAGACGATCTGAGCACCTCTGGAGGGTGAATCTGCAACCGGAAGACAGCAAATTACACATACAACGTAGGGGATCATCCAGACCAGCCATTCTCCAGGGGTTACTTTAGCTTTTCAAATATTTCCCACATTTTTATCTTTCTCTACCATGTATTCTTCAATAAAAACTATGTGGAGATAAACCCCTAGATTCCTTAGAATTCAGGAGTAGCTTGGATATGCATTGTAATTGATTTCCATACATTAATATCATCTTTATTCCTATTTTCTAGATATAAGTCTATGAAATTGTCTTGTTCTGTTTATGCTTGATCACCATAGATAGATTATTAAACCCTCAATCATTTCGGGAGAGAGGTTAAGGGCCGAAAAAGCATAGATTTACCCATTTATTGCACCCCTTGGGAAAGATGGAGATTAAACAGGAGTAGAAACCCAGAGATTAATCATAAAGAACCTAACCAATCAACCAATTACTATGAAAATGGGATTGGCATTAGAATAGGCAGTGAACTACACTACGGGAGTGGATAGTTCTTGCTACAAGCTCTTTATCTAGGGATAGGGGTAATAGATATTAGTGAGTGGAGTTAATTGCAATGTTATCTGTAGTGAAACCATTATCATGAGAAATTCCTTTTAGTTTGAGTAACTCAATCTTTAGCTTAATTTGTTTCCGCATTTTCTTCTATTCAATCAAACCAATTCAACTATTTAACATGACTAGATAATCAGATCATAGTTAGTAGTAGTATTCTGGAATACATCTCCCTGTGTTCGACTCGGGCCTCAAAGCGCCTGTATTACTTCAATACGTTCACTTGCGTATAATATTGTAAACACGTGTGAAGTTTTTGGCACCATTGTCGGGGAAACGACAACATCCAACACTATAAGTGTTGTGGGAGACCACTCCAGGCCAACCCTTTTCAATTTGTAGTTTTATTTCACTAAAAGCTGAATTATAATATCATTATTATTTCCAGCTCCACTATCTTGTCCTGACAATTATTTTTTCTAATTTAAGGTACTAGTGCATGGTGCATACTTGAGCCCACGAGTACGGAGAGCCATCTTAATTGGCTTTCGATCAATAAGAACTCCTTCACAGAGAAAGGGAATTTGGAAGATCTGTAGACAGATTCAACCGAACTCCACCTGAAGGACCTGAAACACCAGAGAAACCTGAATCAGCAGAAATGGGTGGAGCAGAAGAGGAGACGATATGGGAGAGGATCAAAGCCTCTTCCTCTACAAATAAAAAAGGACCAATCAAAAGACAAGCCATCAATGTGGGTAGCTACAAGATCGATCCAAGACTGATCTCTTTAATCAAATCTCAAGTTTTCACGGCCGCAGTTCTGAAGACCCGATGACACACATCAGTAACTTCGTTGAGAACTGTGATATGGTCAAGATAGATAGAATATCGATGATTTTCATATATCTAAAATTGTTCCTATCATCTCTGGAAGACAATACAAAGTTGTGGTTTCACAATCTCAATGATGAGTGTATCAAGACATGGGATCAGACGATTAATGCTTTCTTCGAGCATTATTTTACTCCACAGAAGACAAACAACCTGGTGAAGAAGATCCATAATTTCAGACAACAGACTAACAAATCATATTATGAAGCATGGGAGAGATTCCAAAATATGTTGCAGAAGGTACCTCATCACAATATTGATTTGTTGGGACATGCAAAGATATTCTACTACGGTCTGCACAAGGGAGAGAGAACCACACATGAGATTATAGGAGTAGGGTTCTTCCTCAACAACAAACCCACCCACTGTCATGAGATATTAAAGAACATGTCCAAGAACCAGTCATGGGGCGATGAGAGAGAGCTTCTGGCAACCATAAAAAGTGTTAGGGAGTCCAAAGTCATCTCTGCATTGAATGAAAAGCTAGATATGATTGCCAAAAAGTTGTGTGCTATTGATGGACCACCTTCAGAAGAAGAAGAAGTGGAGTGCAAGTTTGTGCACCAACAACAACAATATAGGAGCAATGACTACTCATGGAGGAAGGATCCTAAGTTGTAATGAAAGGATCCCAATAATTTCCAACAAGACCCATCTTAGGTGCAACAACCCAAGACACAACAGCTCGGTGGCCAAGAACAATATCAAAAAGAACAAAAGAGGATTGACCATATTGAAGAAATGCTTGGGAAGCTTGTCATCCAGAATGAAGTTCTTATTGGTCAAACTCAGAGAGAACTCCAGAACCAAGGTACATAGATCCACAACATGGAAATTGAGATTTCTCAAATAGCAGCAGATGTAGGCACATTGAAGCAGCCAAACCAACAGGGATTCCCAGCAAACACAAATGTGCCTTCTAGAAATCAACATGTCAAGACAGTCCTACTCCACAGTGGTAGGAAGTTGTTTAATGATGCACCATCAAGTTTAGATAGATGTGATGTTATTGGAACAACAACTCAAACTTTGACAGTGGATGCAGATGAACCCGACAGGTTAAAAAAGGAGAAGACAACTAAGGAGTAGGCTGATGAGGTGGAGGGTATAAGAACAAAAACTTATATGCCCTACACCAAAGGACACCCATGACCCCAGTTCCCTTTCCAAACAGCTTGAAGGAAACCAAAGTAGATCGACAATTCAAGAAGTTCCTAGATGGTTTCAGGAAATTGTATGTTAATATTTCACTCATCGATGCAAATGAGCAGATACCATTGTATGGTAAGTTCTTGTAGGACATAATCACTAAGAAGAGAAGAATACCTGAGGCTGATGTGGTGGTGTTAAAAGAGTAGGTGAGTGCTTTTATTCTAGGAACTCTACCTCTAAAAAGACATGATCTAGGTTGTTTCAACATCACTTGTTTCATAGGAAAGACCAAGTTTGGCGAAGCTCTATGTGATTCAGGGGCAAGTATAAACCTTATGCCCCTATAAACTTTCAAGAAGCTCAGTCTTAAGGAATCTAGGAAGAGCATTATGACTATTCAATTGGAAGATAATTATGTGGTCAAGCCATATGGTATTTGTGAAGATTTTTTGGTAAAAGTAGATAGATTTGTCTTCCCTACTGATTTCATGGTCATGGAAATGCAGGATGATCATGGCAATGAGCTTTTGCTAGGGAGGCCATTCCAAGACACGACAGACATGATTTTGGAGATGGGCTGAGGACGTATGACAATGGGTATTTAGGATGACATGTTTGAAATCAAGATGCCTGAGCACTCACAATCTAAGGGGGGACAAAGCACAATGCAACATGCTTCAACAAGTGGAGGAAAATATTTCTCTATTTCTGGGGAAGCCATTCCTATACATGGCTCATGTAATGACTAAACTAGAAAGGGGCACTTTAGAAGTTGATATCATGGAAAACACTAAGGTGATCTCGCTAACCAAAGTAGTGTGTTACCTAGAGGATAAAGAAGAAGACTATGACCCGACTACCATAGAAGAGGCTACTATCGATTCCTTGATGTAGACATATCCAAAGTTACCCTTGGAAGTGTGCTTGATGAATATAGTGGAGGAAAGTACACACAGCTGATTTCTATAAGAGTGTGCATTGATGATGAAGGTGGTACCCTACTACTATGCTAGATATTTTAAAGATTTGGGACCACCTCCCCCACCTTTGGTCCCGTCTCTGCTAAGCCCGTTGGAGTTGGAGTTGAAGCCATTGCCGCCACATTTGAAGTATGTCTTTCTGGCTACAGAAAAGAAGCTTCGGGTGATTATATCACCATCCTTGAGTAGTGAAGAGGAGAAGCAGTTACTTACTGTACTAAAGAACCACCAATCTGCTTTTGGGTGGTCAATAGAAGACATCAAAGGAATCTCTCCAAGCTTGTGCCAGCACAAAATCTGGATGGAAGAAGAAGCCAAGGTGATAGTTCAACCTCAGCGGTGACTCATTCCTGTTATGACTGAGGTAGTGAAGAAATGGGAAAGATCCTATCGGCAGGTATCATTTACGCCATTTTGGATTCTACGTGGGTTAGCCCAACTCAAGTAGTTCCTAAGAAAGGGGGATCACCATCAAAACTAATGATGCTAATGAGTTAATATCAACTAGGTTAGTGACAGGGTGTTGTGTATGCATAGACTAACGACGTGTGAATGTCGTCACTTTAAAATATCACTTTCCTTTGCCTTTCATTGATCAGATTTTGGAATGACTTGCCGATCGTTCAGACTTTTCCTTCCTCTATGGGTATTCTGGTTATAATCAGATTTCAATTGAGCCAAAGGATCAAGAGAAATTTACTTTTACCTACCCTTATGGCACACTTGCATATAGACTGATGTCGTTCGACCTTTGTAATGCCCCCGCCACTTTCCAATGTTGTATGCTTGCCATATTTTCTGATATGGTAGAGTGGTGCTTGGAGGTGTTTATGCATGATTTTTTTGTATATGGGGAGTCATTCAGTGATTGCATGTATGATCTCAACAAGGTTTTACAAAGTTGTGAGGACACTCACCTAGTCTTGAACTGTGAGAAGTGTCATATGATGGTGAGTGAGGGCATAGTGCTTGGACACAAGGTGTCCAACAAAGGTATGGAAGTAGACCCGGTTATGATAGAGGTCGTCTCCAAGCTACCTCCACTGACATCGGTGAAGGGAGTAAGGAGCTTTTTGGGACATGCTGGGTTTTACCATCATTTTATCAAAGATTTTTCAAAAATTGCTAAATCTTTATTCGAATTGTTGGAAAAGGATGTTGAATTTTCTTTCGATGAATGATGCTTGAACTCCTTTGAAGTGCTAAAGGATAATCTTAGCTCCATGCCTATTGTGTTGGCTCCCTATTGGAGCCTACCTTATAAGATGATGTGTGATGCATTAGATTATGCAGTGGGAGCTTGTTGGGTCAACACAAGGATAAGGGTCCTACAGTCATATATTATGCGTCCAAAACCCTGAATGATGCACAAATCAATTATACAACCACATAAAAGGAACTCTTAGCAGTTGGTTTTGCATTTGAATTTTTTTGCCAATACCTAGTTGGAGCTAAGATGATTGTTTGGACCGACCATGCTGCCATCAAATACCTATTACAAAAGGAAAATGTAAAACCTAGATTGATTAGGTGGATTTTACTGTTATGGGAATTTGACATAGAAATTAAGGATAAGGTAGGGGCGGAAAATGTGGTAGTAGATCACCTATATAGGTTGGAAAGGGTTTTTGAAAAAGATTCAGATATCCCTATTGTTGAGGATTTCCCTGATGAAAAACTTTTTTCTTTTAAGACCTAGGATCCCTGGTTTAGAGACATTGACAATTATCTAGCATTCAAGGAGATGTCTTAGGATTGGGGATACAAAGAGAAAAACAGATTTTTCCATTCATTGAGGTTTCACATCTGGGATGACCCCATTCTTTTCAAATAATGTAGGGATGGAATTTTAAGTGTGTACCTGATTGTGAGGTTGAGAGCATTTATCACACTATCATTCTCTACCTACAGGGGGCATCACACTAGCTCTAGGACCATGGAAAAAGTCTTAGAGAGTGGGTTTTATTGGCCAACAATATTTAAAGACGCTCACAATATTTTTCGACATTGTGATGCATGTCAACGTGCAGGTAATAATTCTAAGTGAAATGAAATGCCACTAAATGTGTTTCAAGAGGTTAAAGTGTTTGATCTATGGGGTATTGATTTAAGGGGACCATTCATGTCATCTAATTATAATCCCTACATTTTACTTGTGGTCCACTATGTATCCAAGTGGGTGGAAGCAATTCCAACCCGCACCGATGATACACAAGTTGTGTGCAAGTTTGTTAAAGACTGCATTTTCTACAGATGTGGTGTCCCTTGACTAATTATTAGTGATGGAGGATCACATTTCACCTATAGGTATTTTGGAGCCTTATTGAATAAATATGGGGTGAAGCACCGAGTGGGTACTCCCTACCACCCATAGACGCAAGGTCAAGTTGAGGTGTCTAAGAGAGAAGTGAAGAAGATCTTGGAAAGGACAGTCCTAACTAATAGGACAAATTGGAGTTTTGTGCTCAATGATGCTCTTTGGGCATATAGGAATGCCTATAAATCACCTATAGGCACTACATCTTTTAGGTTGGTTTATGGAAGTTCTTGCCATCTACCGGTGGAGCTTGAGCATAAGGCAAAATGGGCATTGAAAAAGATGAATTTTGGATTGGATGAAGCAAGTAGAAAGAGTTTATTAGAGTTGAATGAACTAGAGGAGCTTCTGATGGATTCTTGTGAAAGTTATAGAATTTATAAGGAGAGGATGAAGAATATTCATGATAGGTTGAATACGGTGTTTCTTCCATGATGAAAGGGTCTTCTTTTTAATTCTAGACTGAAGTTACATTCGGGTAAACTGAGGTCCAAATGGAGTGGACCATTTGTGATTGAACAAGTTTTTCCCATGGTGCTGTGAAGATTATAGATGGGACTAGGTCATTTCTTATTAATGGCCTAAAATTGAAGCACTATTTTGGTGGAAAAGTAGAGCCAAGAATAGAAGAAGTGCAACACATGGCAATCCAGTAGATTCTTGCTCTTAGGGATGTCTAGTGTAGGATGTTAAACAATGGTGCTTGTTGGGAGGCAACCCAACCTTTGTTTCTCTTTGTTTATGTTCATTTTATCTTTTTATTTGTTGTTTCATTTTTATTTCATTAAAAATGTACCTTGACTCTTTTTTTGGAGTGTGTAGATCATACAAAGCCGATACTACAGAGTCCACAAGTTGGTAGTACCAATTTTACCTCAGCGAGACATCTGAAAAAGAAAAACAGACTCGGTACTATTGACTAGACCAGTCAGTACCACTAAGTCTTTGAAGATTTTTGAGCACCTAACTGATAAGCATTCGGTAGTATCAACATCTAAGTCAGTACTACCGACTTTTTGGCACTCCCAGGTTTGAGATACTGAGATGAAAATTCAAAAATACCGATAAAATTTTCCAAATAGGTACTATTGACACATGACATCATCAATCTGTAGACACTCGATTCAACGGCTGATGTGATCTTCATTGAGCGGTTGCTAGTATCGATCTGCAAGACAAGTTAGTATTACTGACTTGGACTCAATACTACTGACTCCGAGCGATCCACACTCAATACATCATCAAACACTAGTCGTCAATACATCTGAGCCATAGATCCATGTTTACAATTCAGTACTACCGACTTTGCCTGTATCAACTATATAAGGAAGGGTGGTGAATCCATTTTGTTCACACCACCTCCCCACTTCTCCTAAAACTCAGAGCAAGCTACACTAGGAGCCGACACTCTTCACCGAGCCTCTCTTTCTCCATCTTCCTTCTTACATCCTCACCATGGCACCAAGGAGAGGTCCTTCTACATTGGCAGAGCAAGGAGAGTTGGTCCCTCGACCCACACACATTCAACATCCATCCCCGGAGGTTAGGAGGTTTACAAAGATCTTTAGACAAGGATGATAGTGCCAACATGATAGTGCCATGATTGAGTGAGTGGGCTTCACTGACAACATGCAGTGGGTATGTCAACGCTTGTTAATGGAGGGGGATAACCCTTTCTTTAGCATCAAGAAAACCTACCTAGAACTTGTTCTTGAGTTCTTCACATCGATGGAGGTTCTTGTCACCCCAAGCAACAAATAGGAGGTGAATGGAAGGAAGGCAAAGTCAGTTTCTGCCTCTTCAACACCAACTACTCCATCACTTTGTGGGCATTCAACCACATCTTGAACTGGGCTCACATCCCAGAATGCTCTGCTCCTTCAGATTTCGACTGTGACCTGGCATGGGAGTAGCGGACTGAGGTGCCGGAAGATTTTCGCATTAGCTGGAACGTCAATTCCATCATCGACATCGAGCATCCCTTTGCTCGAATTCTTCACTGCCTCTACACCAACACCATTTTTGCTCATTGTGCCCAAGCCCAAGGGAAGGTCCAAAGGATGGACCTCTACTTCCTCTACATGTTGTTGGAGGGAGAAACTATCAACTTTGAGTCCTTTTTTCTCCTCCATATGATCTCAGTTCGGTGCAATGTACAGAGGAAAGTGCCAATTGTGTTTGGGGGGCTGATTACCCCAATTGCGCCGCATCTTCGCCTCGACTTATCCACCCTCTCACCGATGGAATCTATGAACAAAT
The DNA here is from genome assembly GCA_963693085.1 of Alisma plantago-aquatica. Classification (NCBI taxonomy): domain Eukaryota; kingdom Viridiplantae; phylum Streptophyta; class Magnoliopsida; order Alismatales; family Alismataceae; genus Alisma; species Alisma plantago-aquatica. Next base: position 83,027,094 of record OY856415.1, on the reverse strand, counting down.
TGGATCTCCAGCACTTCTGCAAGGCAAGCCTCCTCATCTTACACAATAATACGGTGTATGAAAGCTACACATGTCGAGGATAGTTCAGGGACCACAGCCTCCCCAACCCCTCTTCAATCTACAAGGAGTAGCATATCTTCGGTGGCCACTGGATGAGGGGGAGGAAAAAGACAAACCCAGGGCATCAACCCATGACAACAACGAGCATCAAGATGATGATGGAGACTCTAACGACGATGTTGAGGAGGTGGAGCCCACCATCCCCATTACCCCAAGAGTGGTCCTGTGCAAAAGGGCCTGAACTTATGCTGCCTCGACTTCATCTTCCTTGCCTCTTCTCCGGAGGAACACGACCCGTATAACATGGCGGGTATGTATGAGATGCTATAGGAGATTCATACAGGTTTACAACAACATCAGACGACACTAGATGGTGTACATGAGATACAAGGATGACTGTACTAAAATAAACATGCAATATACGAGAAGAATTATCTTCTCTTGGCCAACCAATAGAATGTCTACATGCACCTGCAGTGGATGGAGAAATATCAACAGTCATTCTTTGACCATTACTAGAACTAGGGGTACTTTGGAGGGTACCCACAGCCACCACAAATGCCGTCATCAGATCTATCTTTTTAGGGAATGTTTCCACCCCATGACCCCAACATTCCACATCAACCACCTCCTCCATTTTGAGCAATGGTACCACTGTTCCACCTCTTAAGTGCGAGTATTGACTATGTGGACATAGTCTTATTCAAGCTTAGGAGGGTGCTGGAACAACCATCTATCTTAGCTTGTTATTTTCATTTTATCTTAGTTGTTTTATTTTTATTTTTGGACCAAGCGAATGCCTAAATAATTTTTATCTTAGTTGTTTTATTTTTGTTTATGCACCAAGCGAATGCCTAAATAATTATGATATTATCTACTTTCTTGATAGTGTTCATTGATCAAAAGGTAGACAACTCTTATGGAAATTTTTGGTCGTTGTATAACAGTTATTTTTTCAGTGATCATTAAGGCCGTTTTAGGGAATTCTAAGTTGACATGATTAAGAAAAGAGTTCCTGTGTTATGTCCTTTTGTTGACTTATATCAAATAGATCCAAGAGAGTGTTTCTCAAGGACGAGTAACATTTAATCTTAGGGGAGTTTGATGCATGGGTTTTTAGTCATTTTCACATGCATATTTTCCTTGATTTTATGTGTTGATTTGTCATTTATTTGATTAATTATGTATGAAATGTTCTCAATGGCATGTTCTATCTAAATGCATCAAATTATGTGATTTTTACTATTTAAAATGATTTAATATACCTCCCAAGTACTTATCCACGTTCTTGTGCAATTTCAGGTACAACTGAGCTTCACAGACTCGGTACTACCAACATCAAAAGTCAGTGGTACTGACTTCACAACAATACTGGACCTGAAGACTCGCCCAAACTCGATACTATTGACACTCAAAGTTGGTAGTACCGAAACTACATCAGTAAGGTGCAATAAGTGATTCATGAAAACTTGGTACAACATAGTCCACCAACTCGATACTACTGAAATGGCATCAAGGAGGCAATGTTTGAGCAATCTAAAGACTCAGTGCTATCAAGACAAGTCGATAGTACCGACATCATTATGAATCACGGCTACCCTAGAGGCTCGATACTACTGACTCTATGGTCGATACTACCGAGTCTGCATGATCAGGCAATCCGAAGATAGCACTCTAATCCAACGGCTCGTGTTATTTTGTACCTTAAGTGATTCCTATGACTTAAGAGGAGTTCGGCCATACCTAGAGGAGGCAGACATTTTCCATTGTATGACACCGAAGAGAGAGGAGAGAAGAGAAAGGAATTGAAGGCTTCATTAGAGATGATCCGAGCACCTCTGGAGGGTAAATCTACACCCAGAAGATAGCAAATTGCACGTACGACGTAGGGGATCATCCACATCGGCCATTCTCCAAGGGTTACTTTAGTTTTTCTAATTTTCCCACATTTTTCTCTTTCTCTACCATGTATTTGTAAATGAAAACCATGTCGAGGAAAGTATGCATAAGGAAGCACATTGAGACACTTTCCACATCCGTGTCTGAGCTCTGGCGATTGGCAAGGCGACGCCGGCTAGGGCTTTGACCACGGCAGGGGAGCCTCCTCCCCTGTCGTCCACCCCACATCCTCCTGCTGCTAAGGGGAACCCGAGCTTCGGTCTGGAGGTGGAGATGGCCCAACCCCCTGTCGGGGTACAGGATGAGAAGACCCCGCCGGAGGTGCCGTCTGGATGGAATACCCAGGGGGCGGACGTCACAGTGGCACGCGATTGGGTGAAGATGGTCGAAGGTCACCCCATAAAGATCAATGGAGTTGTGGCTGCTGATCCCAAGGAGCCGTTCTTCAAGGAGAATGATGTGAGGACTTGGACCACGTTCACTGAGCCGATGGATGATGATATGGATGACTATCACCGGTGTTCTGCCATCGTTCAAGTGTTAGGATCCAGTGCCAACATCCCACAACTAAGGGGATGGATGATTCGCACCTGGAGGCCGATAGGTGATCTGGAGGTTTACAACCTTGTTAATGGTCTGATTCTCGTGAGATTCTCCAATGAGATGGACATTGGCAAGGCTCTCAAGGGCGGGCCTTAGTTCTTCGATGACCTACTTGTCCTTGTTCGAAGGCGGATTCCTGAAGCTGACATTAGAAGAGCTACTCTCAAGACAGTGCCAGTGTGGGTGTCCTTACCTGATGTTGGCAAGAACTGGTCTGCTAGAGCCATCAATGTCATTGGCCATGCTATAGGTGTATCGAGGGCCATTGATAGGAGACCAGATGGGACCATGCTTGGCTGTGCCAGGCTTTGCGTTGAGATCTCTGCTGAGAAGGCACCGCCACCACTGATCGTGGTCGAGTTGCCCCACGGAGGAGAATGGGATGTCAAAGTGAACTATGAGGCTCTTCCTGATCGCTGTGATACCTTCTTGGTCTTTGGGCACTACACGGGAGAGTGTCCAAGTGAGAGGAGTGATGTGGTTCACCTTACACCCCCGATTGTGGCTTCGGTGGTCCATCGTGCACGACAAGGGAGGGCTAGACTGACATCAAAACCACCACTTGGCAGGGCCAGATCTACTCAACCAAGGAGGGACAAAGACAAGAGGCAGGAGGCTGTGACCTCTCCGCTTGTGGTGCAGGGCTGCTCTAAGGACCTGGCTAGCATGGGGAGGACAATACAGATTGTGGGTTCAGCCAGCCGTAATGACTCTTCAGGGGCTGAGCTTTTTCCTGATCAGGGTAGAGTTTCTTCAATTGAAAAGGATGACAGGGTGGTTGTTACTGTGGCGACTGCATAGGAGGGGGATGCGGGCTGTGACCCAAACAACCCCTTCACTGTTCTCGACCAAGGGGTGGATGAGCAGGTGGTTAACACTGGTCCTACGAGACGTAGGAGTCCTAAGATCACCAGGAGTTCAGCCAAAGGACAGACAAAGAATGCAAAGAAGAGAAACGCCTGCTTTGCAGAAGGGAGCGGGTCACACAATGATAAGTAATGTCCTTGCTCGCATGGAATGTGCGAGGTGCTTCCCTTGATGATAGACAAAGGGAGCTAACGAATGTGATCAACAACACTGGAGTCAACATTGTTTTCGTCTTGGAAACAAGGATAAAGAGGAAGGTTAAAGAAAGGGTCAACACTTTATTTCCCATTGGATGGCAATGCTTTTCTAACATAGACCATACAGATGGATGTAGAATAGCTGTCGGGTGGAACCCGGATGTTTGGGAGGTTGATCCCATAAGCTTGAATGACCAAGTCATCACTGTGAGCTGCTGCAACAGAGGAGTCCTTTTGTGCATCATATCTAGAGTTTATGGCGAGAACTTGGAGAATGACAGGGAACGCCTTTGGGCGATGATCAAAGACACAACCCAACAGATGGTTCTTTGGCTTGTGCTAGGTGATTTCAACAACGTGAGGAAGGCTAAAGAAAAGCATGGGGGGCTCATGGTACCAGAAAGAGTCATGGCCGCATTCAATGATATGATTGAAGCTGCTGGTCTAATTGAGATGAATCACATTGGCGGTTCCATTACTTGGTCTAACAAGCAGAAACCAAGCAGGAGGATTGCTAGTGCTATTGATCGAGCCTTGGTCAATGAGGCTTGGTTGGATAAATGGCCTCAAACTATGATTAGAACAGGAGATAACATCATGATTGACCACTCATGGATGAAGATGGAGTTTAATACTAAACATGACATCAAAAGACCCTTCCGATTCTTTAATCTGTAGTGTGAATGGACTAGTTTTAAGGAAATGGTTGAGAGAAGTTGGAGCATCAACGTGCCAGGTAACCCCTTGTACAGAGTTTTAAAAAATTTGCAGAATACAAACTTGCTCTGAAAGAGTGGAGTAGGGAAAAAGTAAACATTAAAAATCTGATGTGTGAAGCCACCCACTACTATGAGATGGCTGCAAGTCAGGTGAGGCTGACTCCTGGGGATGAACATGCCATAAATGAAGAATTAAAAGCTGAAGATAGACCGAGGAAGCTCAAAAAAGCAGAAGAAAGATACTTATGGCAACGTATCCGCTTAAAGTGGATAGCGGATGGGGACTTTAATACCAGGGTGTACCATACTACTGTAAAGAAAAAGGAGATGAGAGAAACCATACATGAGCTTGTTAATGAGCTTGGGCAGGTTTTTGACAGTAGAGAGGAGGTAGCTTGTTGCACTGAAAACTACTTTCATGGACTGTATAATCAACCAATCAAAGAAGTGAGTAATTATGGGAACCTGATCCCGGAGAGGAGAGTGGATGTAAGTATGAATGAAGATTTGATAAAACATGCTACTGATGATGAAATCAAAGCTATTGTTTTCTCTATTAACCCGTCTAAGGCTCCGGGACCTGACGGGTTTAATGGGAGGTTCTTTCAGTTTATGTGGTATCATATTCGGCGTGACATGACGCAGGCTATTAGATGGGTTATGAATGGTGGGAGTATGGTTTGGGCTGTGAACGACACCTTTATTAAACTCATCCCCAAGAGTAAAAATGCTAACTATATCACTGAATATAGACCTATAGCTTACTGTAGTGTTCTATATAAGTGCATATCTAAACTTATTGTAGGAAGGCTCAGACTGGTGCTGCCCAAGATCATATCTGAAGAACAAAGCGCTTTCATTAAAGGGCATAAAATGGCGGACAATACACTTCTTGCAACTAAATTCCACACTGGGTTCAACCAAAGTAAAGCCAATTCCAAGGCGTGCATCAAGATTGACTTTGTTAAAGCTTATGACTATGTCAGATGGGACTCCTTGTGGGCTGTTATGGAGGGCATGGGTTTCAACTAGAATTTTATTGGCATCTTGAAGCAATGCGTCTGTACCCCCTCTTTCTCTATCCTTATAAATGGTGGTCCGGTGGGCTAGGGGGATCCCTTATCCCCTCTACTATTTTCGATTCTCATGGAGGGGCTCACTAACATTGTGAAAGTTACTGAATTTGAAGGCAAGGTCAAGACGTACACCTTGAGGGGTGTTAAGGTGAAGGCTATGCTTATCTTCACTGATGACATTATGATTTTCTCTGTTGGGAACGCCAAGAGGCTAAAGGAATTTAAGAAGGGGCTTGGTTAGTTCGGTAAACTCACTGGTTTGTATATTAGCTCCATCAAGTCTGAGATATATCTTTCAAAATCGTGTGATAGTAGAAGAGGAAGTCTCAAGATTGTGATTGGACTCGAGCACGAGAGGCTTCCTACCAGGTACTTGGGTGCCCCCATTGCTGGAGGAAGGGGCACGACCACTGACTATAGCTGTTGTATTGACATAATGAGAGAGAAGATTGATAATTGGAGTGGCTGCAACATGTCTTTTGCGGGCAGGTTGGTGCTTATTAGAACTGTCCAACAAAGTATGGTCAGATTTTAGGGGGATGTCTGTGACATTTCTAAGACTGTTGCTGACTCTATGCAAAGGATCACTACTAGTTTCATGTGGGGAGGAAAAGGGCATAGCACTGCTTGGGAGGTAGTGGATCTATTGGTGTGTATGCCCTGAGAGCCAATCATGGGATGATTGGTGGGATACATTAATATTGATTTGATAAACATCAAAGGCAAGCTTCCAATTCTTTCTGGTTTAGTTGTTTGAGATAGTGATAGAACATATTGAATGTCTAGAGAATGACAGTACTCAATGACGTATGCTTTCAGGTTGAGGACCTGAATGATGAGATCATACATATGCTAAGAGTTTGTACATTCTTGTTATGTCCCTAGTCAGATGTCATTGTGGAAGGTAGATAGATAGCAATGACACACAAGACTAGATTGTGGTGTTGGTTGATGACAAAATCTCATTAGTCATGATATAGAGATATCAAACCAAACACATAGGTACTTGTTAGAGAACAAGTGTACCGGACAGACCCACCGTGAGTTTGACACATGGAACCATGCGATGGTAGTCACAATTAGTACTCACAGTGATGGTGGTGAGTGTGATTCTTAGACCTGAAATCACTGCACTCAACACATGTCGTTGGGCACACTTTGACATCATCAAACGCAGTCCTGAAACATGGGTTGTTATAAAGGTGATGATTGGGTGGCTTTGACACATGGGGCTTTTGAGGGGTGAATGATAGATATGGGATTTGTCCCTCCTAAGGGATTTTGATATCCAAGGCCACTTGATGAGTAGGATTGAGATAGGCGTGCGCACGCATGTGTGAATCAGTATGTGATATTGATGTCATACATATCTCCTTCAATCTATTCTGAGATCAAGAAAGTGAATGGACATTGACAGGATGATTGTTCCATGCCTTGAGTTCATTCGGGATATCAGTGACAAAGGAATTATACATTCGATGTAACACCATTCACAGATTGTAGGATGAAAGTTATTCTCCAACTTTCTACTTTCACTTGGGTAGCAATGATGTATGACTAGGCACCACTCTTTGCTTGTGAAGTCATAAGTGTTATGGACTTTCACTGCCAACGTGAAATGGACCTGCAGGGTCACACACATAGGATTTAACCTGGAAGAGGAGTTTTGTCCACAAAGCAATGTTTAGATTGATTACTAAAGGAGTTTAGTAGTTCAATTAAACGCTCAACCAGTCGATAGCTCAATATCATATGGTTCAAGGTGTTGGACGCATTGATTGGAGTATCGGATTGATTAAAATCGCAATTGACTGATTTTGCCCAACCTGTTCTCCCAACCGATCGGCTCATGTGATGAACCGGTCGGCTGAGGTTGCTGAACCGGTCGACTGGAGTGTCCAGGCCGATCAGCTCAAACCCAGGATGAAATGACCGGTTCAAGAGTTGAACCGATCGACTCAACTGGTGCAACCGACCAATTGGGAAAGTCATGTCGGCAAGAATTTTCCTTTGGTTTCAAATTGCCCAATTCGATTGGGAAAATAAATTGGTTTTTGATACCAATTGGGAAAGAAACAAGGAAAGTCTTTTTGAGACGGATTAGGACCATGAACTGATCGCTTCAGGGCACCAACCGATCGGTTGGAGTGCCCCAGACGATCGGCTCAGGTCCAGCCGATCGGCTCAATGGCCAAACCGATCGGTTCAGCTGTGAACCGATCGTTTCAGGTTGCGAACCGGTTACTTTTTGTGGAAAATCTTGAACCCTTCTACTCCTACTTTTAGTCCCGCATTGCCCGGGATGGAGAACCCTGTCCCATGACCCTCCTATATATATAGGAGTATTGGGGGCTTCTCAGAAAACAACTCAGTGCAACCAGTTGCTCTTGAAAGTTGTCATTCTCTCTGGTTTTGGTAACCAAGAGAGAGCTCGAGAAAGTGCTTCACGTAAAAGGGAGGTGCAGCAAGGGAAGGACAACTGCAGTTGCAACTGGAGGCAGGAGAGTGTGTTGGCGACTAGTACATCAACAAGAGGGTGCGACTCCTTCTACTTCCTTGTAGGACAAGGAGTGTGGAGTTCCAGGTGGTCCGTGTGGACTACTAGAGAGGCGGGAGGTCACTGCCGCTCAGGAGGACAACTGTCATCTGACAGTCCAGTAGGAGGAGGAGTCTTCAGTCTCGGTGCGACCAGGAGCTGCATAGACACCGTCCAAGGCTAGAGGTGAAGACCACGCAAGGCGCGAGGTATTGTCACCGAGCAAGCTTCGGGACAAGGTATGATTCCACAAACCATCCTTTCCTAATACATAGATGTTGACATGTTTCCTCGGTATGGGTTTGGGGGAGAATTTTTTTGTTTTCGCTGCCTTCTCTGTCTCCCCTAAAACCCAACAGTGGTATCAGAGCCACGTCAACTTCTCTATATTTTAGGAATATCGATATGATCGATTTTGGTTTGTCACCTTTATTGCATGCGATGTGAATAAAAACTGGCTTTATGCATGTCCAATCCTAAATACACAAATCCCAATTACATATATGATATGTATTATTAATGCACTCGATACGCGTCACCCTTAAACGAGTTTTGTGGTGGATGTATAGCGTGGTTATGGACAATAAACTCTATCTGTGTATGGTTGTGTGTGGTTGCTTGCATCTCGGTCTACGCACCGATCTTCCCTCTCGTATTCCTGATGTAACTCAAAATAATTCGAGATTCTTTCCTACCTTTGCTCCCCCCGAATATAACTCGGGGTTTCCCTGTTAAGAAATGTAAAATAGGATAGATTTTATTTCCTGTTATGTCAAAGAATGGAGGACATCGAGACGACAACTGAGACGATCAGTTCAAGGCGTGAACCAATCGGTTGACGTTCCAGAGGATTGGTTCAAGGAGTGAACCGATCAGTTGATGACCAGTTCGAGGAGCAAGACGAGCGGGTGGCGGCCAGAAGGAGATGCACGACGACCAGGTGAACCGATCGGTTGGAGGAGCCAACCGATCGGCTGGTGGCACCCAGACGACCAGCTGGAGAGGACAGATCATTCATATGATGAGTTGATCAACTCAGAAGGCAAAGCACAGAGTTCATCTTGTACAGGTTGCATGTGATGTAGACCTAGATGACTGTGATTCCTCTTGGCTCGAGGAATCACATTAGGATGGCCATAATCATCGCTTTTTATCGTTTTGTGCATGTTTTCTGTGGGATATAGCATGTATATGATACGTACTATGTATTGTGGTGATTGGATATGTATATGTATATAAAGACCAAATCCCTCATTAAAATATTAAGTTTTAGATGCCTTCCAAATGCGACACATGTGAAAAGATTGATCGACCAAGTGTGGGCATACCCTAGCGTCGTGCACCATCTATCTCGTGGAAGCGTGAAGGATGAATGTGTGGGTCTGCCCTAGCAGGGTGCATATTCATCGTGTTTGCTTTGGGTCGGACTTAACAAGGTGACCTAGATAGGATCTAGCGCATTGAGGCATGGAGATGATTATTACAAGGAGTTGTATATGACATCTTATCAAGAGTTTCATATTATGCAATTGGCAAAAGTTGCCTACCTGAGAGATCTAAGTTGTGGGCGATCAGCCCTAGCTGACTCATTACTTAGAGGATTTCAGAATCTTGCCCACTAGAAGGTTGTACGCTGCAATCTTCTGAATTGATGGTGAGGGCTATCAATTTGAACTAAAATAGTGGGAGCGATAATTAATTAAAGGCCTAATTATATCGTCAAATTTTCAAATCAATCAAATAAGTCAAAAAATTGAGTTTTTGACTAAAATTGCATATTTCCTTTTGTAGTTAAAATGACAACAAACAACGACAACTTTTCTTTGTGATCGGTCCTTGACAAGGACAAGCTTAATGGGACAAACTTCCATGACTGGTATCGGACATTGAGAATTGTTCTCACTCAAGAGCGTAAGCTCTATGTCCTGGATACTCCAATTCCAGAGGAACCCGCTCCTAATGCACCAAAGGAAGAAAGGGATGCTTACAAGAAGCATTCTGATGATGCCATTGATGCAAAGTGCTTGATGCTATGTTCAATGAACCATGAGTTGCAAAGACATCATGAGAACATGGGTGTCATTGAGATGATTCAGCATCTCAGGAACATGTATGAAGATCAGGCACGGTAAGAGAGATACAATGTTTCTAGGGCATTGTTCAAGTGCGTCATGACAGAAGGAGATCCAGTTGGTCCTCACACACTCAAGATGATTGGGTATGTCAAGAACCTGCAAAGACTGGGATTTCCACTGAGCCTAGAGTTGGCTACTGACGTGATACTGCAATCATTTCCAGAATCTTACAGTCAGTTTGTGATGAACTACAACATGAACAACTTTGATAGGCCACTGTCAGAGTTGTTGGGCATGTTGAGGACAACCGAGTTACAGATGAAGAAGGACAAGCCCAAGTCTGTGATGGTGATCATGGGCAAGAAAGGCAAGTCCAAGCGCAAGGGCAAGGGAAAAGCTAAGAAAGGTTCTGATGCTAGCCAGGAGCCCAAGACGTCTTCAGCTCTCAAGGCCAAGGGATGCGTAACCAAGAAAGGAAATTGCCACCATTATCAAAAACTAGGACATTGGAAAAGGAATTGTCCTCTCTATCTGGAAGAACAAAAGAAGAAGGAGGCAACTGAAGCCTCTACTTAAAGGTATCATGAAAGTAAACTTGTAACACTTTTGAGGTATATGATACCAAGATGTAAAGTGTAAAGCACTCATAATTGGGGCAAGTGTTGCCGCCATAGATAGGAGTACTTTAGTTTATTTTCAGCCTACAAAGCATGTAATACAGTTATGAACTACTATTTCATATTTGCCAATGGATAGAAACACTTTATTCTTACATATTGTGTGACAATGATGGCAATTAATAAAGTTGAGGTTTTAATCTTAAAGATATGATCTTTGTGGCTATGCTTTGTTTATCTTGTGGTATATGATATGCATGAGATAAAATGATACCTAAAAGTTATAGATAACTCAAATAATAAAATTAGCATTAATCATGAGAAATTCATTTCTAGTTACCATGTGATGGATAAAACTAGACTCTTTTGGTTAGAGAACCAGTAAGAGACATGAATATCTTGGTCATGATTAATCAATCTTCACTAATGTAGTGGGAGAGTGATTATCCTATTAGGTATAATACATGTGATGTATTTACATACCTATTGGAACATATGCTAATACTTCAAATGGTGTTTAGAGAAATACCAATATGAATATCTTGAAGTGTTCAAGATTATCATAGATGAAGTATAAATTTGATAAAGTGTTAATTCTTGATGAGATCAATGAATGAAATACTTGAACCAAATGTTTGAGATCCATATGAGTAATTATGATAGTGTATCATAGTGAACTCATGATTAAGGCATGGTGATGTCTAAATCAACAAGGAATCATGCTCTAAGGAGTTAGAGAATGATTATCAAATAACTGAATTCTTCTTAATAATAGAATACCCCCACACTAATAAAGGACATTGAGAATCACAAGGAGTTGTGAGTTCTTATATCCTTGACAGATAGACCTCAATTATCTTTATGATGAGTTGTTCATATGATGAATCAACTATCTAGATGAATATGAGGAACCAAATTTTGAGTTATGGTTAATGACCATTACATCCTAAATGACATCCATATGAACCATAAGGTATGACCTTGATGGTAGCACCCATTGGATGTAAATCCATAAGTGCAAATGAGTCTTAAGTGTTAAGACACATGGATAACATTTTGAGAAGGATGATGCTTGTTGATTGAAACTTAATGACCACGACATTTGGCATATGGATACTAAAACCGCATTCCTATGAGGAATAAAAACAAGGATGTGTATGTGACACAACCTGTAAGGTTTATGGATCCACTAATGCAAATGAAGTCTATAAGTTACAATGGAATAATCAATGTGATTGATTGAATACAAGCAACTCGGAATTGGATCTTTACTTTGATGATATAGTCAAAGGGTTTGACTTATATGTCAAAGATAAAGAAGGGCTCTGAGATTTAGTGGGAGTGTATTCACATTCCACATGTTGATGTGAAATGGAAATGTTCTAGATTGGAAATCCAAAAGTGGAAATTAACTTTAAGGAAGATAGAGATGTTTCCTATGTGATAGGAATAGAGATCTATAGAGATAGTTCTTGAAAAATCTCTTGACCTGGAAAGAGAAAGCATACATTGGCAATTTGTACTGAAGGGTTCAGTGTACACAGATTCAGTGGGAGAAAACTTGTCCATGTTACATGGAGTTAGTATCCCAAGGCCAAGTGTCCAATTCGTATGAAGAATGGGAACACTAAGAATAGATATGGATCTATCATGTATGTAATCATCCCATTATCTTGCATGTATAGACATGGCAAGAATAAAATGCATTCATCAATTTGTATGTGTGACATGACCATATGATGTGCTCATCCTGATAACTCGTATGTGGGACATGACGAGTGGATGTTTGTCTATTTCCAGTAAGGATTACTGGAATACCATGAGAACTTGATAAGTACTTGGGAAGTACTAGTTCTATGGAGATAAGGAAGAGTTCAATGTAAAGAGTTACATTGATGCGAACTTCCGAAAAGGACAGAAAATTAATCGTAAAATATATATAGGATATATAAAAGTGAAAGTTTGTTGATAATTGGAAATGTTCCAATAAAGCCATTTAAAAGGAAATGCCGAGTATCTGTGTGTTAGTGAACATCAATATATACTATATGGATCTGGAAGTTCATGAGATGAACTTATAAATATTTCGCTCATTGATGACAAGTTTGGAATCCTTGATCATGCAATGTGGCTAAAGGTTAGCAAAGGAATACTAGATCGCATATTACGACAACTCCATCTCATACGTATGACGTACAACGAAGAGATGTGAGACATGCAATTTAAAACTGACTTTGGCAAGGTGTTTCCATTACTCACTATGTTGGCACTAGAGCGCAGTAACATGTGGGACATGTTTGAAGATCACTATGAATATGATTCAAGGGTGATTGGCTCGCAGTGAAAGTGGGAGTCTGTTGGTGTGTATGCCCTGAGAGCCAATCATGGGATGATTGGTGGGATACATTAAGATTGATTTGATAAACATCAAAGGCAAGCTTCCAATTCTTTCTGGTTCAGTCGTTTGAGATAGTGATAGAACATATTGAATGTCTAGAGAATGACAGTACTCAATGACGTATGCTTTCAGGTTGAGGACCTGAACGATGAGATCATACAAATGCTAAGAGTTTGTACATTCTTGTTATGTCCCTAGTCAGATGTCATTGTGGAAGGTAGATAGACAGCAATGACACACAAGACTAGATTGTGGTGTTGGTTGATGACAAAATCTCATTAGTCATGATATAGAGATATCAAACCAAACACATAGGTACTTGTTAGAGAACAAGTGTACCGGACAGACCCACCGTGAGTTTGACACATGGAACCATGAGATGGTAGTCACAGTCAGTACTCACAGTGATGGTGGTGAGTGTGATTCTTAGACCTGAAATCACTGCACTCAACACATGTCATTGGACACACTTTGACATCATCAAACGCAGTCCTGAAACATGGGTTGTTATAAAGGTGATGATTGGGTGGCTTTGATACATGGGGCTTTTTAGGGGTGAGTGATAGATATGGGATTTGTCCCTCCTAAGGGAGTTTGATATCCAAGGCCACTTGATGAGTAGGATTGAGATAGGCGTGCGCACACATGTGTGAATCAGTATGTGATATTGATGTCATACATATCTCCTTCAATCTATTCTGAGATCAAGAAAGTGAATGGACATTGACAGGATGATTGTTCCATGCCTTGAGTTCATTCGAGATATCAGTGACAAAGGAATTATACATTCACTGTAACACCATTCACGGATTGTAGGATGAAAGTTGTTCTCCAACTTTCTACTTTCACTTGGGTAGCAATGATGTGTGACTAGGCACCGCTCTTTGCTTGTGAAGTCATAAGTGTTATGGACTTTCACTGCCAATGTGAAATGGACCTGCAGGGTCACACACATAGGATTTAACCTGGAAGAGGAGTTTTGTCCACAAAGTAATGTTTAGATTGATTACTAAAGGAGTTTAGTAGTTCAATTAAACACTCAATCAGTAGATAGCTCAATATCATATGGTTCAAGGTGTTGGACGCATTGATTGGAGTATCGGATTGATTAAAATCGCAATTGACTGATTTTGCCCAACCTGTTCTCCCAACCGATCGGCTCATGTGATGAACCGGTCGGCTGAGGTTGCTGAACCGGACGGCTGGAGTGTCCAGGTTGATCGGCCCAAACCCAGGATGAAACGACCGGTTCAAGAGTTGAACCGATCGGCTCAACTGGTGCAACCGACCAGTCGGGAAAGTCATGTCGGCAAGAATTTTCCTTTGGTTTCAAATTGCCCAATTCGATTGGGAAAATAAATTGGTATTTGATACCAATTGGGAAAGAAACCAGGAAAGTCTTTTTGAGCCAGATTAGGACCATGAACTGATCGGTTCAGGGCACCAACCGATCGGTTCATGGCACCAACCGATCGGTTGGAGTGCCCCAGACGATCGAATCAGGTCCAGCCGATCGGCTCAATGGCCGAACCGATCGGTTCAGCTGTGAACCGATCGTTTCAGGTTGCGAACCGGTTGCTTTTTGTGGAAAATCTTGAACCCTTCTACTCCTTCTTTTAGTCCCGCATTTCCCGGGATGGAGAACCCTATCCCATGACCCTCCTATATATAGGGGTATTGGGGGCTTCTAAGACAACAACTCAGTGCAACCAGTTGCTCTGGAAAGTTGTCGTTCTCTCTAGTTTTGGTAACCAAGAGAGAGCCTAAGCAAGTGCTTCCCGCAAAAGGGAGGTGCAGTAAGGGAAGGACTACTGCAGTTGTAACTGGAGGCAGGAGAGTGTGTTGGCGACTAGTACGTCAACATGAGGGTGTGACTCTTTCCACTTCTTTTTGGGACAAGGAGTGTGGAGTTCCAGGTGGTCCGTGTGGACTACTACAGAGGCGAGAGGTCACTGCCGCTCAGGAGGACAACTGTCATCCGACAGTCTAGTAGGAGGAGGAGTCTTCAATCCCGGTGTGACCAGGAGCTGCACAGACACCGTCCAAGGCCGGAGGTGAAGACCGCGCAAGGCGCGAGGTATTGTCGCTGAGCAAGCCTCGAGACAAGGTATGATTCCACAAACCATCCTTTCCTAATATATAGATGTTGACACGTTTCCTCAGTATGGGTTTGGGGGAGAAATTTTTTGTTTCCGCTGCCTTCTCTGTCTCCCCTAAATCCCAACAGGATCGGCCTTACTCAAAGGGTGGTCTGAACATAGAGCAGCCGGTTGATATCATTCATAAGGGGCAACTTAAAAGGTTGGATAGGTTCCTTAGTGACAAGAACAATGTCTGGTCTAGGTGGATGGTGGACCACTATGGCTTGATCCCCCTCTGCTCAGATCAACATTCCTCTAGAGTTTGGATAAACATGTGCAAGACATGGAGTGAGGTTAAGCTTCTGTATACTATTGATGCCAATGATATGGCCTACCTCGTCAATCAGCAAGCCACACCATGGACCAACAATGATACTAGGGCTGATGCCGCTTGGGCTAAACTCATTTGGGGCTCCCATCATGTCCCCAAATAGAGTATTGCTGCTTATAGAGCCTTGCTACACAAACTTCCTACTAAAGACCAGCTTATCTCTTGGGGCATCAATGTGAATGACGAATGCCTCCTGTGCAGAAGAGACAAAGAAATCCATACACATCTCTTCTTGGATTGCTTCTATACTAAGCTGATCTGGTCCACTATGTGTCTCAAGAACTGTTGGGGACCTAACCACAACAACCGGTTGGATGACATCACAGTTTGGATGAACAGGAATCTAAAGAGCAAGAGGAACATAGATTTTGGTGGACTCTGCCTCACTGCGTTCTATTTTTTCATTTGGGAAGAAAGGAACTCAAGGGCCCATGGCGGGCCTCCTAGGTCCGAGGCTGACATCATTACAAAGATTACCAAGCAAATCTCGTATCAATTACTTGTAAAGAAAGGCCTTGTAAAGGGTATAGCTAACCTTGCTAAAGTTTATTGGGTTTTTTTGTAACCCTTTTTTGGGCTTACCTTACTGTTGGGGGTTAGTTTGTTCTTCCTCTAGTTGGTGGTTTGGCTTGAGATGGGTTTTTTGTATACCCCTGTCTCTGCCTGGTTTGCTTGGTTGGTTGTAGTTTTTTCTACGTCTCTTTTGGAATATATTTACCTCTTCCAAAAAAAAGAAAACCATGCAGTGCTAATCCCCTTGATTCCTTAGGATCATAGAGTAGCCCGGATATGCATTGTAATTTATTTTATACATTAATATCATCTTTATCCCTATTTTCTAGATATAAATTTATGAAATTGTCTTGTTAAAGTTATTCTTGATCACCATAGATACATTATATGACCCTCAATCATTTCGAGTGAGAGGTTAAGGATTGGAAAAGTATAGATTTACCCGTTTATTGCTCCCCTTGGGAAAGGTGTAGAATAAACAGGAGGAGAAACCCTGAGATTAATCATAAATCAGCTAACTAATCAACCAATTACTATAGAAATGGGATTGACATTAGAATAGGTAGTGAACTACACTGCGGGAGTGAGTAGTTCTTTCTACATGCTCTTTACCCAGGGATAGGGGTAATAGATATTAGTGTGTGTAGTTAATTGCAATGCTATTTGTGGCGAACCATTATCCCGAGGAATTCCCTTCAATTTGAATAACTCAATCTTTAGCTTAATTCGTTTCCACATTTGTTTCTATTCAATCAAAACCAATTCAACTGTTTAACCGGCCTAGCTGATTAGATCATAGTTAGTAGTAGTATTCTAGAGTATGTTTCCATGTGTTCAACTTGGGCCTCAAAAGGCATGT
This sequence comes from Alisma plantago-aquatica, assembly GCA_963693085.1. Taxonomy (NCBI): domain Eukaryota; kingdom Viridiplantae; phylum Streptophyta; class Magnoliopsida; order Alismatales; family Alismataceae; genus Alisma; species Alisma plantago-aquatica. Next base: position 83,010,203 of record OY856415.1, on the reverse strand, counting down.
GTTACTTTGATATGTTCACTTGCGTATAATGCATGGTAAACACGTGTTATGAGGCTGGCATTTTTTTGATGGAGATGAACATATCCATCCATGCATTTTTGTCCTAGGTCATCCCAATCGTTGATGTCATGGACAACATAGGGTCCCTCCCATTTAGGGTTGAGCTTGCTCATGGAATCAACATTATGGATGACTTGCAATACCAGGACATCCTTCTAGAAATTGTATCGCTAAACTTTCTTGCTGAATGCTCAATCCTTTCTTGCTTAATAACAATGTGCATGGTTCATGGCTATTTCCCTCAGCTCTTCAAGCATGTAAAAGTAGTAGACTCAATCTCTTAGCCATTGAGTCTCTGAAATATCCACTTTGCATAATATAAAGAGTGAAGGGATCTGAATTTCAACTGGTAGGGCTGCTTCCATCCCATATACTAATTAGTATGGTGTAGCCCCTGTGGATGTTTTGATGCAGGTGTGGTAGGACCACAAATCCATTGAAAGATGTTCATGCCAGTTGACATTTTAACATATAGTCTTCTTTAGAATCTTGATCATGTTTTTGTTTGCAAACCATATGGATCCATTTATCCAAGGTCAATAAGGTGACACTCAATGATGTTTGATCCCCAAATAGCTTAGTTACTCCTTTTCGGTTTTGGCAATAAAGTTCTTCCTATTGTCTAAAATGATCTCATGCAATATTACATACCAACTTTTGATATTGTTCTTGAGGAACTTGAGGACTTGCTGGAATGATGTGTTAGTCATGGACACTACTTCTACCCACTTAGTTCAATAATCAATTGTTATGAGGATGAAACATTTTCCATTTGATGCCTTAGGGTTGATCTTTCCGACCATGTCGATACCCCAAGATGAGAATGTTCAAGGCAAGGCCATATTGTAAAGTTGATTTGTGGGTGAATGAATGTAGTCCTCATGGATTCAACGTGCTTTACATTTGCAAAAAAAATGACAACAATATGTTTCCATGGTGTTTAATATTTCCCTAAGAGTTATATTTTCATATCTAGCATGACTCCACTCATGTGTGTGGTGATGACCCTACATGGACCTCCCTCATGAGAGATTTAAATTCTATCCTCGACATATCAAAGAATAGTTTGAATGTAAGATTTGAAACATAGTTGTTCTGTCCTGAGAGCTTAGTGTGTAGATTTTTGCTTGAGTGCCAGTTTCTCTCTCCAAGAGAGGTTCTTAGGAATGACTTGGTTTTATAGATACATATCTATGCTGTGAAGCCAAGCCATTTTATTGTCATTGGGTGCGTTATGGATGATCAAGCAATAGTCTAGTTGAGAAAGTGCCTCAACTTCAAGAGAGAAGGTCTATCCATGGTGTCAATCTATGAGGTGAGGGTTTCTAGAGAATCAACAAAGGTGTTGTGCTCTCTTATGAAAAGCTGGAAGAAGGTGTTCTTGAAGCCTCGAGCCATATAACACATATGTTTTTGGTAAGGAACCAGATTCGGATGACATGTTCTCTAATTGTTGTGGACATGAGAGATGACAAGGAGGGAGTCATTAAATACTTGTAGGTATCATCCCCCTTGGTGTTAGGTGAGTTGGACTACCAAAATATAGGCTTCACATTCAACCACATTGTTAGTGGCATCAAATTATAGCCACCTTGTTACCACTAGTTGTTCTCCATGGGGTATTTGAAGAATTACACCTATTAAAACTCCTTTTGGATTTATGGCTCCGTCAAAGATGATTATCCATGTGTCCACATATGGAGGGTACTCCATATCTGGTGGCTGGATCATCCTTATATATTTGTCTAGGAAATTATATTCATGAGTACATTCTTCTGGGAGAGGGGAATATGCAAATTAATGTACAAGAGCTTGCATAACATACTGAATTTTGGGCACTAAATCTATTTTGAATTGTAATTCATGATTCTCTCAAAATATGATCCCATTTGCAAATTTGTTTCTCACTCTAATATCATTTCATTATCCTGGCCAATTATCATGTTCTTGGATATTATTGTGTCTCATTTCCAGTCCCTTGTGACTAAAATAAGTTCATTTTTCAAACTAGTCCTTCAAATTACCATAAGCCCCACTTTGAATTATTTGGTCCTATTATGAAATTTAGATGCTTGTATACATTAGTTCCACCTTGTTTTTTAGTGATACAAATACTCTATCAAATAATGGATTTGAAACAATATGAAATATTACTTGGACCAAACTATGTCCATTTTGTATCCATAGTGAGAATAATTAAAATTATCCATATCATGACCGTAATTATGAGATTTAGTATCTTTAGTATTCATTTTTATGTAAATTGAACTAATAATAAAATTGTCAAAGCAATTGAGGTTTTGGTTTTGAAGTTATAAAATAATTTCAATATGAACAAATGAAGTATATGGAGTTATTACTAATTGTAATAATTAGAGCATTATTCCTTAAAACACAACACATGAAACACTTTAATACTCATGTGTTATAGAGTTATGACAATGAGGTTTCTTTGTACTCCAATAATGATGGATTAGAGGGCATCTCCCCTTACTTTTGGTGTCTATTTCCTCACGCATGTAACATTAATGAAGGAGACCAATGTTTCAGTGTCTCCAGTTATGATCCTGACTAGAAATGACAACACTCATGTTGATGCCTCCCTAAACTTTCAAGGAACCCTGGTCAAGTTCCTCCTCTCTCCATGCTCCTCTATGACCTGATACTTCATCCAAAGCCTAGAAGCTACCCAATGATTATAAACATCTTCCACACTCCCGTGTCTTCAACACCATCTTACAAAACACAATTGATTAACATAACCACCTCGATGCCTAGAAACCCCGACAGACTCCCTCTCTTTCTTGGCACCACCAACAATAGACCTACGGTCACTTGCAGCCTCAAGCATCTCTAGAGGCAATAAAATGTCTACAAATTGATATGCCGCCTCTAGAACTATATGCCGTCTACAAATCCAAACCACATGCCACACCTATGAACCTTTATTTGACCCTTAGGACATAGTATCCAACACCCTTCCAACATTTGTCCCCCTTCTGAAAATACCATCTTTGAAAGTGCAAGCATCAACGTCACCCAAGTCCATCTACCACAACCCTACAATCACATTGCAATTTTTTGTTGAATAGGACGAGGACACTCTTCCCTCAAGCCTACTTCCTTTCCGATGCCACACACCACAATGAGCCCAACCATCAACGATTTGCAAGTCTCCCATCATCTAAATATCATGCTTGAAAATGACTCTGACATTACCATTTCTAGAACACCCATGGCAATGATACTAGGTGTACTTCCACATCAAACCCTCCCATCCATCACACCACATGAACTACCTTCAACCTAAATAAGATCTGTTAGGAAAATGAGGGGAGCAACACGTTCCCTTCCCAAACCTTTGCTGGACTATGATGTAGACGAGGTCTATGAAATTATTTATATTTGGAAATATCTAGATCAACATCATGCGTTGTTTCTTCTATGATTTAAGGGTTTGAACGACCACCATAGTTTAGTAGAGAAAATCTAGATCACTGGAGATCACCCTGTATGTTAATCTTCATCTTCCTCTATTTATTATTTGAAGATATCATTTGATAACAATGGGTTGGATGGAAATCATAAAACATAGATCACACATGTAATAAGTAGACTGGTAACCAATTTGTGTAGATCTACTTAATATATCAATAAATAAGTGTAGTTACATGTCAATACATGACAGTAGACAAGAAAGTTGTTGTTTCTCTAATAACATTTGAAATTGGGCAGTCGATTAGAGTATTGTTATGATGTTCTGAGTGCTAATAGTTATCTAGGTTTATTACGCATTACCAGACTAGTAGTATGCATGATGGAATAATCATAGAAAGGTCAATAGGTAGGTATCCAATGATATATAAAGAATAAGAAGAACAAAATTTAAGAATTATGTAATGATAAAATATTGTAAGGTAATTTTGTCACTCTGGAGAAATCATGCAAACAAGGTTATAATTTATGTTAATGTAACACATGCTAGATGTATGACTCATGGGAAAACAATGTCCTTTTTATAAGTCTAAACCATATAAATATGCATGATAAATTATGTTTGGATATAATAAAAAAGGGGATGGATTGGGGGAGAGGAGGGCGAGGGCGAGGGCGAGGGTGACAATCCAGCGAGCGAGGAGGAAGGGGGAAATCTACTACTAAGCCATGTTTGGCTCCTCCGCTTGGCCAACCAGAGGTCGACGGTGAAGGAAGCAGTGCCCACCCAGAGATCCCGTCTGCTAGGGCCCAAGACACTGCCGCCGCCAGCTCTTCCAAGTCGTCCTCGATCTGCTCCGTCGAAGGGCCCAAACCCATTCGCTTTACAGACTGGTTTGCCACCTGAAGGCAAGGAAGAGCAGATATCCCCTTGGACCTGGTCGAGTTCGTCGAACCAAGGCTGAAGGAAGGCATGAAATGCGCCTCAATCTCGAGTCAGGAATGCTCAATATCGACATGGGAGGAGTATCTCTCGATTCGATTCATGGGCAGGAAGGCTTTCAACATCCAACTCAACGGGTGGATTCAGAGAGTGTGGCACCCTAGTGGCCTAGTCAAAATAGTCGCTGAAGAACGTGAAGGTTTCGTTGTGAAGATGCTGACTGTAAGTGAAAAGGAGAGGGTGCTTGATGAAGCACCCTGGTTCATGGATGGATCCCTTCTGGTTGTTCACTCGTGGAATCCAGGGCTACCCCTACAACCTCTCTCCTTCTCTAGTGCCCCTATATGGGTCAATATTGAAAACACTAGTCTGTCGTGGACTAAGCAACACATAGCCAGAGTTGCAAGCACCCTCGGCGTTCCAGTAGATTTCGATGTACAATCGACTACATTGGGTTGTCTTGGTGACGCGCTGGTCTGTGTTCATGTCTGCAGTGAAGCCAAACTCCCCAGAACAGCTATGGTGGAGGTGGATTCGTCCCCGAAAACCTTGAAGGTGGAGCCGATTGCTCGGCCGATAATCTGCCCCAGTTGCAAGAGATTCGGGCACAGAGGGATGTCATGTCCTCTGAAACTGAGGAAGCCCCCACCAGAAAAGGACATCCAGGTCAGGTCAGGCAAGGTAGCTGCTCGACAGATTGCCAAGGAGTCGATTCCTACTAAGGAGGTCAGCGAGGTGGTTCCTGAGAGCAGTGATCGTGTTAACCAACTGGAGCAAGATAATAACCTTTTGGAGTTCATCTCTCAACAGGTTAAGGATATTGTCATTGACAGTGCTCGACAATCCTCATTCTCTAAACCTCTAGCTGCTGAGATCCAAATGGAAGAGCCCGACATGGTTGGAACCTCTCCTGTTTGTAACTTGAGTGGTTTGGATTTAGGTTGGGAGTTGGAGATAGTTAGAAGCGGCAAGGAAGCTTCAACTTCCGAGTCTTGGCTGCCAAATATAATATGGAGCAGATGTGAGTTCTCTGCCCAACAGCAGGTCAGGAAGGAAAACCTTTTTGAAGATGAGGGCTCTAATGATTCTGACTTTGAGTTAGATCAATGGGACCCTAAGTACATGGACTACGACCAATCTTGGTCTAAAAGGAAGAAGAAGTCTGGAAGGAAGAAGGATGGTTAGACATTCTCTTCCATCTCTATGACTCTGGGTCTGTTCGCTTCTTAGAGGCATATGCTTGTTCAAGAGTTCTGAAGATGCTTTGATCTGATCCGTGAGCATGGATATGAAGCCTTTCTTGAATCCTTCCTTTCAGGTTTTGGTTATAATGCATAAGGAAGACAAGAAGGTTCTCATGCCCCTGTTTATGGGTCTGTTTTCGTTGCCATTGATGGCTTTTGATCTGCAGCATGCAGCTTGGAAGCCTTAGATCAGTAAGGAGGATCTGGATGATTGCTTTGGTTTGATGTTTCTAGCTAGTCTAGTTGCCTACGCCTGGTTCTTGAGGCTAGGGATCACATTTTGAAGGTGGTGTTATTGATAGTTGTTTCCCTAGCTTCATGTTAATAGGGCTGATGTTATTAGGTTGGTTAGTATAGGATAGCCTAGATTTCATGTACACTTTTCCTTTTCTTGTCTGTGAGGTCCATGTGTTGGACCTTGTTTTCTCTGGATTCTATCCTGGTTGTATGGGGCACATAGTCTTGTACCCAAAGTTTTTGGACTCATAAATAGCAACACATTTTTTCGCCGACCCAAAAAAAAATATTTTGAATTCTAAAACAAACTAACCTAGATAAACATAGTTGAATGAAAACTTAGAGAGAATTTAAATGGTAACCTATTTTATAAATAACCTCACATTTCAAAAATAAAACACAAGATGATACTTTTCATGCCTCCTATATGATGTATAATTATATTGATATATACATTTGATATCCTGATATAACATATGAGTATGTGTTGTGCTCTTAGTTATACATGAACCCGTTTGTTACCTCAATATTCTGGGTACTATGCAATTATATGGGAACTATTATATCTTACCACATCTACATATTTATACCTTGACATATATGAACTTAATGATAATCATGGGGTAATATGTCAACCTAAGATACCAAATAAGCACCAATGAAGAACCTCCACCCAATAGTACTTAATTTCCAAGCCATATAGTGACAAATATTTTGTTTCATTTGCAGACCTCTTGTCCCTTGGAGTTAATACTTGGAATTTTTTCATGATGTACTATTGACACTAAGGTACAAATTTCTATTACTTTTGGAAGTCTTAGTTCCCTCTTGATATCATGCATATTACATAAGTTGGTTGACCTAAATTTGTTTCAAAACATTATCCTTCCTCCTTGAAAGGCCACCAATAAAAAAATTCAAACACAATAGAACACAATTTAAAGGTCAAAAAAGGGAAGGATGTTGCCCATTTAGTATAGTGAAATCATGCTTCTATGCATCTACAGAGAGCTAAAGGACATAGGGTCCCTCAGTTTACTAGTAATCTTAGTTGGTGTGTTGTCATTCTTTTTAGGAGAGAACACATGGCTTCCCTAATAAATTTATACATTGACATGTGATATTTATTTGAAATGTGAAGTTCTCTCTAAAAAATTGATATTGAATTCCATTTTATTTGATAACCCTTATTTCGTTTGATATTTTCCTAAACTACTAAATTCTTTGCATTTTGTAATAAAAATCATTTGCATATAGTTTCATACTTTCACTTTCTAAATATTAACTTTGTACCGGTCATTTGATTGGCATATTTTAATTTCTAGTGGTCCATGTGTGGTTTTATTCCTTTTGGGGAATTCATCGACATGTGATACAAAGAAGGCCTAGAAGAGACAAGCAAGACTTGCCTCCTATTGGAGAGTAGATAGTACTCATGCCTTTTCTAAATTTTATAATTTTATATATAGCTTCCACAACTCTAATTTAAAGCATGATTGTAAAAATATTTGTTTATATTTTCTGTTGCAATTTTATAAATATTTGATCATAAAGATTAGTTCTTTAAAATAAGGTATGAGAGATATAAATGGTTGGCATTCATACATGTCTTCTAGAAGTTAGGGCTAAATGACCAGTACACCTAGAAATTTTGTAAATAATTTACAACAAACCCTAATACCATTGGCTCAATAATTAGGACATATCTAGACTACAAGAAGGAAAAATGAAGAGCCTAGGATGTAAGGTATAAAAATTCGCAGAGCATACCTAGCTCATCTACTATCTTTTGGACTCCCCTAGTCATAGATTTACATTGAGATATTATTGATGAAAAAGTATTTAAGATACATGCATGTAAAATTATAGTGAGGCCCTTAGAACATTAAAATTCACCATTACAGGTATACAAATGGTTGGAGTGCCCTAGAGTTTCTCAATAGTTGATACAACCACAAGTAATTGCTAAAAAAATAAATATAATAAATAAATATCATAGCATATACTTCAGAATAAGTTCCATTTATGTATAACCACTTTTTATAACTTCCATTTGGAATCTCAAAATATTTGAGAGTGATGTATATAATTAAATTTAGAATATATTAATTAAGAGACAATAATTCATCACCATATAAGTGGAATGAGAGTTGTCTAAGGAAGGATGTTTACTGAATGTTATAGCATAACTATTCCCAATCCACATAAGTGGTAGTTGGATTTCATCACTTTTACATACCAACATGACCATGAAAATTTTGGCTACTTAGGGAAAATCCTAATATCTGAATAAAATATTCAACTCGATCAAAGGATATATATACAATCATCACTAATATAGGTAATATGTCCACACATATAGAGGAAAACTATAGTGTGAAATTATATATTATATATATATATATATATATATATATATATATATATATATATATATATATATGGCGTCATTATAATGTTGAAATAAAAACCCCACACCACAAAATATGACACTTTCATAGATGAATAATATAGATTCTCCTTTTATATATGTAATTATGATATTTTAAAGACAAAAAAAGTTATAAATCCAATATTATACCTTTATAGATGCAAATAAACTAGTATTTAAAATTGCATCCTAATCCATTTTAAGATAATTAAATAGTAAAAAATGTGATAAATATTTAGATCTCCATATTTTGGAACTCCCAATTTTCAGATACATATAAAAGTATTATAATTTACATTGAGCTTAGTCTTATATTAAGGCAAAACCCTACCTACTGATGGAGAAATAAAAATGAAGTATATCTAAATTTTTGACCCAATAAAACAACACACAAAGATAAGTGGCAACAATATTAAGTAGAAGTTGATAATGTTTTAATCTTGGATATGATAACTATAGTTTATATAGAAAACTCGTAGTGTAACACTAAATTTTGATATTCATAAAATGAATTCTTAACATAGAAGTGTGTGCATTATCCTAGAGTAATTATATGGACTAGGCATCACTAAGTTCTCAGGTGACTCTTTACTACTAAAATCTAAATTTCCCAAAATGTGACAAATAGTTGGGATGTGGTGATACTAATTGGAATGTAGATATGAGGTGATTGTGACTTGGTTCTCACATTATTTCTGGCCATTTTTGGTTTTGTATCAAAAATTTTTCCTTTGAAATATTATTTTCTTTATAATACTATATGTAAAAAAATCATTTTTGGATATTCATCGTTGATTTCTTGAGCTAAGTCACAATCAAGAAAATATAAGAAAAATAGTAGAGAAAACCTAGAGTTGGTGAAATATATAACATTATAGTTGACATGTCCATTTAGATTTCTACTTGGATCCTCTTAAAGGGTGGATAATAGTACCAGACTATACTGGGGATATAGTGATTTCAAGGACAAAATTCTCTTTAAGGGGAGAACAAGTGTAACATACTGCATTTTGGGGCATTAAATCTATTTTGATCTATAACTAATGATTCTCACAAAATATTATCCCATTTACAAATATGTCTCTCACTCTAAATATCATTTGATTATCCTGGTCAATTTTCATGTTCTTGGATATTTGCATGTCTCATTTCTAATCCTTTGTGTCTAAATAAGTTCATATTTTCAAACTGGTCCCTCAAATTATCATAAGCACCACTTTGAATTATTCAGGTGTATTATGAAATTTAGATTTTTGAATACATTTTTACCACCTTGTATTTCAATGATACACACACTCTGTCAAATAATAGCTTTGGAATCAATATGAAATAGTAATTGGACCAAATTATATCTATATTGTATTCATGGTGAGAATAACTAAAATTAGTAATCTCATGACCACAATTATAGGATTTAATATTTTAAGTATTTTGTTTAATTAAAATTAAAGTATAATCAAAATATCAAAGCAATTGGGGTTTTTGTTTAGAAGTTATAAAAGAAATTTGATGTGATAAATGAATTAGATGGAGTTATTATTGATTGTAACAAACATAAGATTAATCCTAAAAGCCTGACGCATGAAACCCCTTAATACCCGCTTGTTATAGAGTTACGACAATGAGGTTTCTTTGTCCTATAATAACACTATATTAGAGAGCCTCTCCCCTCCCTTTGAGTTTTTGTTTAATCACCCATGTGACTTTAATGGAAGAGACCAAGGTTTCAGCATCTCCAATTATGATCCTGACCAAAAATGACAACAAACATGTTGATGCCTCCTCAAATTGAATGTGAACCCAGGTCAAGTTACTCCTCTCTTTGTACTCCTTCACGGCCCAAGACATCATTTAAAATCTAGTAGGACCCCAACCAATATAAACACCTTCCACACTCCTTTGTCTTCAACACCATCTGACAGACCACCATTGATCAACAGAACACCCCCCTCCTCAATGCCCACAAATCCCAACGGTCTCCCTCTCTTTGTTGGTGCCTCCTACACTTATCCCAACCAATAAAAGCTCCAAGTAGACATCTTGCTTCTCCACTATATTGCACAATCCTTGGCAGCAGATCCCCTCGCCAACAACCAACCTATGGTCAATTTCAACCATAAGCATCTCTGACGGAAACAAGAAGTATACAAATGCATATACCACCTCTCAACCTTTCTCGTGTCTACAAACCCAGATGACCAATCAATCCTATGGACCTCTATTCAACCCTTAGGACCTAGTGACCAACACCCCTACAACCTTTGTCCACCTTCCGAAAATACCATCTTTGAAAGTGCGAACATTGTCGTCACCCAAGTCAATTCACCACAATCCTACCTTAACCTTGCAATCTTCTTATGAATAGGATGAAGACTCTATTCCCTCAGGCCTACTTTCTTTCTGATATCATGTGCCATAATGAGCCCAGCCGTCAGGGATTTGTAGGTCTTCCCTCACCCAAATAAAATGCTTGAAAATCACTCTGCCATCACTAGTTCCCAGAACACTTGTGGAAGTGATAGTAGGCTTACTATCAAATCAAACCCTCCCATCCATCCCATCACATGAACTATCTTCAACCTGAATCAAATCCGTTAGGAAGATGAGAGGAGTGAAAAGTTCCCTTCCTAAACCTTTGCTAGACTATAAGGTAGATGAGGTCTATGAAATTATGGAGATTTGGCCACTATCTAGATCAAAATCATGCCAGGTTTCTGCTATGAGTAAAGAGTTTGAACAACCACTAGAGTTCAGTAGAGAATATCTAGATCTTTAGATATCAACATATAGGCGAGTGTTCATCTTCCTTAATTTATGATTTGAGGATATCATTGATAACGATGGGTTGGATGGAAATCCTAAAACACAAAAAATATGTACTAAGTATACTAGTAAGAAATTTACATATACCTACTATATTATAGCAACTTATAAGTGTAGTTACATGTCGATACATGATAGTTAACAAAAAAATTGTTGTATCTCTAGTAACATATGTAATTAGGCAACCTATTAGAATATATTTATCATGTTCTATGTGCTAACAGTTATTTAGGTTTATTACTCATTACCACACTAGTATGTATGCATGATGGGATAGTCATAGAATGGTCAATATCTAGGTGTCCAATGATATCTAAAGAAGAAGAAGAAAATCCTTTTAAGATGATATATTGGTAAGTGATTCACTATAGGAAATGTAACTTTTTGTGAAGGATGATTCCTTCACAAATGTATATAAATTCCTTCAATAAAAAATTTGGTTGAAGGCCATTCCTTCACAAAAAGTCCTACTCTAAAAGCCTCTTCACAAATACTTTGATGAGAGACTCTAGCCTTCACAAATACTATTTTGAAGGACTATTTGACCTTCACAAAAAAATTGCCCAGGCCTCCCAAATACATTTTTGAAGGCTAATTTCACAACTTTCAATGAGGTTCTAGGGCCTTCAAAAATAATTCTTTTGAAGTATTATTTGACCTTCACAAAAATAATTCCCAGGCCTCCCAAATACATTTGTGAAGGCTAATTTCAAAACTTTCAATGAGGTTCTAGGGCCTTCATAAATATACATATTTTATCATGAATTATAATTGTGATCTATATTTTCCTATTTGTCAATGAGGTTTTAACTTTCTTATATTTCATTAAGTAATATTTTTGTGGCTTCTATCAGGCACAAAGAATATTTTAATAAACTAATTTAGTTAATAAGATACAACAACCATATCAAATCACTCTTTTGAAACATTCCTTTTTATTTCACATAGAAAAATTGTTCATTACATAGGGGAGGACATCGGCCTTTTCCCCTTAATCGATACAAATGTCAATGTAAGTATATATTGACATTTTGACTTTATCACTCATTTAGCCAATGAAAAACTTTGATAATGTTGAGAGGAAGCTTGGACATCAGGCCTATGTCCAACATAGAGTTCATGCTCCACTACGATGTCAATGTGGTGGCATGCATCTGTTTTTCCTGTGTGACAAATGCTTGCAACTTGAAGTGTAAGGGTGAAGAGGATTGTTGAAGAAGGTGTGAAATGGGAATTAACATTGAAAGGTCTTGTGCTTTCTTCACTGTGTAGATCAACTGGATTCTTTGTAGGTGTGTGGTCATGCTATTTTTGAAAGATGCTATTTCCTCCAAAATGCTTAGCATTGGAGTCACGCCTTATCCTCCAACAATTAGGACCAAACTGTCATAGCTGAAATGCCACCAAGTTATACATAAGCTCAAAATAATCTATAAAATAAAAACCACATTATCAAACATACCATGCCTACCACTTAAGCTGAAATGTACGTGAAGTATTATTTTTGCGCTGAAAAATTTCAAGATTCAGTCCTTCAGGATTTGAAGAGATGCCAGCAACATCAACATATTGTGTGGCTTTTGGTACATCAGCAAGCTTAACATTCAAAATTTCTACAGGAACCTCAGAGCTGTTATCAAGACCATTGTCATTCGGGGAGCAACCAGGTGCAGTTGCAGAGTTGGGTTTCTCGACAACATTAAAGTCTGTTACACCACCATGTGAAGAATCGAATAACCCATCTGCATCTTTGCAATTTACAGATGCAGTATGCTAGCTCGCAAGATTTTCTACACTGTCTCGACTGCTTTTCCGGTTGGTCTGGATTCAGTAGTGGTTCACCATTAGCCAACTTAGTAGTAGAAGCAAAGTTAACATGAATGTCAGATTTATCTCCACCTATCTCCACTGCAATAGAGGCACTTGTTGGCTGATGAGCTTTCATGTTTACAGTTGCCTGAATCATTTCTCCGGCTAGAATTATATCTTTTGATGCCTCAACAATCTTGTGCCTGGAAATAGATTGATCTTGTTGATGGTGTTGAGAATCAGGTGATTTGCTCCTTCCAATGGCGGTATCTGGAGAATAATTGATGACACATGACATGCATAATCAATGAACAGACGAGATTAGAATATTGTTTGCAATAACTTACATAGATGACCCATCAAGTTACCTTGATCATCAGTGTAATGACAAGATGGGGACCAAAAGCATCATCATTATAGTTTTTTGAAGAAATCTTGAAAGAGCCTGTATTTTTACCTCCATTTGAGACCATTGGATAGTCTGGGGATGTCGCCACCATATTCCTAGTAGGGGCAGTACTGACAGTATCAAAGTCAGTTTCAAGATTCTGTTGAAGAATTTGAATTCCTAGAGAAGATTCCTTCTCAAACTGAACATGGTTTAAATTAGTTGCCTTGCGCTTTTTCCTATCTTGCCTTTTTCCCTGTCATTTTTTATCTACTCGATCAGTGAGTGCAACATATTTTTCTGGAGCCATCTTACTATTGTTAACATTCTCAGTGGCAGCAGAGGTGGCATGAATCTTTCCATGATTGCTAACTTTCTTTTGATGGTTTGAGCTCTTCCTTCTGTGTTTATGCTTAGAATAACTTTTCCAGTTCTGTAACAAATATTATTAGAAACATGTCAACCAATGGAAGATTATCAATAGCAATTCAGTAGGCTGAACAATCTATGTAAAAAAAAGAATGGTAAGAAGAAAAGTTTAGTATATGATAAAGAAGAAGAATACAAAGAATGAGGTGAATGAGTATTCTGATAGTATCACCCAATCGCAGTAGAATTTGAATTATGTGTCTGCATAATGATTATTTCCTGTGTAAGTAGTAAGCGCCCATTCCCACTCACTTTTGCCAACTAAACGTTTGAAAGCCCTAGATTACACTAACCTTTTCCCCTCACTACTTAGTCACCTAAATTTCCGCCTCCTCCAAGCCATTGTCCCTCAATTTTCCACATTGGCACAAAACCCTGATAGTAGTAGAAGGTGTTCCTTTCTACTACTCAGAGTGTTCTAATCTCTGGTATCCACAACAATGATGCTAATTAGAATATCCTTTTAGGCTCTATCCTAGATCTCATTAATGTAGAAGCAGACAAAATTTTATGTTTTTTTCATCTTCACATTGCCTCTTACACAGAAAACAAAATGAGGGGATTTGAACACCAATCCTCCCAATGTAGTCCAAAGTAATAATCTTAATATGAAAAATCTTCTAGGCATGATACTTAACATACTTTTACTTGATTGTACAAATTTACATTTTCAAGTAACCAGTTCATCTCTTCCATTCTTAAACAACAAATGCATAATTTCTGATAGAGGTAATTAATACTAACCTTGACGACCATAGACACATAAATTAGTCTTATGTGCCATCTTCAGAAACAATGACCATCTCCCTTTTGAATGAGTCGACCAACAAAAGCTTTGCATGTCAAGATGGGGTTCTCGAGGTTCTCATATATGTAATCCTTCTAAAATCTATCTGACGCCTTTAATGTTGAGCATGACTGAGAACATGATATGTGGGATCTGCTCCTTGATTAAAAGTGAGGCCTATGTCTTTCGTCTGCTTCTTTATGTTTATGGACAAGAACATATTTTCCAACTGCAAATAACTATTTAAGAAAAAATGAGAAGAAATTGTATTATATTCTGAATCAATAAAAGTAAATACACTAAGAGAAAATGGATCAAATGAATTCTATAGGTAACATGGGTGCCATGTTCAGTTCAGACAAAATGGTATTTGAGCTGGAAAGTACAAAAACTGTCGGTTAAAATAAAAACTTAACAAAGAAAATTTTAATTAAACCCCTCGTGTATGTTATATTTGAGTTGTTAAGATGTCTGGCTAAAAGAAGTTGCAATTAAAAATAGTATAACTCGTGGTCTACCTAATAAACATTAAACCAGGGGTGAATTTGTGAAGCTTCTAAGTTATATATTACTTGTCAATTTCAAGAACTAGCTTCATGACTTGTTTGTAAACCTTCTCAATTCTTTCGAGCTCCTCGCTAGTCAAATAGATGCTTAAATTTTGAGAAAATATGTCTATTTTGTTGCAGATTTTATTCACATTGAAGGGTTACATCATCAGCATAAAAATGATTATCACAACAACAAAATTCCCATATTTAGCAAGGTGAATGATGAGCATAGTATAACTTAACATAAAGGGTAAAATAAGTTGCATAATATACCTCAAATGATGTATATGAATGGCCATTAACCCATTTTCTGTATGGGTGCGATAATCATTAGGTTGCTAAAAGACCTCAATCTGCTTCACCAAGAAGACACAAAACCTCATACAAGGAAGCTATAGCAACCATACTATATGCAGCAATAATTGTCTTCGTAGTATTGTTATCTGATCGGAAGTCAAAAAAACCTTATCTTCATAATCCTATAGGTTGTTGAACATGAACCCTTTAAGATGTTACTCTTCATTATATTTGTAGCTGAAATTTCAGAAGAGAAATAATAGTATCAAGTGGATAGTATGGAAGAAGACATGAAGATTTAATATAAGTAGATTGGCTAGCTCCATTTCTTCAGTCTCGTCAAATGATCACAGATAGTTGTATTTTAAGTGAGATTGTTGATATTTCTTGCATATGTTCAAGATTTAAAATGGCTTGAGTCAAGGATTACAAAATTCAGCAATTCAAAAGAAGCATTATTGCATATGCTCCATGACAATCAGAATGTTAAATGCAATTGGATAAATGCCCTGTCAGTTCAAGTCAAGGCAGTTACTAGAAAAGAATCAATATTGCATATTAACAAAAGGTATACCATAAGTCCATGACAACAATTGCATCAGAGCTAATGACCCATTTTCAATAACTTCTCTCATTTCCCATTCTTAGTTTATGTAGAAACTTGTATAGTGTGCTTCCATGTCATCAGAAATTTAGCTTCCTTCATAGATGAGAAGTAAATAATTTAGAAGATTTTATTTTTTGTGTTTAATGAAGTTGTGTATCCTCTACAAACTGTGATGGTATCTCCCATACCAGATAGAGAGGGCAATTCATTGCTATCACTGCAAACAAAATGGTGATAAAGACATGCATTGCAAGCCATACAAACGAGCTATACATTCATCCAACTCAGAAATCCCTCCTAAGCTTGTACAAGTCAATCCCAAACTCCATGTTTAAGTCATACATGCCTTGTTGCTTGGTCTAGTTAATCACCATTGCACATCATAATGGTGGTGCAATATCCATTGCCTCTCTTAATTCCCAGTTTAGAGGACCAATTGTTATAGTACAAATTCTGAAAGGATAAACATTGAGTTGATAACTTTGATATTGCCACAACTTAAAGTGAATAGTACATTGTCAAAATTATTGTACACGCTAATGTCAAAAACCACTGGTTTTCTTAACTTTTAGCTTCATGCAATCAATATTACACATTTAATCAAAATCTTAGATTCAGAAAGAATTCAAGGTGGTCAAAAATAACAATAGAAGGTGAATAGAGGGTAGTTTCACTCAATATTCATCAAGGCTGGTAGACACAGGAAGAAGTTGTTGCATTAAAACATGACAATCATGGCTCTTCAATGCCAATAGTTTTTTTTCTCTCATGTTGACACACCTAGATATGTTAGAAGAATATCCATCAGGAACCTTCAATGTTTGTAAAATAGATAGAAACTTCTCTTTCTCCGTACTACTCATTGTGAAAGATGCTGGAGGTAAGTAATAATGGCTCCCTGAATCGACTGGCCACAAATCCCTTCGGATATCCCATTGTTTTAGATCTTGACGAGCTTGTAAGTTGTCCTTACTTTCTTCGAGTCGCCCAACAGAGTGTTCAAGATGTTCTCACGGACATTTTTTTCTATGTGCATTACATCCAGATTATGTCTCAGCAACAAATATTTCCAATACGGGAGTCGGAAAAAAATGCTTATTTTATTCCATCCAGGCGGCAATGGCTGATGTCCACTTGTAGAGATTTTACATTTATTAGTTTTTCTGAATGTGATGTTTGTACAACCCTGAAATTGTTGTAGTATATCATCACCTGATCAGCGCCTAGGCGGTTGAAGGAAATCTTGTTCTCCATTGAAACTTTTTTTATCACGCCTATAAATATGATTGTTTTTCAAGAAACGTCGATGGAAACCATAACATTGTTTCTTGCCAAATTGAAGCCACTTGGATAAGGTGTCTACATTACAAGATGGTTAACCTAAATCCTTTTTCCCTTTGGTGCTCCAACCAGAAAGGTCACCATAAGCCGGAAAATCATTTATGGTCCATAAGATCATTGCCCGCATAGTGAAGTTTTTCTTGCTATAAGCATCATATACTTTAACTCCCTGACCCCAAAGTTTTTGAAGCACATCAATTAATGGCTCTAAGTAAATATCAATATCATTCCCAACCATATGAGGACCTAGGATCAGCAAAGACATCATTATGTATGGCTCCTTTAGAAGAAGCCAAGGCGAGAGATTGAGAGGGGTTAATAGTACAGGCCATGTGCTATTTGAAGCACTCATAAGTCCAAACAGATTGAATCCGTCTGTAGCTAGAGCAAGTATGACATTTCGTGGTTCAGCAGCAAAGTCTGGAAATTCTCTATCTATTGAGATCCATTCTTCTGTGTCAGAGGGATGATGAATACGACCATCATTTCCTTTTTCTTTAAATGGCCACATCATATCTTTTGCAACTGAAGGGCACATGTAAAGTCTCTCCAGACGAGGGATAATAGGAAAGTGATACATCACCTTTTCAACTACCTTCTTGCCTTTTGTTTTATATGTCTTTTCATTCCATCTAGATATACCACAAGTATCACACATGTCTTTCATTGATGAACCTTTACGAAAGAGCATGTAGTCATTTTGACAGACATCAATTTTAACTTTTTTGAGGCCAAGGTCTTTTACAACTTTATTTTCTTCATAATAAGTCTTAGGAAACAGACTACCTTCTTTTGGGAAGGCTGAGATTATCAACTTCAGCAACTTTGTAAAAGAATTATTTGACCATCCAGACTCCTCCTTCAGATATAATAGAGGCACCAGAAAGGACAACTTGGAGTGAGTTTTACAACCTTCATACAGTGGCTGATCGGCTTCTTTGAGAAGCTTGAAAAAGCGTTGGGCATTAAGATTTGCAAGTTCCTCCTCGAGTTCAAACTCACTGGCATGTCTTGTATTGCCCATTCCGAATATATCTCCCAACATTTATTGCATACTTCCAAATGTAGGTCCAATAGACGTTGCACTTATTGTATTCCTCCCGATCATCTCCCCATGATATGTCCAGACATCATAGCTACGGACATATCCTTTTTGTAAAATATGCAAGAATACATCATCCTCTGATTTAATGTATCTATTAGAGCATGTTTTACAAGGACAAATTAAATTTCCCGATCTGGGTGGTATTTGATGGGTACGTGCAAATTCAATGAATTTTTGTAAACCAGACTGGAATACTTCACTTTGCATCCTATTACCAATATACATCCAATTTCTATCCCGCAAGAAATCCATCTACATACAAGTACAAAAGAGGATAATGGTCACATTACAACTAAAAAACAAAACTGAACAAGAGAAAAATAAAAGATAAAAGTTTAGATTGCAGTATCACTGATTCGTAGATTACCATCATCAGTTCGTCCATTACTTGACATCTAGAAAGCACAGACACTTCTAGACAGGCCCCGTGTCCATGTGGGACACGTTTTGGACATAGACACTTCTCGAACACGACACAAAATGTTTTGGACACAGTTAGGACGTGTCCAGTTTATTTTTGTCTTTTTGAACCCCTTAGACAGAGCTGGACACTTCCAGGATACTTCTTGGACACATCACTACAACAACTGCTGTTGTAAACCTATTTTTTGTGCAAATGTTGAATATACGGCTACTACTTATGTCTTATTACTAAGAAAATGTAACATAGAGCTGAAATTTGATGACAATTACAAACAAATATGTTGAAAAAAATAAAGTGTTAAGATGAATCAGAGATATGAGTCAAATTATAGTCTAATAAGTCGATTAAATGAGTGATATGAAATCATATATTTTTTTTTGGTATACTATATTTACAAAGCATGTGTTTAATTTTCTACTTCATATTGTTTATACTATACTACACACATAAAGACACATCTATATGCATATAAGAATACACGTTCATGAATACATTAATCTAGACAAACTCGAAAATAAATTCCAGTTCATACATCATACACCCACATATATGTATATATTGAAAAAATTCCCCCCTCATTCAATGTCGTGTCCATGTCCTACATTTTACACTTGTACACCTTCTAAGATTTTCCCACTTTAATTTGGAGACAAATTCTATTGACCATTAGATTTACCAATAATGATCTTTCCTTTGATAATGGTTGGCTTTCATGTCCCTCATTAACCATTCTATCATAATTTGATTCTGCCTCAGTCTAGAGGCATAACTTCTCATTTTATATTGAAAGGTTTCTAATCCAACCTTGAAGTTTCATACATGACTTAAATATATGCCTTACAGTTTTGGTTGTCTGTTTATCATGTGTCATTTTTGGTATGTGTTTTCATGTGGCGGTGGGTGGCACTAGTGTGTAGTAACTTCACTACAATTAGGGTTCGATTGGTTCATTGTAACTCGAGTTTTTAGGGAACTCAGTTTAAGGGACTTCACTTCAACTTTCCAAAAATGAGTTCATGTGATAGGTTTAATGTTTCATTTTCGTATGATTTTTGCTTCCACTTGATTGGTTCATTGTATCTTTACACATGAAAAGCTAAGATTTCTATACCATGCGTTCTTAAAGTTATACATGCCGCTAGTTCAATACCCAATTTTATTTAATTTGTTAAATAGAGACCAACAATGTATTCGTTATGGGTCATAAAAAATATATCCGTGAATGTCAATGTCCACTGTATCTAATTTGACTTGCTAAATAGAAACCACACACACCAATAATATTGATTTCTGTAGGATAGTATATTGCAAACGGCAAAGCTTGTCGTTGTTACCCAAAGAAGAATATTATAAGAGGGAATAATAAAACAATCTTGTTCAGAAGATCATGAACGCAACCAAGGAAAGCATATGGGGTGGTTTTAGAAGGTCCCATCTCTTCATCCGTTGTTCCCTTTACTCCTGAAACTGAAGATTGATAGAGTAGTTACATAAAAGATTTACTCAGAGGATGGAGGAATTGGCAGGGACAACGAAGTGCTTGCCACAGACTGATACGGCAAAGGAATCACAAATAGACCGAGATGTGTGTGTTCCAAGCGACAGAACTTATTTTCGATAGGAATGATAGAAGCCTAACGGAGACCAACCTGATGAGAGAGCACAACAGGCCTATCTCACGGTCGAACAGGGCAAGCTCACCATGACGGCCACTGCTTCAGGGCAAAATCTTCACGTCGGCGGTCGCTGGGAGGGGGGTCCTCTTACCGGCAGCTAGCTTCAGCGGAAGAGCAGAAGCTTGGGCACAGAGGCACCGTCGCTTGGGCTGGGGCACCGTCGCTTGGGTGCAGAGGCACTCGTTGTCCGCAAACGGATGATCAAACAGGGAAATGCCGGGGGGAAGCGCAAGAGGAGGGAACCGTTTCCACTAATCTAACTAGGTTAAGTTATAATTACTAAGTATTGGGGCGGGAATTTTTGGTGGGAATCATAATGACGAAATTTTTGCATTCCAGTAGGATTTTATACCTTCACTAATTGTCTTTTCTATATAGAATTTGGCTGAAGGAAACAAGTTGGTTTGTGTAGGACGGTCCTTCACAAAAACTCAATATTTTTGTAGGGTTTCGGTCCTTCACAAATGACCTTCACTAAAAACCTATTTTTTTGTAGTGATGTTAAGGTGATCTAGTCATTCTAGAGAAAACATGTGGCCATGGTTATAATTTATTTTATAGTAACACGTACTAAACGTATGGATCATGGGAAAATAATGTCATTTTTATAACTCCAAACCATATAAATATGAATAATAAAGAATATTTGGATATATGATTTTTGACTTGTGAACCAAATTACTAGATAAACATAGAATAATGAAAACTTAGCAATAATGTAAATGATAACCTCTTTTAATTTAAATAAACTCACATTTTTAAATAAAACATAAGATGATACTTTTCATTCCTCTTATTTGATGTATAAATGTATTCATATACATATTTTCTATTTTGGTATAACATATGTGTATATGGTGTGATCTTAGTTATAGATGAAGCCACTACACCTCACTATTTTTGGTACTATGGAATTATATGATAACTATTATATGTTACCACATTTACATATAGATAACCTTGACATGTTTGAACTTAACGATAATCATGGGGCAATATGTCAACCTAGGACACCAACTAATGGCCAAAAAACAACCTCCACCTAATATTACTTAATTTCCAAGACATATAGCTACACATATTTGCTTACATTTGTAGACATCTTGTCCCTTGGACTCAATACTTGGAACATTTTGCATAATCGATACTTTTGATACCAATGTATGAAATTTGTGTTACTCTTGGAAGGTGTAATTTCCTCTTGAGACAATGCATAGTAGATAGGTTGATTGTCTTGAATTTGTTTCAAAAATATAACATTACTCGTTGAAAGGCCACCAACAAATATATTTTGAAAATAGTAACATACTATTTAAACATCAAAAAATGAAAGACTGGTGCTCATTCACTTTGGTGGAATTATGCTTCCATACCTATGAATAGACTTAAAGGACATAGGGTCCCACAATATACTGGTGAGTATTAGTTGGTGTTTTTGTTCTCTATAGGAGAGAAAACATGGCTTCCCCAACAACTAGACTTTTCCATGTGCTATCTATTTTAAATTTGAAGTTATAATCTCAAATTTTGATGTTGAATTCCATTGACTTTTATGACCCTTATTCATTTAATACTTTCCAAGATTATTTGATTCTTTTCATTTTGTCAAAAAAATCTTTTATATCTAGTGTAGTGAAATATGGTGATAGAGATGGTAGCGGAAACACAAATTTTCTTACCGTATTCCCCATAACCAGTGGATCACGTCAACACCTATAAAGTGGGAAAGAGGATTGCAAGGCATATACATGGTCCTAGGTTAAATCGATCGATAATCCTTGGATAGTTGTGCTTCTTTATCAATCAACTCACAAACAACCGTCGACAACGACTTCCTGGTGTGACACCATGGATGGAGGTGATGACGGTATCCTGTCATGATGAAGATGACCTCCATGCTTCTGCATAGTCATGGGGACCACCGAAAACTCCTCGTCATTCTTGTAGAACCAATGGAAAGGAGTTGTCCCTTCGTGTTGTTAATGTGCTAGAATTGACTTTTCTACTTTTGGCGATCTCTCCCTTTTATGGGTAAGATGGCTATGGCACTCACGTTACCACACTATCAAGATGAGGAGTCTTTTAATACAAAAGTATTGAGATCCTTGGCCACCCCCTTCATATATGAGTGTATGGGCTAGGGTCTTGCAAACCAGGGACACATGGGACAAATTTCATGAAATTTTCTACTTTTGTGAGTCACCAGTCAGTCGAATGGACACCCATGTTGTGAATTACATGGATAGAGTAGGAAGTAGAAACAAAAATTTTACTCTTATATTCATCGTGTACTAGTGGATCACATAAATAATTGTGTAATGGGAAGGATGGTTTACGAGGTCATACCAGTCCTGAAGAAAGTCCAACAATTAATCCTTATTATAGTTTGTGCCTTTCTTCAAGTCGCACTCAAACAACATCATCTCCTCTTAAAGAATAGCTTGATGTTCTCCTCCTAGTAGTAAAAGCTCCACACCTCTATGGTAGTCCACACAGACAACCAAGAACTCCTATCATTCTAGTAGAACTAACAGGAAGGAGTTGTCCCTCCATGTTGGTGTACTAATACTAACTTGCTCACCCACAATAGTTCTCCCTTGCTATCCCTACCTTTATCGGGGTAGGAATTTTTTGGGTTCTCTTGGTTACCACAACCAGAGAAAATAAACAATTTTTAAGGTAATTTTAGTTGTGTTTGAGAAGCCTCCAGTACCCCTCTATTTATAGTAGGGTTTAGGTCAGGGTTCTCAATCTGAGTGGGAGAGGACAACACTAGAATTTCATGATTATTTGCAACATGCGAGCGGAAAAATAGTCGGTTCACAGGTGAACTGATCAGTTAGCATGTGAGTCAACTGGTTCAACCCTTGAATTGATTGTTTCATCATGTTTTCCAATCACAATTGTATTGGGAATTATAATATGATTTAATTCATAACATGACATCAGCACAAATCCTTCAATCAACTGAATTGATCCACCAATCGCTTGGTTCATAACCTAAAATGGTTGGTTCATGGACTTGAGTCGATCGGTTCACTTTCTAAACTGGTCGATTCATTGTCCAAAATTGCCAAAGTTGGTTCAATTGACCTGACACACTGAAATGGTCGGTTCACTTCTTGAACCAATTAGTTCATAGTTCAATCAGCCAATATTCAACCAATGTTGTTTAAATTGAATACCTAACTCCTTAGTAATCACATTTAAATTATATTCATGAATGAACTTCTATCCAAGCCTATCCTATGTGTGTGACCCTATAGGTTCCATGTTATGTTGGAAACAAATGTCCATAACCAACTTATGACATCACAAGCAAAGAACAGTGTCTCAACATATCATTGCTATCCAAGTATTCAGGAAAGTTGTAGAACAACTTCAACCTACAATCTATGATTGGTGTTATAGTGATTGTGTAATTCCTTGGTCACTGGTATCTAAATTGAACTCGAGGCATGGAATTGTCATCCTCTCAATGTTAAATTCATGCATTCATCTAGAGAAGACTATCTAAGATATATGTGACCTGAATATTATATATTGAATCACATGTGCATGCACATGCTTTTCTCAGTCTCACTTAACAAGTGGTTGGATATGAAACTCCAGTAGGAGGGATAAATTCCATCTGCATCACTGACAGTCATCCCCATGTGTCACAATGCATCTGATCATCACCTTTATGGAGACCCTTATTTGAGGTCACAATAGATGATGTCAAAGCACACTAAACAATATGTGATGAGTTTAGTGATTTTAGGTCTAAGAACCACAATCACCACCTTCACTATGAGAGATGATTATGATGACTAATTTGGTTTCCATGTGTCACTCTCAAGGCGGGTCTGTCCAATACACCATTCTCCAACAAGTATCTATGTGTTTGGTTTGATATCACATACATCATGATTAATGAGATTCTATCATCAACCAACACACACTCTAGTGTTATTTGTCATTGTTGTCTATCAGGCTTCCACACTAACATCCAGTGAGGGACATTATCAAGAATGGATATACTTTGACATTCGTATGATCTCATTCTTCATGTAATCAACCCAAAGACATACATCATTGATTAATGTCACTTTTTAAACATTCATAACATTCATCATTATCTCATAACCAATTGAAGTAGAACAAATTGGAAGATTGCCTTTATAATTAATCAAATTGTTTACCTGGTGGGCCATCACAATCATCATATGATTAGCTATCTGGGCATACTTACCCATAGACTCCCATGTGCACTTCGAGCCAATTATCAACAAATCTCATTCTTAGTTATCTAAACATGTCCATCATGTTTCTGGTAAACACATGCTAATCCAACAAGGTAGCAACATTTTGCCTTTAGTTTATATATTGTATGTTTCACATCTCTTTGTTTTATGACATCTTGTGTGAGATGAAATTGTAATATGATATCTTATTCCTTGCCAACTAGTTGCTCCATTTTTGTCACAAAATCTCTATTATGTCATCAATGGTTGGAATATCTATAAGTTCATCCATATGAACCTCTAGATCCATATAGTATCCATTCTTGTGTTCATAACACCATGATACTTGGATTCTATTGTAGAATTTAAATAATGGTGTGTAGTTTAGGAACCTTTCCAACTTACAACTCTTCTTTCAAGCTTAAACATAATATTGTGGTCATACTTTATCATTTTGGAAGCTTGCATTGGTGTAACCCTTTACACCCAACTCTTCCTTTATCACCAAAATCTAGAAATGGATCCTTAGTGCTTCAAGTACTAATAGATCTTCTTTATGTCTTTCTAATGACCCTAATTTGAATCTGACTAATACCATCTTGTCATGTCTAATACATACAAGACTACAAGATGATTACATTATATAGCATACATGATAGATCTGTTGGATTTTAGAGGAGGCAGAGAAGCAGCGGAAACAAAAATTGTTTCTCCCCAAACCCAGACCAAAAGGAATCGCGTCAACATCTATATAATAGGAAAGAAGGTTTGTGAATCATACCTTGTCCCGAGGCTTGCTCGGCGACAATACCACGTGCCTTGCGCGGTCTTCACCTCCGGTCTTGGACGGTGTCTGTGCAGTTCCTGGTCGCACCGAGACTGATGACTCCTCCTCCTACCGGACTGTCGGATGACAGTTGTCCTCCTGAGCGGCAGTGACCTCCCGCCTATGAAGTAGTCCACACAGACCACCTGGAACTCCACTCTCCTTGTCCCACAAGGAAGTGGAAGGAGTCACACCCTCCTGTTGACGTACTAGTCGCCAACACTCTCCTGCTGTCAATTGCAACTGCAGTTGTCCTTCCCTTACTGCACCTCCCTTTGCGGGAAGCACTTGCTCGGGCTCTCTCTCGGTTACCAAAACCAGAGAGAACGACAACTTTGCAGATCAATCAACTTGCACTGAGGCGTACTCTGAGAAGCCCCCAATACCCCTATATATAGGCGGGTCATGGGACAAGGTTCTCTGTGCCCGACAATACGGGACTAAAAGCAGGAGTAGAAGGGTTCGGGATTTTCCACAAAAAGCAACCATCTCGCAACCTGAACCGATCGGTTCACCACTGAACCGATCGTTTGGGACCCTTGAACCGATCGGTTCACTCATGAACCGGTCAGTTGGGGTTCCAGGTTGATTCATGATTGACTTTCCTTCTTCTGTTTCCAATCGGTATCGAATACCAATCCTATTTCCAATCAAATTGGAAAATTGAAACGAAAGGAAAATTCTCACCAATCCTACTTTCCCAAGTTGCTCGATTGCACCAGTTGAAACGATCGGTTCAACACTTGAACCGGTCGTTTCACTCTGTGCATGAGCCGATCGGTTCAACAATTGAGCCGACCGGTTCAGCAACCTCAGCCGACCGGTTCATCACATGAACCGATCGGTTGGGAATGCAGATTGTGCAGAATCAGTCAAATGCAATTTCAATCAATCCGATACTCCAATCAATGCGTCCAACACCTTGAACATTATGATATTAAGCTATCGATTAATTGAGTGTTTAATTGAACTACTAAACTCCTTTAGTAATCAATCTAAACATTGTTTGTGGACAAAACTCCTCTTCCAGGTTAAATCCTATGTGTGTGACCCTGCAGGTCCATTTCACGTTGGCAGTGAAAGTCCATAACACTTATGACTTCACAAGCAAAGAGCGGTGCCTAGTCACACATCATTGCTACCCAAGTGAAAGTAGAAAGTTGGAGAACAACTTTCATCCTACAATCTGTGAATGGTGTTACAGTGAATGTATAATTCCTTTGTCACTGATATCCAGAATGAACTCGAGGCATGGAACAGTCATCCTGTCAATGTTCATTCATTTCCTTGATCTCAGAGTAGACCGAGTGAGATGTGTATGACATCAATATCACATATTGATTCACACGTGCATGCGCATGCCTTTCTCAATCCTACTCATCAAGTGGCCAAGGATATCAATCTCCCTCAGGAGGGAAAAATCCCATATCTATCACTCACCCCTCAAAAGCCCCATGTGTCAAAGCCACCCAATCATCACCTTTATAACAACCCATGTTTCAGGACTGCGTTTGATGATGTCAAAGTGTACCCAACGACATGTGTTGAGTGTAGTGATTTCAGGTCTAAGAATCACACTCACCACCATCACTGTGAGAGCTGACTGTGACTACCATGTCATGGTTCCATGTGTCACTCTCACGGTGGGTCTGTCTGATACCTTGTTCTCTAACAAGTACCTATGTGCTTGGTTTGATATCACTATATCATGACTAATGAGATTCTGTCATCAACAAACACACAATCTAGTCTTCAGTGTTATTGATGTCTATGGTTATTTCCACAATAACAACCGACTAGGGACTAAACAAGAATGTATACTCTTAACATCCATATGATCTCATCGTTTAGGTCATGAACCTAAAAGCACACGTCATTGAGTAAAACAATCTTTAGACATCTATCATGTTACACCATCATCTCAGAAATAGTTTAAACATATAGATTGGAAATTGCCTTTATTATTATTATTCAAATCATTTACAAAGTATCCCATTACAATCATCATATGACTTGCTCTATGGGCATACATACCAACAGACTCCCACTTGCACTTAGAGCCAGTCACCAAGGAAACGCAGTCCTTGTGACCTAGCATGACCATCATGCTTCTGCTGAGAAAGGGCCTTAGTCAGTGGATCATCTATGTTGTCTTCAGTTGGTACTTTGCAAATCTTCACATCTCCTCGATGTACGATCTCTCGTATGAGATGGAAGCACCGCAGTATGTGCTTGGACCGCTGATGTGATCTGGGCTCCTTAGCTTGTGCAATAGCTCCATTATTGTCACAATAAAGCTCAATTGCATCACATTTACTGGGAACTACACCAAGTTCAGAAATGAACTTCCTGATCCACACAGCCTCCTTTGCTGCATGCGAAGAAGCAATATACTCGGCCTCTGTAGTAGAATCGACAACTGTTTCTTTCTTGGAACTCTTCCAGCTCACAGCTCCATTATTAAGGCAAAACACAAATCCTGACTGCGATCTGTAATCATCTTTATCGGTTTGGAAGCTTGCATCGGTGTAACCCTTTACAACCAGCTCTTCCTCGCCGCCGTATACAAGAAACTGATCCTTAGTCCTTCGCAAGTACTTGAGGATGTTCTTCACGGCTGTCCAGTGAGCATCCCCGGGATCTGACTGGTACCTGCTCGTCATGCTTAGAGCATACGAGACATCTGGGCATGTGCACAACATAGCGTACATGATGGATCCGATGGCTGATGCATATGGGATCCCATTCATCCGCTCCCTCTCTTCACAAGATTGGGGACATTGAGCTCTAGAGACGGTAACTCCATGTAGCATAGGGACGTTGCCTCTCTTTGAGTTCTCCATGCTGAACCGCTTCAACACCTTGTCAATGTACGTGCTCTGACTTAGTCTGAGAAGCCTTCTAGATCTATCTCTATAGATCTTAATTCCTAGAATATAGGATGCTTCTCCTAAGTCCTTCATTGAGAAAGTTTTCCCAAGCCAAGTCTTTACCTTCTCTAAGGCTAAGACATCATTCCCCATCAAAAGTATGTCATCCACATACAATATGAGGAATGTGGTCGAGCTCCCACTAACCTTCTTGTACACACAAGGTTCATCTTCATTTTGAATAAAGCCAAACACTTTGACTTCTTCATCAAATCAAAGATTCCAACTCCGAGACGCTTGCTTCAATCCATAGATTGACCTTTGCAGTTTACAGACTTTATTGGCATTCCTTGGATCTACAAAACCTTCAGGCTGTGTCATATACACATCCTCATGAATATTCCCGTTAAGGAATGCAGTTTTAACATCCATCTGCCAAATCTCATAGTCATAGTAGGCTGCAATAGCAAGCATGATCCTGATGGACTTAATCATGGAAACTAGAGAAAAGGTTTCGTCATAGTCAACACCTTGAACTTGTCGAAATCCCTTTGCAACCAATCTGCCTTTATAAGTTTGCACATTGCCATCCATGTCGGTCTTTTTCTTAAAGACCCACTTGCACCCTATGGGTTTTACCCCTTCGGGTGGTTCCACCAAAGTCCATACTTTGTTGGAGTACATGGACTCCATCTCGGATCTCATGGCTTCAAGCCATTTCTCAGAATCTGGTCCCTCCATAGCCTCTACGTAGGTAGTTGGATCATCATCTATGATCAACTCTCCACCTTCCTGAGTCACAAGGTATCCAAACCTCTTAGGCTCAAGGCGGGTCCTACTAGATCTACGAGGTCCTTGTGTTACCTGAGGAGACTGAGATTCCACAACACCTTGTGAATCTCCATTTTCCTCTGGTACATCTACCGGTTCATTGTTTTCTTGTTGGGCTTGAACCTCTTCAAGCTCTATTTTCCTCCCACTGCTTCCTTTGGAAATAAATTCCTTCTCTAGGAACACAACTGTCCTGGCAATAAACACTTTGTTGTCAGTAGGGTGGTATAAATAGTATCCCCTCGTTTCCTTGGGGTATCCAAAAAAATAACATTTATCATATTTGGGTCCAAGCTTATCAGGAAACATTTTCCTAACGTAAGCCTCACAACCCCAAATCTTCAGAAAAGACAAATCGGGACGCTTCCCAGTCCATATCTCATATGGTGTCTTTTGAACCGATTTAGATGGCACACGGTTAAGTGTAAACGCGGCGGTTTCAAGAGCATGACCCCAGAAGGAAAACGGAAGATCAGCAAAACTCATCATTGATCGCACCATATCTAACAATGTGTGATTCCTTCTTTCAGACACACCATTATGCTGTGGTGTTCCAGGCGGAGTCCATTGTGATACAATACCACGGGCTCGCAGAAGGTCCTCAAACTCCCGGCTCAAGTATTCTCCACCTCGATCGGAACGAAGTGCCTTAATACTCTTACCAAGCTGGTTCTGTACTTCATTCATGAAATCCTTGAACCTTTCAAGGGTTTCTGACTTATGTTTCATCAGGTACACATAGTCATGCCTACATAAATCATCAGTGAAGGTAATGAAGTACTGACACCCATTTCTGGCATTAGTTCTAAAAGGCCCACATACATCAGTATGTATGAGTCCTAATAGATCACTAGCTCTCTCACCTTTACCTGAAAAGGGAGTCTTGGTCATCTTGCCCAACAAACAAGATTCACATGTCTCTATTGATTCATAATCAAAAGAGTCTAGATAACCATCTTTATGGAGTCTAGAAATGCGTTTCTCATATATGTGCCCTAGGCGACAATGCCAGAGATATGTTTCGTTTGAGTTGTTGAGTTTTTGCTTTTTGGTGTTTACGTTGTATACACTTGTCTCCAAGTCTATCAAGTATAGACCATAAGACATAGGGGCACCGCCATAAAAGATCCCATCTTTAGAAATGGAACACTTTCCATTCTTAATAAGAAATTCAAATCCATCTTTTTCCAAACAAGAGACGAAAATGATATTCCTATTTATGGCAGGTACATAATAGCAGTTCTTCAACTCTATTATTAGCCCACTAGGTAGAGTTAACTCATAGGTTCCTACGGCACTGGCGGCAACTCTTTCCCCATTAGCAACATGTAGTTCAACCTCGCCTTTCCCCAAAGGCCTACTTCTCTTAAGATCCTTTACATTTGAACAAATGTGAGATCCGCATCCGGTATCAAGTACCCATGACGAAGAAGTAGTAAAGTTAATCTCTATCATGTATACACCAGAAGTAGAGATCTCTATCTCCGACTTCTTCTTCCATTGTTCCTTCCATCCTCTCCATGTAGAAGAAATTGGTTTGGCGAGAGAACACTTCTCTCCCTTACCTACTTTCTTCTTCACCAACGCATTAAGCGTACATAGAGTGGATTCTAAGGCTCCTGGTATATCTGGATTGTGCATAACACTTCTCACAATCCTCAACCAGTTATGGAATTTATTCTCAATTATTTTGCCCATTTTAAAAGATGATTCTTTTGCCATTCTACAAGAGAAAATTTGCATTTGTCAAAAACCCTTTTTGATTTGATTTGAATAAAATTTGACGATAGTTAATTAGGCCTTTAAT
Organism: Alisma plantago-aquatica; assembly: GCA_963693085.1. NCBI lineage: Eukaryota > Viridiplantae > Streptophyta > Magnoliopsida > Alismatales > Alismataceae > Alisma > Alisma plantago-aquatica. The sequence continues at coordinate 82,979,056 of OY856415.1, read as the reverse complement.
TAATTACCGCTCCCACTATTTTGACTCAAATTGATAGCCCTCACCATCAATTCGGAAGATTGCAGCGTACAATCTTCTAGTGGGTTAAGATCCTGAAATCCTCTGAGCCATGGACCAGCTTGGGCTATCACCCACAACTCAGATCTTCCAGGTAGGCAACTCTTGCCAATTGCATCATATGCAACTCTTAAAAGATGTCATCTGCAACTCCTTGCAATGAACATCTCCATGCCTCAAGGTGCTAGATCCTATCTAGGTCACCTTGTTAAGTCCGACCCAAAGCCAACACGATGAATATGCACCCTACTTGGGCAGACCCACACATTCATCCTTCACGCTTCCACGAGATAGACGGTGCACCATGCTTGGGCGTGCCCACACTTGGTCGATCAAGCTTTTCACGTGTGTCGCATTTGGAAGGCATCTAAAACTTAATATTTAATGAGGGATTTGGTTTTTATATACATATACATATCCAATCACCACAATATATAGTACGTATCATATACATGCTATATCCCACAGAAAACATGCATAAACGATAAAAAGCAATGATTATGGCCATCCTATTTGTGATTCCTCGAGCCAAGAGGAATCACGGTCATCTAGGTCTACATCACATGCAACCTGTACAAGATGAAATCTGTGCCTGCATTTCTGGGTTTGATCAGCTCATCTCCATGACTGATCGGCTCGCCATCAGGTTGGTTGTTCGGGTGCCACCAGCCGATCGACTGGCGCCTCCAGCCGATCGGTTCACCGGTCATCGTGCATCTCCTCAGGTCGCCACCCGCTCATCTCGTTCCTCGAACTGGCCGTCTGGATCACCAACCGATCGGTTCACTCCTTGAACCGACCGTCTTCAGGTTGTTTGCCGTTCTTTGACATAACAGGAAATAAAATCTATCATATTTACAATTGAAATGTGAAACCCCGAATTACATTCGGGGGGAGCAAAGGTAGGAAAAGAATTCTCGAATTATTTTGAGTTACATCAGGAATATGAGAAAGGGAATTGGTGCGCAGACCGAGATGCAAGCAACCACACAAACAACCACACACAGATATAGGGGTTTATAGGCCATAATCATGCTACACATCCACCACAAAACTCATTTAAGGGCGACGCGTATCAAGTGCATTAATATTACATATCATATATGTATATTAGGGATTTGTGGATTGGACATGTATAAAGCCGATATTATTCGCATCACATGCAATAAATAAAGGCGACAAACCAAAATCGATCACATCGATAATCCTAAAATATAGAGAGGTTGACGTGGCTCTGATACCACTTTTGGATTTTAGAGGAGGCAGAGAAGCAGCGGAAACAAAAAAAATTTCTCCCCAAACCCAGACCAAAAGGAATCGTGTCAACATCTATATAATAGGAAAGAAGGTTTGTGAATCATACCTTGTCCCGAGGCTTGCTCGGAGACAATACCACGCGCCTTGCGTGGTCTTCACCTCCAGTCTTGGACAGTGTCTGTGCAGCTCCTGGTCACACCGAGACTGACGACTCCTCCTCCTACCGGACTATCGGATGACAGTTGTCCTCCTGAGCGGCAGTGACCTCCCTCCTCTGAAGTAGTCCACACGGACCACCTGGAACTCCACTCTCTTTGTCCCACAAGGAAGTGGAAGGATTCGTACCCTCCTGTTGACGTACTAGTCGCCAACACTCTTCTGCTGTCAATTGCAACTGCAGTTGTCCTTCCCTTACTGCACCTCCCTTTGCGGGAAGCACTTGCTCGGGCTCTCTCTCGGTTACCAAAACTAGAGAGAACGACAACTTTGCAGAGCAATCAACTTGCACTGAATCGTACTCTGAGAAGCCCCCAATACCCCTATATATATATGCGGGTCATGGGACAGGGTTCTCTGTGCCCGGAAATACGGGACTAAAAGCAGGAGTAGAAGGGTTCGGGATTTTCCACAAAAAGCAACCATCTCGCAACCTGAACCGATTGGTTCACAAGTGAACCAGTCGGTTGGGGACCTGAACCGATCAGTTCACCACTGAACCGATCGTTTGGGACCCTTGAACCGATCGGTTCACTCATGAACCGGTCGGTTGGGGTTCCAGGTTGGTTCCCGATTGACTTTCCTTCTTCTGTTTCCAATCGGTATCGAATACCAATCCTATTTCCAATCAAATTGGAAAACTGAAATGAAAGGAAAATTCTCACCAATCCTACTTTCCCAAGTTGCTCGATTGCACCAGTTGAACCGATCGGTTCAACACTTGAACCGGTCGTTTCACTCTGTGCATGAGCCGATCGGTTCAACAATTGAGCCGACCGGTTCAGCAACCTCAGCCGACCGGTTCATCACATGAACCAATTGGTTGGGAATGCAGATTGTGCAGAATCAGTCAAATGCGATTTCAATCAATCTGATACTCCAATCAATGCGTCCAATACCTTGAACATTATGATATTAAGCTATCGATTAATTGAGTGTTTAATTGAACTGCTAAACTCCTTTAGTAATCAATCTAAACATTGCTTGTGGACAAAACTCCTCTTCCAGGTTAAATCCTATGTGTGTGACCCTGCAGGTCCATTTCACGTTGGCAGTGAAAGTCTATAACACTTATGACTTCACAAGCAAAGAGCGGTGCCTAGTCACACATCATTGCTACCCAAGTGAAAGTAGAAAGTTGGAGAACAACTTTCATCCTACAATCCGTGAATGGTGTTACAGTGAATGTATAATTCCTTTGTCACTGATATCCAGAATGAACTCGAGGCATGGAACAGTCATCCTGTCAATGTTCATTCATTTCCTTGATCTCAGAGTAGACCGAGTGATATGTGTATGACATCAATATCACATATTTATTCACACGTGCATGAGCATGCCTTTCTCAATCCTACTCATCAAGTGGCCAAGGATATCAATCTCCCTCAGGAGGGAAAAATCCCATATCTATCACTCACCCCTCAAAAGCCCCATGTGTCAAAGCCACCCAATCATCACCTTTATAACAACCCATGTTTCAGGACTGCGTTTGATGATGTCAAAGTGTACCCAACGACATGTGTTGAGTGTAGTGATTTTAGGTCTAAGAATCACACTCACCACCATCACTGTGAGAGCTGACTGTGACTACCATGTCATGGTTCCATGTGTCACTCTCACGGTGGGTCTGTCCGATACGTTGTTCTCTAACAAGTACCTATGTGCTTGGTTTGATATCACTATATCATGACTAATGAGATTCTGTCATCAACCAACACACAATCTAGTCTTCAGTGTTATTGATGTCTATGGTTATTTCCACAATAACAACCGACTAGGGACTAAACAAGAATGTATACTCTTAACATCCATATGATCTCATCGTTTAGGTCATGAACCTAAAAGCATACGCCATTGAGTAAAACAATCTTTAGACATCTATCATGTTACACCATCATCTCAGAAATAGTTTAAACATATAGATTGGAAATTGCCTTTATTATTATTATTCAAATCATTTACAAAGTATCCCATTACAATCATCATATGACTTTCTCTATGGGCATACATACCAACAAGATCCAACTACCGGTACATATGACATCTTACTCATCTCTTTCCATTCTTTTTAAGATTCGAAACATAGTGTTCTTGAGAGATTAATCGCATATACTACAGATATATTTTATCCCATTGAATCCTTCATGCTGAACCCATTCAACATCTTATAAATATTTGTACTCATATATAGGTTATGAAACTTTTCAAAACTATCTTTATAGATCTCAATTCCTATCACATGGATGTTTCACCCAAACCTTCTTGAAGAAGGTAATTTCCATCTAGGTTTCAATACTTACAATATTGGGATGTTATTCCCCATCAATATGTGAAATATACATATATGATCCCACTTAATCTTTTATAATCATGGATTTTATCTTTTATCATGACTCAAGTCAAACTCTTTGTCTGTCTTGTCAAATTAAAGATTCCAGTTCTGATATGCTTATTTCAATCCCTAGATTAATGCTTGTAACTTATAAACTTTATTTGCATTAATGAAGTTATAAAACCTTCTGGATGTGTCACATACACATCCTCTCAATTATTCCTATTAAGGAATGTGGTTTTAATCTTGATATGCCAAATCTCATACTTTTGATAAGCTGAAATAGCAAGCATGGCAATTGATGAATGGATTTTATCATGTTCAACACTTTCAATTGATTTAAAAACCTTTGAAATCAATATGTCCTCTTATGTTATCGATGTTGGTTTTTTCCTTCTGAAAATGCAACTGTACCCTATGGGTTTTACCCTTTTAGGTGGTACTACCAAAGTCATACCATGTTAGTGTACTTGGACTCCATAATGGCCTAAGCCACTTCTCAGATTCTGGCCTCTCAATAGTTTCTAGTTGATTGTTGGTTCATTATCTTATGACCAACTCATCAACATACTAAGTTATAATATATCATAGTCTTTACAATCACGACGTGTTCTACTTGAACCTCGGGTCTTGTGTTACATAAATAACTTGTGATTCCACAACAATTTGTGACTCTTTTGTTCCCATTGTACCTTAAATTTTTTCGTGTTTTTCAGAGTTCTACTTTGCTCCCACTGATTACATTGGAATACAACTATCCTAGTAACAAACACTTTTGTTGCCGGTTTGGGATTAAATGTAGCTAAAAAAATTAACATGGTCTCGAGGATAAATATTTTCAAGAAACTCCTTTCTTATATTAGTGTAAATCCTTGTAAAAGACATATTGGGACATTCCATACCATATCTCATATAATTTCTTTTAGAACATTTTAGACGGCACATTACTTTAGTATAAAAAATGTATCTATAAGGAAATTAGAAGACTAGATTAAATGATAATCACATCATGACTAATCAAGATGTGATTCCTTCTTTCTGATTCATCATCAAGTTTTAGGTAGAGTTCATTATCTTATATTATCACAGTCTCTCCAAAAGGTTCTCAAACTATTGATGTTAAGTATTTCAACATTGATCATATCAAAGTATCTTAATACTTTTATCAAAGTCATTTATTTACTTAATTCATAATTTTAATAAATACTTCAAGATATTCATGTGTGTGTTTCAATAAATACAAATCACCATATCTATAAAGATTATCAGTAAATATAATGAAGTAGGAATAACTATCTCTAGCATTTATTTCAGAAGTCTATGTACATCATTATGTACAAGTCCTAATACAATGCATATTATCTAACTACATCTAGTGAGATGTGTTTTTCATATTGCACATAATTAAGGCTTGCATGTCTCTTCTTTGTTCAATAACCAAAAGAGTCTAGATAAGCATCATCATGATTCTAGAAATGCATTTCTCATATATGTGTTCTAGATGGCAATGTCATAGATATTGATTATTTGAGTTATCAACTTCTAATCCTTTTGTTATCTACATTATAAAAATCTGTCTTTGGATCCTTCAACCAAAGACCATTGCCACACAAGATCATATTTTAGAAATAGAATATTAACTACTCTTTATTCATAATCATCCTTGTCATACAAGATGCCTAAAGTAAAATGTTCTTTTGGCATAAATGAAATAACAGTTCATATAACTTTATTACATGTCATGTGGGCTAAGATAAATTCTAACTATAGATTGAAGTTGCAGGAAACTTGCTTTACAGAGTCCATCCTTGCCCTTTTCTAAAGGCTTACTTCTTATCAGATCCTACATATCAAACATTTGTCAGATCTACATCTAATATCTTGTACCCAAGATGAAGAAGTAATTTAGATTTATCTTATAATGTATATACCTGAAGTGCATATCTCTATTCCCTCCTTCTTCTTTAGTTCCTCCAGTTAGAGAGGGCAATTCCTCTTCTAATGTCTAGGTTGGTGATAGTGGTGACAATTGACCCCCTGACTCATTCCTCCCTTTGCCTTGAGTGCTGAAGACTTAGGCTTCTCGCCAGCTTTGTAACCCTTCTTAGTTGTGCCTTTGCCTTTATACTTCCCCTATAGTTCACCGATTATCATCATAGACTTGGATTTTTCTTTCTTCAATTGTGCCTCAACTATTCACAACATGCCTAGTAACTTTGTCAATGACTTGTCAAACTCATTCATGTTGTAGTTTATGACAAACTAACTATATGGCTCTGGTAGAGATTACAGAATCACATTAGTGGCTAAATCTTGACCCAAGGGGAATCCCAGTCTAGAAAGGTTCTCCAAATACCCAATGAGCTTGAGCACATGAAGACCTACTAGATTTTATTCTTCCATGTTATATTTGAACAACGCCTTGGAAACATCATATCTTGCCTGATCTTATAACATGTTCTAAAGATTTATGACCATCTCAATAACATCAATGTTCTCATGCTTTTTTTGTGACTCATAGTTCATGGAGAACAACATTAGACATTTGACATCACTAAAATCCTCAATGTGTTTCTTGTAAGCATCCCTATCAGTCTTAGGTACATTGGGAAGAGGTTCATCTAGTTCTAGTGTCTTTAGGACATAGAGCTTGCTCTCCTGTGTGAGAATAATTCTCGATGTCATGAACCATTTGTGGAAGTTATTCCCATTTAACTTATGCTTCTTAAGGACTGATCATAGATAAAAATTATTGTTGTGTGTTTCCAATTGATTCTACAAAAGAAATTAGCAGTTTTATCAAAAACTCATTTTGATTTGATTTGATTGTATAACATTTAATGATGTTAAGCTATCCTCTAAATTAGCTATCACTCTCATTATTTTGTTCAAATTGATAATCCTCAATAATCAATTTAGAAGATTGCAACAAAACTTCTAATGAGCTAATATCCAAAATAATTGAGTTATTGCCTGGCTAACTCCAACGTCCATAATCAATAATTAAGATAGGCCATGTTTGTCAATTGCATCTTATGCAATTCTTGGATAGATGGTATGCACAACTCATTGTCATAGTCATCTACATGCCTCTAGGTGCTTAATCTCATTAAGGACACCCAGTTAATCCTAACCCAAAAGCTGACAGAATAGAAATGTACCCCACTTGGCAGGCCCACATAGCTACCATCACACTTTCATGAGATGGATAGCGCACCACGCTTGGTGTGCCCACACATTATCGATCAAGCTTTTCATAAATGTTTCTAATGGAAAGCATCATAGAATTAATATATTTAATTGAGGGATTATATATATATATATATGTGTGTGTGTGTATATATATATATATATATATATATATATATATATATATATATATATATATATATATTATCTACATATCCAATCACCACATACTATAGTACGTATCATATGCATGCTATATCCCACAAATATAAACATGCAATATAAAACATTAGTGATGGTTATGGTTGTTCTATTATGATTCTTTGGAGCTACAAGGAATTACTACCACCTAGGTCTACATCACATGCATGAACTTATTGTTGGTGTAGATTTGTACTCGAATTAATCTGGGTTGATTGGTTCAACCCTTGAACCGGTCATCTCACCTCTTGGTCGGTTGGTTGGTCTGTCAGATCGGTCGTCTGGCCACTGGTCCAACAGATGTTTGGACACCTCCAAATGGTCAGTTGGGTCACCTAGCAAACTGTTTGTCTCATGCAATCTCATGTCCCCCAAATGGTCGACTCGTCCTCGAGACATTCGATTCATCTAGTGTTGAGCATCATCCTCATTGTAACAAGAAAATTCTATTGCTATTAAAATTATTGCATAGTAATGAGAAACCTCAAGTCACATTCCAGGAGAGCATAGGAAGGAAAGAATAATACTTTTACATTTAGGAAAAAAGGTAGAGACTCGATTTGCAAATCAGATTAAAAGTAGGAATAAACAAACCATTCAACCACACACATATTTTAGGATTATTGTCCTTAACCATGCTACACATCCACCAACAAAATCAATTTTAGGGTGATGCATGTAAATTAAATATATATCATATCATACATATATATTAGTGTGGGATTATTTGTGGTATTTCATCATATATGCACAATAATTATTTTAAATATTCACATCATATGAAATAATTAGAAGACAAAAATTAAAATCCAACCATATCGATTAAATCCCAAAACACAGTAGATTGGCATAGCTCTGATACCACTGTTGGAAAATATGTCAACAGAACAGGCAACCAAAACAAAAATTAGACTGTCATATTCTCCATGTACCAGTGGATCACGTCAATAACTACGCAATGGGAAGGATGGTTTAAGAGGTCACACCTAGTTCTGGAGTAAATCCAATGACTAATCCTTATTGCAATATGCATCGTTCTTCAAGTTGCACTCGAACAACGTCGGCAACAACTCCTCATGAACAACAGCTTGATGTTTTCCTCCTAGAGGGAAAAGCTCCACGTCTCTATGGTAGTCTACACAGACAACTAGAAACTCTGATTGTTCTAGTAAAACTGATAGGAAGGAGTTGTCCCTTCACGTTGGTGTACTAACACGAACTTGCCCTCCAACAATTGTTCTCTCTTGCTATCCCTCCCTTTATGTTTTGAAAATAGTATAGATATTATGCATATGCATTTGCTAAATTCATAGAATCATTCTTGCTCAATAGACCTTTGAAGAGTGGACTACAAGCAATTGAGAAAATTAAGATACATGGGGACAAAAATACCAATCCGTAAGGGGCAATGAGTCAGCTGCATGGTCTCCTTGGAATAGTAAAAAAAACATAAATCAAATAAAGATTATTGACAAATATGGTGGTAGTTTAAGAAGGACAAAATTAAGAAAAACTTTTACCTTTGGGTGGCCATGATTAGTGGAAGCAAACATCACGTAGTAGCATATAGGGAATGAGTATTCCGTATATGAAAATGGAGTACGCAAGGTGAAGCAGTTGGGAATGTTGTAAAGCTACATTACTTCTTAATGTTGTAAAGCTACATTATTCTTGTGTTATCCGCCAAAGTATACATTGACAGTGCTTGTATATTCTCCGTCTGGCGGAACTTTCAATGCCGATGTGCTTGGTTGGCACATCGACGTGGAATGTTGGAATATAAAGGACGTTTCATGCAATGTTGGAATATAAAGGACGTCTCCCTACCTGCCAAAGCAGCATGCAATGTTGGAATATAAAGGACGTCTCATTGCCGAGTGATGATGTGCACTCGGTCGCGCGGCCATCCACCTACTTAAGCTGTCTACACAAGCATAAAAACAACAAGTAGCAGCAGTGTTCTCCCCCCCACAATGGCTGCTCCGACAGAGCCGAAAACCATGGACGACGTCATCGCCAAAGTGGAGTCTCACCTCAGTCATTGTTTCCGCAACAGCTCGGTGATCCTCGAGGCGCTCACGCATTCCTCCATTCCGTCTTCCGACGCCGCTTCACACCAGCGTCTTGAGTTCCTCGATGACTCCGGGCGACTCCGCACTATGCGTTGCCGTCTCCGACCACATATATATCTGACCAAACTGAGCGCCAGCCCCAGCCTACTTTTGCCAATAGAGGTAGCGAGTAGAAACAAACCAGAAACGAAAAGTACGAGACACAAAAGAGGGAAGCGGAGTGACAAAGGAAGACGTGGTTTGGTGGTCAAATAACTGCGTTTGCGGATTTCCATAACCGTAAGATCATGCAATAAGTTGTGATTTGTGGAAGTCATTATCAGAAGAAAACTGAATTGAACGGGGGGGATGGAATGTCTTTTGCGGTTAGAAGCGAGCAAGGCCGCAGGAATCCACCCATTTTCAAGGTTGTTTTTTACTCTTGGATCTATCTGTTTAGAGGGCTAGGATTCATGTTTCTCGTATCATGCGGATCACTATCCCTGCCAGGCTGCCATTACAAAAGTAATGAAGCATGTGGAACCAATAGTGGATTGACGGTGCTTAGGATCTGTTTTGTTTCTGTTTTTTGGGGGGAAAGGAAACGTGGGATGAAGTCGAGAAGGAGAGAGTGGGGAGGATAGGAGAGAGTGGGGAGGATAGGGGAGAGTGGGTTCGGTTGTGTTTGTATTTGAAAAGGAGAGGAGGAAGGATTTTAACATAGTAAGTAGTAAAACTCCTTGAAAAAAAAAAAGGAGAAAAGAGGGTGAGTGAAGGGGAATGCAGTATTTTGAAAATGTTGTAATTTGGTTGGCTGATGGTAAAGTTGTTTAGTAGAGTAGTATAGATATAGATAGTAATTTTAAATTAATACAAGTATTAAGAAAATAATTGCCCATTTATTCATTCGACCCGTGTTTGTTTTGATAAGAAAAAATTATGAATATTGATGTGAAAAATTACGATTCATTTGATTATAAACTTGCATGAGTATAGAAAATGGTATAATTCAAGTTTAGTTTTCTCCGGGGTCACACGTTATAAAATAAGGTATGGTTACGGATTCAACACTTTGCGAAGAAGAAAAAATGTATGATTTTGCTTTACATAATCTAATCGGCATCGGACTCATATCCAATTTTCTGACTATCGTTACGTAGTAGGAAGAGTATATAAATAATGTAAATAAAAAATAAAATAAATTAATTGATAAATCTATACTACTATAAAAAGAGCGAGTTTTTGTTTAAAATAACAACACTGCCATTTTTTATAAAATAAAAAAATTCTAACCAATGAGGAAGCACGTATTCAAATTCCCGCATCCTCCGAAACTCTCTCCGTGCTCACGTTTTTTCTCTCAAATTCTTTTTTTTTATTTATTCTAATCTGAAACTACCTTCCAACAAACTCTACATTCTCCTTCCACGTATCCAACAACCTCACGTTCCATCTACTTCACTCTTCCTAAAAAGCCTCAACAAAACCGACTGCTCTCCTTCAATAAGGATGTGCGACCAGCAACTGGAGCACTTCACTCCTTGATACAGCTGCCATGCCGAGGCTGATCGGGCCTCTGCGCCAGTGGAGGTGTATAGACCGGTGGGAGTCCCAAGAGTGACGATGAGGACACAAGGCAAGGGTCGAGGAAGAATTAAACACCACAAAACTGCAGGGCGGCATGCTTAGTGGTGTTCGTGATGTCAAAGGAATGAAGGAAATTAAGCATCACATGAAGCCTTTTCCGATGGTGTCCTGTAGCTTCTAGCCTGGGTCCACACAACCTTGTGGATGATAAGGGCAAGCATGGTAGTGACCTGGGAAGCAAATGTTGTAGGCATTCTGGATGACTCTGAGAAGAGCCTGGCACAGTGGAGGGAGGTGGATACCACCAAGGCGGATGATGTCCCTTGAAAGATTGCAGTGGTCGTATTTTCCGAGTCGATATGGCAGCACAGAACTAGATTGGTACTCAGACTTTGGCAAAGTAAAGGTTGTGACTAGAGTATTATCAGAATGATCAAGAAAACAAATATGTTTCTCCATTCGCTTTCAATCTCTACATTCTTGTATTTTTTTCTATTTAAAATCGATGTAAAATGAGGCAATATTCTTTTCGAGATGCAGGCATGTGATTCCGTGAAACTAACGGGAAGCATATTTTACACAAGTTCGTGTGGACTGTTCCACTTGGCCCTCAAGGTCCCTATCGTGGTGAAGCAGAATCCTATGAGTGTGTGCGAGGCTATTATGTAAATTCGTGCTGAAGCGTGCTGCTCTATGCTATTATGGATCAAGACAACATGATTAGTCAATATCTCGAGGGCATTTGCAAGTTTTATTTCAAACGTAATGTTCAAGTAAGCAGCCACCTTGTCACTACGTTGTATCATCACTATGTGCATGTCAAATTTGGCCATTGCATTTTTATTTTCATTCTTCATTCTTGAAGAATCATTATAACAAATACTACTCTATGGTGATGACTTTTGTTGATTCTTGAAGAGTCATTATAACAAATACTATTGTATGGTGACGACTTTCTGTTTTGATAAACTAGACGATAAGAGTCATCAAAAATGTCAATTGTAAGGGACCATATTGATCACCCTATAATCTTAAAAGAACTCCACTAGAAAAAGTTTTCACCGTTATATGATGGGAGGTGTGGGCAGATATAGTTCAAGTGTTCAACAATGGGCAGGAACATGCCCTTAGATAGCTTCATTTATAACAAAAAGTCTCTTGATAATATCTATTGTATCGTTTGGATGAACACGTGTTATTAAATATCATTTATTAAATATATATTACTGAATAGTAAAACTGCAAATATATTACTGAATAGTAAAACTACAAACATGTATGGCATAACTGAAAAGGAAAACATATTTAATATATCTATATCTATACTACTATAAAAAGAGCGAGTTTGATGTTGCGCTCTCCTTAATTCACTCTCTTCTCTCCTTTTTTAAGGAATTTTGCTCCTACAAATATTTATTCTCACATACTCCTATTAATTTTTATGATCTTTAACTATATATTTCTCTCTCCATCTTACGGAAACAGTTAATTGATTTTCTCCTTTCAAACAACCAACACAAATATCTTTTATTTAAAACCACAATTATTACGCAAACAGAATCCACAATCCACATACAAATTTGTTTCTGGGCAACTGACATGGCCTATTAAAACGGCATGTAATTATCCTACCCATTTACAACTCTAATTTTATTGGACACGTACATGTGTACGTGTGTGTTTACTAGTAAAATCAAATAAGATTAAAACGGACTCTAGAAGAAAAGAAACATCGGACGTCAAGTAGCCCCGTTAATAGAGGGTGAGTGAATGGAATTTGTCAAGATAACCAAAACGTGAGGAGGTTTCCTGGCATTCTCACAGACTAATACAAAGTTTTTGGATAAAAATTATATTTTTTTCTGAAAGAAAAAATAAAAATTGAAACGGATAGTTTACCAATGACAACATTGTCAGAGACGAAGATGGTGGTTAGCCAGCTACAAGGATCATGGGGGCGCTCGTGCTGGAATACGCTGTGCGGGTCGATTAGAGAATTCCGGATAGCAAAAAGGGCATCCATTGTAGGCGAAAGCAGAGTGATCAGGGATGAAAATGGATTCACTGAGGAGTGTTGAGTGATGACTATCACTATGACTAACAGGAGTGCCGACTATCACTAAGACTAATTGTCATCCACGGACAACCTTCCCAATTGAACTGGTAAGAGGCGAGCGTCAGATTCGCGTACCAGACAGAGGAGCGTGCCGAGTGCGTAGAAGAAGCTGAGCAGAAAATGAGAGGGAGATGCCCGAGGAGATAGAACCATGGCCCGATGCCCCAACAGTGGAGACAACAGTAGGAACCCAGGAAGGAGAACAAGGAACAGTGGGAAAAAGAAGAAGAAGAAGACATCACAAGCCGGGGGAGAGGGAGATAATGGAGCCATGGTCGACAGTGGCGGTGGTAGCATGTAATAGCCGCAGAAGGAGAAATACAAGGTGAAGAAGAAGACGATGTCACAAGTCGGGGAAAGGGGTGAGAAGGTATGTCAGGTTTGGATTGGTCACGATTGTCAGGCCATAGAGAGAGAGTTTGGAAGGGGAGGCCCAGGAGGAGGGTGGAGAAGCTGAAGAATGAGAAGGGAGAGAGGAACGTCGGGCAGTTAGTAGTGCGGAGTGTTCAGTCGTCGAAAACTCGAACTGGCGGGATTGATCACCGTAGGATGTTCGAGATGGTAATGTGATCATGGTTTGATTTACATAATCTTATCGGCATTGGACTTATATCCCATTTAGTGACTATGGTCACGTAATAGGAAGAGTATATAAATATGGTAAATAAAAAATTAGATTAAACTAATTGTTAAATAAGCAAATAAGGCCAAAATGGACTCTAGAAAGAAGTAAAAAAATATCAGACGTCTAATTGGCCCCGTTAATAGAGGGTGAGTGGATGGAGTTTGTCAAGATATCTAAAACTTGAGGCGGACTCCTGGAATTCTGAAATCTTTTGGGAAAAAAATTATATGGTTCTCAGGAAAGGAAAAAGAAAAACTAAAACAGATAACTTACAGTCCAACGACGACATTGTCAGAGGAGTAGATGACGACTGTCCATCTACATGGACCGTGGGAGCGCTCGTGCCAGAATATGTTGTGCGGGTCGATTAGAGAATTCTAGATAGCAAAAAGGATGTCTGCTGCATACAAAAGCAAAGTGAGCAGACACAAAAATGGAGCCCCCGAGGAGTGTTGAGGAGTGTCGACTATCACTACGACTAACTGTCGTCCCACAGACAACCTTCTCAGTTGACCAGGTCAGAGGCGAGTGTGAGATTCGCGAGCAGACAGAAGAGCGCGCCGAGTGTGTAAAAGAATCAGAGCGGAAAACAAGAGGGAGATGCCCGAGGAGACAGACCATGGCCCGATGCCCCAGTGGTGGCAGCAACACGAACTCCAGAAGGAGAATAAGGAACAATGGGAAGAAGAAGAAGAAGACGTCACAAGTCAGGAAAGGGGTGAGAAGGTATGTTAGGTTTGGACTGGTCCCGATTATCAGGCAGCACCTAGATAGAGAGTTTGGAAGGGGGAGGAGGGTGGAGAAGATGAAGAATGAGAAGGGAGAGAGCAGTGCCTGCTAGTTAGTAGTGCGGCGTGTTCATTCGTCGAAAACTCAAAATGGCGGGATTGATGCATCGTAGGATGTTTGAGAAGGTACTGTGACCATCGTTTGATTTACATAATCTGATCGGCATTGGACTTATATCCAATTTCATGACTATGGTCACGTAATAGGAAGAGTATATAAATATGGTAAATAAAAATTAGAAGAAACTAATTGTTAAATAAGCAAATAAGGCCAAAACAGACTCTAGAAAGAAGTAAAAAAATATCGGACTTCTAGTGAGTCCCGTTATTAGAGGGTGAGTGGATGGAGTTTGTCAAGATATCTAAAACTTGAGGAAGACTCCTAAAATTCTAAAATCTTTTGGGAAAAAAATTATATGGTTCTCGAAAAAGGAAAAAGAAAAATTGAAATCGATAGCTTACATTCCAATGACGACATTGTTGGAGGAGCAGATGACGGTTGTCCAACTACATGGATCGCGGGAGTGCTCATGCTAGACTACGTCATGTAGGTCGATTAGAGAATTCCCGATAGCAAAAAGGGTGTCAGCTATAGACAAAAGCAGAGTGAGTAGGCACAAAAATGGATCTGCTGAGGAGTGTCGAGGAGTGTTGACTATCACTATGACTAACTACCTCCCACAGACAACCTTCTCAGTTGAGTGGGTCTGATGGGATCATTGGATTCATGGCCAGGTAGAGGAGCGCACTGAGTGCATAGAAGAAGCAGAGAAAAAAATGAGAGGGAGATGCCTGAGGAGACAGAACCATGGCTAGATGCCCCAATAGTGGCGGCAGCAACAAGAACCCTGAAGGAGAATAAGGAACAGTGGAAAGAAGAAGAAGAAGAAAGTGTCACAAGACTGGGGAGAGGGAGATGATGGAGCCATGGCTGATAGTAGCGGCAGCAGCATGCAGCATCCGCGGAAGGAGAAATATAGGGTGGAGAAGAAGATGACGTCATGAGTCGGGGAAGGGGCGAGATGCTATGTCAGGTTTGGATTGGTCACGATTGTCAGATAGCACCTAGAGAGAGAGTTTGGAAGGGGGAGTCCTGGGAGGATGGTGGAGAAGATGAAGAATGAGAAGGGAGAGAGAAGAGTCGGGCAGTTAGTAGTTTGGAGTGTTCAGTCGTCGAAAACTCAAAATGGTGGGATTGATGCACCGTAGGATGTTTGAGAAGGTACTGTGACCATTGTTTGATTTACATAATCTGATCGGCATTGGACTTATATATAATGTTGTGACTAGTCACATAATAGGAATAATGTATAAATATGGTAAATAAAAAATTAGAATAAACTAATTGTTAAATAAGAAAATAAGGCCAAAATTGACTCTAGAAAGAAGTACAAAAATATTGGACGTCTAGTTAGCCCCATTCATAGAGGGTGAGTGGATGGAATTTGTTATGATATCTAAAACTTGAGTCAGACTCCTGGAATTTTGAAAGCTTTTGGGAAAAAAATTATATGGTTCTCGAAAAAGGAAAAAGAAAAACCAAAATTGATATTGTATAGTCCGATGATGACATTGCCAGAGGAGCATATGAAGGATGTCCAGCTACAGGGATAGTGGGAGTGCTCGTGCCATAATACATCATGCGGGTCGATTAGAGAATTCTGAATAGCAAAAAGGGTGTCTGTTGTAGACAAAAATAGAGTGAGCAGGCATGAAAATGGAGCCACTGAGGAGTGTTGGGCAGTACTGACTATCACTACGACTAACTGACATCCCACAGACAACCTTCTCGGTTGAGCGGGTCAGAGGTAAGCGTCGGATTCACGGCCACGCAGAGGAGCTCATCAAGTGCGTATAAGAAGTTGAGTGGAAAACGAGAGGGAGATGCCCGAGGAGACGAAACCATGGCCTGATGCCTCAACAATGGCGACAATAGCAGGAACCCCAAAAGGAGAGTAAGGAACAGTGGGAAGAAGAAGAAGAAGAAGAAGAAGACATCACAAGATGGGGGAGAGGGAGATGATGGAGCCATGGCCGACAGTGGCGGTGGTAGCATGCAATAGCCATAAAAGGAGAAATACATGGTGGAGAAGAAGACGATGTCATGATTTAGGGAAGGGGCGAGAAGGTATGTTAGGTTTGGACTAGTCGCAATTGTCATGAAGCACCTAGAGAGAGAGAGTTTGGAAGGGGGAGGTCAGGGAGGAGGGTGAAGAAGATGAAGAATGAGAAGGGAGAGTGCAGCACCGGGCAGTTAGTAGTGCAGAGTGTTCAGTCGTTGAAAACTCAAAATGGCGGGATTGATGCACCATAGGATGTGTGAGATGGTATTGTGACCATGGTTTGATTTACATAATCTGATCGACATTGGACTTATATATGATTTCATGATTATGGTCACATAATAGGAAGAGTATATAAATATGGTAAATAAAAATTAGAAGAAACTAATGGTTAAATAAGCCAATAAGGCCAAAATGGAATCTAGAAAGAAGTAAAAAAATATTGGACATCTTGTTAGCCCCGTTAATAGAGGGTTAGTGGCTGGAGTTTGTTAAGATATCTAAAACTTGAGGCGAACTCCTGGAATTATGAAAGATTTTGGAAAAAAAAGTATATGGTTCTCAGAAAAGGAAAAAGAAAAACCAAAATCGATAGCTTAAAATCCAATGACAACATTGTCAGAGGAGCAGATGAAGGTTGTCCAGTTATAGGGATCGCGGGATTGCTCGTTCTAGAATATGTTGTACGGATCGATTTGAGAATTCTGGATACCAAAAGGGTGTCCACTATAGATAAAAGTGGATTTCACAAGCAAAAAAATGGAGCCACTGAGGAGTGTTGAGGTGTGCCTACTATGTCTACGACTAACTCTCATCCCACAGAAAACCTTCTCATTTGAGCGGGTCAGAGGGGAGCATTAGATTTGCGGTTAGGCAGCGGAGCGTGCCGAGTGCGTAGAAGAAGCAGAGTAGAAAATGAGAGGGAGATGCCAGAGGAGACGGAACCATGTCCCAATGCCCCAACAATGGCACCCCGGAAGGAGAATAAGAAATAGTGGGAAGAAGAATAAGAAGACATCACAATTTGGGGGAGAGGGAGATGATAGAGCCATGGCCGACAGTGGCGGAGGAAGCATGTAGTAACCGTAGAAGGAGAAATACAGGGTGGAGAACAAGACGACGTTACGAGTCGAGGATGGGGAAAGAAGGTATGTCAGGTTTGGACTGGTCACGATTGTTAGAGAGAGTTTGGAAGGGGGAGGCCTAGGAGGAGGGTGGAGAAGATGAAGAATGAGAAGGGAGAGAGCAACACCGGGCAGTTAGTAATGCGGAGTGTTCAGTCATCAAAAACTCAAAATAGCGAGATTGATGCACCGTAGGATGTTTGAGAAGGTATTGTGACCATGGTTTGATTTACATAATCTGATCAGTATTGGACTTATATCTGATTTCATGACTATGGTCACGTAATAGGATGAGTATATAAATATGGTAAATAAAAATTAGAATAAACTAATTGTTAATTAAGCAAATAAGGCCAAAATGGACTCTAGAAAGACATAAAAAAATATCAGATGTATAGTTAGCCCTGTTAATAAAGGGTGAGTGGATGGAGTTTGTCAAGATATCTAAAACTTGAGGAAGACTCCTGGAATTTCGAAAGCTTTTGGGAAAAAAATTATATGGTTCTCAGAAAAGGAAAAAGAAAAACCAAAATCGATAGCTTACAGTCCAATGACGACCTTGTCGGAGAAGAAGATGACCACTGTCCAGCTACAGGCATCGTGGGAGCGCTCATGCCAGAATACAATGTGTAGGTCGATTAGGAAATTTCGGATAGAAAAAGGGTGTCTTCTGTAGACTAAAGTTGTAATGACCCATTTTCAAATTAGTCATCTAATTAGGGCTTACTTGGATGATTGTATGCTTAACTAAGTTGATCATTGTTTAAAACTTTATTATTGATGGTAGTTAAGTTTTGATGTTTTTAATTTAATTATAAGGTTTAATCATACTTTGATCCACATAATTAGGATTATCTCTAATGGTTGGTATTTATGCTGATTAAAAAGAGCGGGCCCAATAGCATGGTATCAAAGCCTAGGTTAGATGAGTCTGTAAGGACAATAGGATTTAGGATTCAATGATAATGTGGATGTTGAATATAACCTGAATGATGTGCATACTGACTGAACTCAGAGTCCAAATACTCTGGTCAAGTATTTGGGTACTGAGATAAGATTGTATGGAACTGCTGACTATACTTCTTTTGGATGCCCTGACCAAGTATCTAGATGAACATAATTTTGTAGTATAATAAGATGCAAAAAAAAAGAATGGTGATAAAATGGTGAAAGAGAAAAGGATTTTATAATTCAATATGGAACCTAGGGCAAGCATGAAATTTCATATAAGAAAGATGAAAGCTTAATGGATTATGAAGATAATCTCTAATGAGTTTGAATATGAGTATGAAATCTTGAAATTGTGAGAAAAACTTATGAACTAAGATGCACACTAGATGATCTTCTTCATAAAGGAAATTGATGAATGGGGACGATAATATGTGAATGAGTAATAATGTTATCAACGAGATACACAATCAAAATTTTAAAAGGATGAGAAAGGTGATGTGAATCAGATCTTGATAAATGATGTATTACTAAAATTTGTGAAGTAAGTTTTGTAATACTCAAGGAGAGATATGATGATGACAATGGATGAAATATCCATTTCATGCAAAAAAATGTCATATGAAAAAGATAAAATAAAAGTCATTATAATTTGATGCCCAAAGAGGTGAAAGATTAGATGATATTATATTATTCCATATCTTTTCTTGGAATTCAAGACAAAATCCTAAAAGGAGGGGAGAATTTGTAATGACCCATTTTTAAATTAGTCGTCTAATTAGGGTTTACTTGGATGATTGTATGCTTAACTAAGTTGATCATTGTTTAAAGCTTTATTAATGATGGTAGTTAAGTTTTGATGTTTTAAATATAATGAGAAGGTTTAATCATACTTTGATCCACATAATTAGGGTTAACATTTGGAAACCCTATTCCGCCCAAATTAGGATTTTGATGACATATGAATACAAAATTTGATAAGTATAATGTCTCACTAAATGATTTTTAGTATTTTATATGTAACTATGATTTAATTAAAATTTGGATATGATTTATATATATTAAATTTTAACACTATTTAAAAATATCAAAATTTTTGAAGAATTATCTGACCTGTTTGTGAGTCATGTTTTAAACTCGACCGACCATATTTTTAGATTGATATAGCAGTGTGGTAATTCAGTTTTATCTTTTTATTGTTATATCCAATTGATCTAAAATTTTAACTGTAGTTGATAAACTAAGTTATAGACATAATGTTAATTTGGAATAATTTTTGGATTATTTTTTATCTCTACAGAGAGGGGGTGTCGATCGAGTTCTATGAAGGACAAACTTGACCGACCATGTTGCAGGCTGTAATATAGTAGTGTAATATTTGATTTTTAGTTATTTATTGGTAGATCCAAATGATCTACAAATTTTAATATTTCTTTTAAACTCAATTTTAGAAATTGGGTTAAAGTTTCATAATTTTTGGATGAGGTTTGAGTTCTTAAAAGTGTGGTTTCGATCAAGTTTATAACTCAGCTGATCAACCAGTCTGAGCAAAATAAAAATACATTGAAGGGCTTGTTTGCAATTGTTCTAAGCACCTCAAGTCAACTATATGACCGGCCTAACACATAAGGAGCTCTCATAACTCATCATTCCTATCAAAGAAACAAAATTCTTGAGAGAGAGGAGAGCTAGGATTTTGAGAAGAGAAAGTGATGGAGATGTTGACCTAGGGTTTCTCTATCCAAGATATGATGAAATCAAGTAAGTTTAGCTTCTTTTCTTAGCATTTGATGGTGAATCTTCTCTCACATGTCAAGATTATGTCTCTCCTCTAATTTGATTCGAAATCACATCAAATCTCTCCTTCTTCTCACTCTTTCTCTTCTAATCTCCATTTCTACAGTTTCTGAGTTGAGAGGAGAAATAATTGGATTCTTTTGCTAGAGTTTGATTGGGTTTCCAAAAATTCTTAGGTTGATCTAAGTTTTTAAGGTTCTTGGCACCTGAGGTGAGTGTTTTTATCCCTCCTAAGATTTGTATTCATGTTGAAAGCCTAATTCTATCTGGATAAAACAATCAGAAACCTTGTTTGTACATGTATGTGATTGGATTTGATTTGGCAAATATATTAGGGGATCTAATTCAAATGATTTTGATTATTTATCATTGATTAGAACTTGATTAGTTCATGATATATTGATTGAGGATCCATGGGTTTTCTTATGGTAGATGACTATGCTATTTCATGTGATTTTTTCCTAAAAATCAACCTAATGGTCGATATGCTTGGAATTGAATTGACATGTATAAAATCATATTTGAATTGGACTAGATTGTATTATACATGTGTATTGTTGAATATTAATGGAATTGAATGACCACATATCCTGATTAGGATTTATGTTGAGGAAGTGAATCAAATGAGTAAATTAATCAATGTATACTTATGATTGATGAATGACGTGTGAAAATGGAAACTAGGGTTTCCATGTTTGTGAATAACCCTAATGAATTATTGAGTCATGGTTGGATTACTAAATGATATGATTCTTATGATATGTTGAACTAAGGAATGACTTCTTGAAAACCCTAAAAGTTTACTATTAAGACGATTATGAGTGATAAAGCTAGAACTTGTATATGATGTTGTAAATGTGATCAAATATTGAAGTTGAAAGTATAAATACTTCAATTGAATATGATGAGTCTTAGTAATTTTATATAAGTCAAATGCATATGTTTTAGTATAATAAAGAATGGTAATTGTTGATTATGGGAATGACATTACAAGTCACCGACATGGTACGTTTATCTAAATATAAGATATGATATGAAAAAAAAATGTATTGATGTTGATGGCAAGTTAAAGATGACACTAATGAAGTTATTATGATGAAGTATTTAATCATTTATTTTAATTACATGTGGCTTAAGACAAATTGAATGAAACACACTAAAGCTAGACTTTGATGGATATCAATGAAAAGAGAAGTATTGAATATCAAGTGAGTTAAAAATGATTGGTTCCAGTAATTTAATGAACATGACATGAGAAAGTTGAGATTAATGAATATGAATTGAAGGAAAAAGATGAGAATTAGCAAAAAAATATAAGAAACAAACTCTAACCCTAAAATGTTGATCTAGATGGTGCTAATGAATAATAATATCAAATGAGGGATTAAGGAATGTACAGAATTATAGTTTAATTCAATTAAAAGATGAGGTTCAAGCATTTGAATTGATTTACAAGAATGTGTTCTTGTATTGTGATTGTTTGATAGAGTACTTGTACTATGAGAATGAACTATTTTGGTGGAATTCAAATGATAATCAACATGTGTAGTTTATTAACCCCATATGAAGAATGTGAAATAAAAGAAGAAGAGAACTAAGTATGTTAGGCATGTATATGCATGAAATTTATTGGTATCTATTGAGATTGCATGAAACAAGCATATGTTGTATGATAAATCTACTCTGAGTATGATGAATGATACATGATATCTATATCCTTTTACTATTTCTAATTCTACTGACTTTACTAATATTTGTTTATACCTGTGATATACAATGAACTGATAAGATTTATGTTGAAATTGAATTTAATATGCACTCCTTACATTCAGAAATCCTGATAAGGGAAAATGTTGCATAATGAGATTATGTCTAGGGCGGAAAGCCCACCGATGATGAGAAAACACTGATGGGGTAAATGATGGACAATAAGATTATGTCTCTGGTTGAAAGCCCACTATTGATGATTGCTATGAGATGATGTAGAAGATAGAAATAATCATATGTGTTGTAATATACAGATTTATCGTGCTTCTTGCTTTGATCATTATCCTTATTGATAAACTTAATCTATTTCATGTTATTATAGTTACATGAGAATACACAAATATGATATATGATGTTTTGAATTCTTTTAATTTGAGTAAAAGAGATTAATAATAAGTGAAATGATGGAACATCTAGTTAGGTGCCCTGAACACTATGAGTTTCCCCCGAGGACCACACTGGGGAAACAAAACAGATCTCCTTGTAATAATCGATGAATTATGAGAAGAATTTCCAGAGTGTGGATCTTGACCTTAAAGGTTAGACCACCAGGATTTAGGAGTGAGTCATCTGGAGTGGCTCTGGACCTAAATCCTTGCTGTGAAAGTCTATGTCTATATGGAATAAACTCTGTTAAAATGAAATATGTGAAATGTGGAATGAAAAATATGTGATATACTATTTTGTTGGTTCCTATCTTGTGTCCTAAGATGAGGACGTGAGCTTCTTTAGGCAACCTTGAGGTGGCTAGGGTTTGTTGTTGATATCTTAGGGTGGACGCATAACCCTAAGATAGTGACGGTGAGTCATTGACATGAGAATCAGACGTGGTGACTTATACTTTGTGAGGTACAAGCCAAGTAGTTTTAGGGTAAATGACTAAAAGATGATAAGTCATGTAGAACATTATTTGAATGATTATTAGATTCCTTGTACTACTACTTGATGATTTGTCATTGTTGATTATGATTCTTGTTGTGGAAAGTAATCATGTTGCTATGGACATTTTCTATTTCATATAATGATATATCATGTTGACAAGTTATAAATGATGGGATTCATATCCATTCTGATTATGAGTTGGATCTTATACTATTTGAAAGTATTATTTGCTAGATAGGTATAATGTGTACTTCAGCTTCAAGAGTACAGGATGTGTTCCTGGTCCGGCTGGTGGAGTGTCACAAATATAATGTTATTGTTATGTATTGATTCAAAATGCTTAGAACTTGACTTATTACTCATACAGTACGTGTAACATCCCTGACCTGGGTTATAAGTTAACCCTAGGTGTTTTGCTTAACCATGTAATTAAATACTTGTGATTATCTTTTGGCATGTAATTAAGTTCTTGAGGAACATACATTTTCAATTTTGTCCTTTTTAAACGATGTTGTAGTATTGTTTTGTGATACAGGGACCTGTGTGCAAATTACCCAATTAGAAGGGTTAACTTGCAAAATTACACAGGTTAAGATGTTCCTATGATGATGAGACATCATATGAGTGAATATGATGAGGTATGATGGATTTCCCAAGCTTGGGCTTCAAAATGCAGCTTGTGGGGCAATCTTGTGCTTAAAACCCTAGTTTTTGGTGTAAAGTGCAATTTGCCCAAAATGTGGGGTGCAACTTGTAAAATATACCTTTTAGAGTATCTTTTATGACTTTTGACATCATTTAGAGTAGAAATGATGAAAGGGGCGTTTTAATTAAATAATCAAATAAGAAGAATGACATTTGTAGTAGAATCACCTAGTTTGAGTAAGGAGACCCTTTGTATATGTACCTTAGTTTGCATGTTGGCTTTCTATACCCTTAGATCTTGAGTTTTGATGGGCTTTGCTTAAGTTATGAGATATTGAACGTGCCTTAGAAATTAAGGAGGGACCTAGATGAGAAAACCTTAAACTAGAGATCCTTATGTTGAAACCTAACCCAAGCTATATAAGCTTCTTTCTTTACAAACCAAAGTAAATGTATCCCCTTCTCTTCTTCACTTATCATCTTGCTCAACCGACTAAAGGCAGAGCTATGGAGCTTAGGGAGACGACCAACTTGTTCTAAGGTGAGAAGAGACCATCTTCTAGCTCGGATTCATGGAGGATTTCCTTATATAAGGTTGGTTTTATGGTTAACTCACTTAGGTTTCTTGTTCTAGCCGACCATCCCCATCCTTTCCTTGGAGAATCACCTTTGGACAACCTATGGAGCTCAAGATGCCATTAAAGGATTGAAACTTGGAAGCTTGGATCTCTAGGAACAACGTTTGAGGCGGGTTTTATAACTCTAAACTTCTTGCTTTATTATGCATATCTATGTTCTTGTCAATTAAGTACTTAGTTCTTCTTTTTCCCCATTCTTCCTTGTACTTTTGCAAGCAATCCGTGGAGTAACCGACCTGAACAGAGGTTGAAGAAGATGGGCATGAATTCCTAGGTAACTTTATCAAACGACGTTGGACCTTTTGTTCTAAACGGTTTGCAAACCGTTTGAAATCAAACGGTCCCAAACCGTTTGATCTCATGCGGTCTTGCAAGACCGTTTAGATTCAAACGGTCTCCAAGTCCGTTTGATAGGGTTGACCAAGGGAAGACTGTTCGAGGTCTGTTGTAAACATATCGAATTTAATATCTACAAAGAATCATAACCTAATTCCAAACCAATCACAAGTTGAAGGCACTTCAACCCCCTAAACCCTAATCGGGTTGATTTGCTGATTTCAAAGATAGATTTTGGTGAACTTTGGGTTGAAGCGACCAAACTGTCTCAAGACCGTTTGGGGGTTCACTCAAACGGTCTCAAGACCGTTTGGTGACAACCCAAGACCGTCTGGAGGTCTAGGGTTAAGGTAATTTGAAGGTTTGAGGGTCCAATTACAATAGGTTGATGAATTGATAAAAGTGCTGATTTTAGACCTAATTAGGGTACAACCCTTATCAAATTAACTTAGATTTTGATGGAACTTTGGGCAAACGGTCTCAAGACCATTTGGAGGATGTCGAAACGATCTCAAGACCGTTTGGGCCAAGTTTGGGCTCAATTGGATGTCAATTGATGGGTTCAACCTCAATTTGATTCACATTGTTGAACATTGATGGTTAGCCGATTGAAAACCCTAATTGAGTTTGGATTCAACCCTAATTGGCTTTCAATTGAGGGTCAATTTGGTGTCCAATTGATTAAGGCTAACCCTAATTGACTCAATTTACAAGTGTCTAACAAGGATTTGGCCAATTGAAGGCTTCAACATAGAAAACCCAATCGATTATAACTTTTGATTCACCTTTGAGATCCATGCGGTTTTGAGCCCATTTGGACCAAACGGTCTCAAGACCGTTTGGGCTCAAACGATCTCAAGGTCGTTTGGACCAATCGATCTCAAGATCGTTTAAGATCAAACGGTTTCAAGTCGCATAACTTCAAAATGTTTGGGGGTCAACTTTCTCAAACGGTCAACGCACCCATGCGGTCTTGGTGACCCATGCGGTCTTGAAGGTCAAAGTGCCCAAACGGTCAACGCCCCCAAACGGTCTCAAGACCGTTTGGAGGTTGAAGGGTGAAACCGTTTGGAGACTTTTAGGGCTATTTTTGCTTAATCGTTTGAAGGTGTAATTGGTCCAATGGTGGTCTAATCCAAACCCTAATGGTACCCTAAGACATTAAGGAACTAAGTGACTAATAGATTGAACCATGTGGTGATTGAAGGTGTACATTACCAATGTGCCCTTGAAGGGTTCAAGTAGATGACACACTTAATCAACCAAACCCTAATGACTTGATAGTGGTGAATTGGCTTATGTTAATCAATGATGACTTGATCTAACCTAATCTAGAGTGATGTAATCACCATCTATTAGTAAGAGGAGAGAGAAAGTACCATTTATGGTTGAAACTCAAGAAAAGTACCTTCAATATATATGAATGTACATGATTAGGATATGATCCACCTATGTGAGATCATGGAAACCCTAATTATGATAATTGATTAATCTTAATCTAATCTGAAGGCATCAATGGTGATTTTTCTCATACATGAAGATATTATGAGCTCTATTCACTATGAAGTGAATAGTAAACCCTAATTCTAGGGTAATAATAGGTAATGTGAATAGTAAACCCTAATTGAGGGTGATGTGATGAAATGTAAAACTCTTGATATGAATTGTTTATTGTTGTTAATTGAATTAACCATGCAGGTTCTTATAAGAGAATGATCATATCCAGGTAAGGATTATGATATCATATTCATTGAAAGCATTTTGTTAGCTTTATGAATAAGTGATATGCAATGTTGCTTAAGTTAAGTGGCATCACATGAGATGATAGGCTGTAAGAGCCATGAGTAACATCAAGGTCATACTGATTAGATGACTTATGATGAACTAATATCCAATTGGCAACTCATATGAGTTAAATTTGATACATTTAGTATTCTCCTTGTATAGCAGTGTTTTAATACTTAAATGCCTGAAAACATGCTTGTGGTTAAAAGAATACTGAAATGTACCTAACTAAACAAGTATAATCATACCATGTAGAGCCCTGATCATAGATCCATCATTTTCAAATGTTAAATGATGGTGAAACATGTTTTCCTAAGGGAACTCCTGGATCACATACTTTTGAGTATGTGGGGGAATATGGATGTGAATATCCTTACATCCTAGTGTAGGAATTGATGTAGATGTATCTTAATCTATCAACCCTTCACTATATGTTTATGCCAGGGTGATGTAACACTAATCTCCTGAGGAAATCTTTTATACCACATCAATGAGAGATAAACAAGAAATCTTTCGATGGCGAAGAGAGTACAAAATGCCACTGTGACTCTAATAGTGAAGTACCAGAGTACCCTGGTGAGCTATAGTAGCAGAGACACTAAATGTCCTGCATGCTGATCCTCACTCTGACTGAGGAAGATGAGGTCATAAGAATCCGTCTCTTTTGATGACCTAGGTATGATACCGATGCGACCTAATAGTGATCGGTTGGAGTATGAGTGGTATACCTCATCTCCGCAGGGCATAATAATGTTTGTAAAACATAATCGACCGCGTAGTATATCTGCTTAGGTTAAACTATGAGATACATGATTGTTGTTAAAATGCCTAGTATACATATGTTCGTTATATTCCTTTAATGCTGATGCACTACTCAAATGTCAAATCTACTGTTGATTATCTTAAAAGCTTTTATTGCTTATGTTGTTCTTTGATTGCTATAATAAAGCTTATGGTGAAGAGTTATCACTCTCGCTGGGACAATTATTTAAATAATTGTCTCACTTCGTAGGTTTCTAACTTTTAGGTGGACGTCGAGGATGAAGAAACCAATCTGAGGGTGAGCAGTATCAGCAGCAGCAACACCAGGGCCAGCAGTGAATCTCAGGTGGAGATACTGACTGCTGAATCATGTAGTTAGTTGGTCTTATATCGTCTCTGTACTCTCAGGTTCTTGGAGTTATTTGGTCTGAGATTTTGGTTTTAAATCTTGAGATTTTGTACTTAGATGTGTATAATCACTCAAGAAGTGATTTAACAGATTTGTAAATTGTTTATCTTGGTTCTATAAAAGAAGTTTTATGATTTCAAGATATTGTCTCAAAAAGTTTTAATTGAGGGTGATTTTTGTATTCCGCTGCTAATCGAATGCTTCCGCTGAGTTTATATCATGGTTTACGGATCGGATCGTCTCAGTACGATTCTTAATCTGAACTAGAAGTATCTACTGATTTTTTTATAGACTTGCTCTAAAAGATGTTTAAAAGTTGTAATTGGTTTAAGTGATTACCTTATCTATTGGATTAGATTACCATTATAAGTTAGATATGACTTATGATAGAACTATCTGCTATAATTTTCAATATCTGAATGTTTCTTTACAGTTTTTATACTTCATATGATGTTGATGCATGTACCTGGCTTGAGTGGGAGATATCCACTCACTGGGGCTCTATATGAGTCTCATAAGGTTGTTTCATATGTTTTTAGGTATAATGCTATCTAGCAGAGAGGTTGTGACAAAGAAGATATAAATAGAAAAACTTAGATAGATTAGAATTTCCATGTACTCTCTTTCCCGGGATGGGTTGTAGACTAAGTTTGTTCATCAATGTACATGTATCTGATGTAAACTGAACCGCATATGAAAATAATATTTAATTATGGTTTTAATAGAGTTGAATAAGATTTGTGATATATAAATGTGATGTCTTCGATGTGACATTGATTTATGAATTTGTGAAGAAAGGAAAAGGAAAAAAAAAGTATTTGTGTTTTTCGTATATTGATTAATCGCCTTTGTTGAGAATTCATTGTTTTATTCCATAGTCTGGGTTTAGGTTTTGGGATTATCTCTAATGGTTGGTATTTATGCTAAATAAAAAGAGTGGGTCCTGGCATCGTGGTATTAGAACCTAGGCTAGATGAGTATGTAGGGACAATTGGATTTAGGATTCAATGATAATGTGGATGTTGAATATAACCTGAATGATGTGCATACTGACTGAACTCAGTGTCCAAATACTTTGGTCAAGTATTTGGGTATTGAGATAAGATTGTATGGAACTGCTGACTATACTTCTTCTGGATTCCTTGACCAAGTATCCAGATGAATACAGTTTCATAGTATAATAAGATGCAAAAAAAAAGAATGGTGATAAAATGGTGAAAGATAAAAGGATTTTATAATTCAATATAGAACCTATGGCAAGCATGAAATTCCATATAAGAAAGATGAAAGCTTAATGGATTATGAAGACAATCTCTAATGAGTTTGAATTTGAGTATGAAATCTGAAACTGTGAGAAAAACCTATGAACTAAGATGCACACTAGATGATCTTCTTCATAAAGGAAATCGATGAATGCCGAAGATAATATGTGAATGGGTCACAATCTTATCCATGAGATAATCAAAATTTTAAAAGGATGAGAAAGGTGATGTGAATCAGATCTTTATAAAGGATTTATTACTAAAATTTGTGAAGTAGGTGTTTGTAATACTCAAGGAGAGATATGATGATGACAATGAATGAAATATCCATTTCATTCAAAAAAACGTCATATGAAAGAAAGATAAAATAAAAGTCTTTATAATTTTATGTTGAAAGAGGTGAAAGATTAGATGATATGATATTATTCCATATCTTTTCTTGGATTTTGGGATGAAATCTTAAAAGGAGGGCATAATTTGTAATCGCCCATTTTCAAATTAGTTGTCTAATTAGGGTTTACTTGGATGATTGTATGCTTAACTAAGTTGATAATTATTTAAAGATTTATTAATTATGGTAGCTAAGGTTTGGTTTTTTAAATATAATGAGAAGGTTTAATCATACTTTGATCCACATAATTAGGGTCAACATTTGGAAATCCTAATCTGCCCAAATTAGGATATTGATGACATATGAATACATAATTTGATAAGTATAGTATCTCACTAAATGATTTTTAGTATTTTATGTGTAACTCTGATTAAATTCAAATTTGGATATGATTTGGTTATTTCAAATTTGAAACTATTTAAAAATATCAAAATTTTTGAAGAATTATTTGACCTCTTTGTCGATCGAGTTTCAAACTTGACCGACCATATTTTTATATTGATATAGCAGTTTGGTAATTTAATTTTATATTTTTATTAGTATATCCAATGGATATCAAATTTTAACTGTAGTTGATAAACTCCATTATAGACCTAATTTTAAATTTTCGTAATTTTTGGATTATTTTTTATCTCTACAGAGAGGGCTCTCGGTTGAGTTCTGTGAAGGACAAACTCGACCGACCATGCTGCAGACTGTAATATAGCAATGTAGTTTTTTATTTTTAGTTATTTATTGATTACTCAAAATGATCCAAAAATTTTACTATTTTCTATAAACTAAATTTTAGACATTGGTTTAAATTCTTATAATTTTTGAATGAGTTTTGAGTTCAAAAAAGTGTGTTTTCAGTCAAGTTTATAACTCAACTGACCAACCCGTCTAAGCAAAATAAAAATACATTGAAGAGCTTGTTTGCAATTGTTCTAAGCACCTAAATTCATCTATATGACTAACCTAACACACAAGGAGCTATCATAACTCATCATTCCTGTCAAAGAAATGAAATTCTTGAGAGAGATGAAAGCTAGGGTTTTGAGAAGAGAAAGTGGTGGAGATGTTGACCTAGGATTTCTCGATCTGAGATATGATGAAATCAAGTAAGTTTAGCTTCTTTGCATAGCATTTCATGGTGAATCTTCTCTCACATGTAAAAATTATATCCCTCCTCTAATTTGATTTGAAATCACATCAAATCTCCCCTTTTTCTAACTGTTTCTCTTCTAATCCGCATTTCTAGGGTTTCCGAGTTG
Source organism: Alisma plantago-aquatica (assembly GCA_963693085.1). Taxonomy (NCBI): domain Eukaryota; kingdom Viridiplantae; phylum Streptophyta; class Magnoliopsida; order Alismatales; family Alismataceae; genus Alisma; species Alisma plantago-aquatica. Next base: position 82,948,575 of record OY856415.1, on the reverse strand, counting down.
AGAGGAGAAAGAATTGGATTCTTTTGCTAGAGTTTGATTGGGTTTCCATAAATTTAGAGGTTGACCTATATTTTTAAGGTGCTTGTTACCTGAGGTGAGTGTTTTTCTCCCTCCTAAGCTTTGTATTCATGTTGAATGCCTAATTCTATCTGGCTAAAACAATCAGAAACCTTGTTTGTCCATATATGTGATTGGATTTGATTTGGCAAAGATATTGGGGGATCCAATTCAACTGATTTTGATTATTTCTCATTGATTAGAACTTGATTAGTTCCTGATATATTTATTGAGGATCCATTGGTTTTCTTATGGGTATATGACTATGTTATTTCATGTGAATTTTGCTTAAAAATCAGCCCAATGGACGATATGCTTGGAATTGAATTGACATGTATAATATCATATTCGAGTTGTACTAGATTTCATTATACAAGTGTATTGTTGAATGTTAATGGAATTGAATGATCACATATCCTTATTAGGACTTAAGTTGAGGAAGTGAATTAAATGTGTCAATTAATCAATGTATACTTATGATTGATGAATGAAATGTGTGAAAATGGAAAGTAGGGTTTCCATGTTTGTGAATAACCCTAATGAACCCTTGAGTCATGATTGGATTACTGAATGATATGATTCTTATGATATGTTGAACTAAGGAATGACTTCTTGAAAACCCTAAAAGTTTATTATTAAGATAATTATGAGTGATAAAGCTATAACTTGTATATGATGTTGTTAATGTGATCAAATGCTGAAGTTGAAAGTACTAATACTTCAATTGAATATGATGAGTTTTACTAATATTGTCTAAGTCTAATGCATTTGTTTTAGTATAATAAAGAATGATCATTGTTGACTATGGGAATGACATTATAAGTCAATGACATGGTACACTTATCTAAATATAAGAAATGATATGAAGAAAAAAATGTATTGATGGTGATGGAAAGTTAAAGATGAAACTAATGAAGTTATAATGATGAAGTATTTAATCCTTTGTTTTAATTACATGTGGATTAATCCAAATTTAATGAAGCACACAAAAACTAGACTTTGACGGATATCAATGAAAAGAGAAGTATTGTATATCAAGTGAGTTAAAAATGTTTGGTTCCAATAATTTAATGAACATGACATGAGAGAAGTTGAGATTAATGAATATGAATGAAGGAAAAAGATGAGAATTAGCATACAAATATAAGAAACAAACTCTAACCCTAAAATTTTGAGCTCGATGGTGCTAATGAATAATAATCTCAAATGAGGGATTAAGGAATGTACATAATTATAGTTTATTCAATTAAAAGATGAGGTTCAAGAATTTGAATTGATTTCCAAGAATGTGTTCTTGTATTGTGATTGTTTGATAGAATACTTGTACTATGAGAATGAACAATTTTGATGGAATTCAAATGATAATCAACATGTGCAGTTTAGTAACCCCATATGAAGAATGTGAAATAAAAGAAGAAGAGAACTAAGTATGTTATGCATGTATATGCATAAAACTTATTGGCATCTATTGAGATTGGATGGAACAAGTATATGTTGTATGATAAATCTACTCTGAGTATGATGAATGATACATGATATCTATATGCTTTTACTATTTCTAGTTCTACTACCTCTGCTAATATTTGTTTAGACCTATGATATACAATGAACTGTTAAGATTTATGTTGAAATTGAATTTAATATGCACTCCTTACATTGAGAAATCCTGCTAAGGGTAAATGTTGCATAATGAGATTATGTCTAGGGCTGAAAGCCCACTGATGATGAGAAAACCCTGATGGGGTAAATGATGGACAATAAGATTATGTCTCTGGCTAAAAGCCCACTGTTGATGATTTCTATGAGATGATGTAGAAGATAGAAATAATCATATGTGTTGCAATAGACAGATTTATCGTGCTTCTTGCTTTGATCATTGTCCTTATTGATAAACTTAATCTATTTCATGTTATTATAGTTACACAAGAATACACAGATATGCTATATGATGTTTTGAATTCTTTTAAGATGAGTAAAAGAGATTAATAATAAGTGAAATGATGGAACATCTAGTTAGGTGCCCTGAACACCGTGAGTTCCCCCGAGGACCACACTGGGGAAACAAAACAGATCTCCTTGTAATAATCGATGAATTATGAGAAGGATTTCCAAAGTGTGGATCGAGACCTTAAAGGTTAGACCACCAGGATTTAGGAGTGAGTCATCTGGAGTGGCTCTAGCCCTAAATCCTTGTTGTGAAAGTCAATTTCCAGATGGAATAGACTCTATTGAAATGAAATATGTGAAATGTGAAATGAAAAATATGTGAAATACTATGATACGTGATATATTGTTTTGCTGGTTCCTATCTCATGTCCCGAGATGAGGACGTGAGCCTCTTTAGGTAACCCTGAGGTGGCCAGGGTTTGTTGTTGATATCTAAGGGTGGCTGCATAAACCCTAAGATAGTGACGTGAGTCGTTGATACGAGAATCAGGCATGGTGACTTATACTTTGTGAGGTACAAGCCAAGTATTTTTAGGGTAGATAAATAAAAGATGATAAGTTGTGTAGAATATAATTTGAATGCTTATTAGATTCCTTGTACTACTACTTGATGATTTGGCATTGTTGATTATGCTTCTTGTTGTGAAAAGTAATCATGTTGCTATGGACATTTTCTATTTCATATTATGATATGTCATGTTGACAAGTTATAAATGATGGGATTCATATCCATTCTGATAATGAGTTGGATCTCTTACTATTTGATAGTATATGTGTACTTCAATTTTAGGACGTAGGATGTGTTCCTGGTCCGACCGGTGGAGTGTCACAAAGATAATATTATTGTTATGTATCAAAATGCTTAGAACTTGACTTATTACTCATGCAGTAAGATTCTTAATCTGAACTAGAAGTATCTATTGATTTGTTCATAAACATGCTCTAAAATATGTTTCAAAGTTGTTATTGGTTTAAGTGATTAACTTATCTGTTGGATTAGATTACCATTATAAGTTAGATATGACTTATGATAGAACTATCTGCTACACTTTTTAATATCTGTATGCTTATTTTAAGTTCGTATACTTAATCTGATGTTGATGCATGTACCTAGTTTGAGTGGGAGGTATCTACTCATTGGGGCTCTATATAAGTCTCATGAGGTTGTTTCAAATGTTTTTAGGTATAATGCTATCCAGCGGAGAGGTCGTGACAAAGAAGATATAAATAGCATAATTTAGATAGATTAGAATGTCCATATACTCTCTCTTTCCTGGGATGGGTTGCAGACTAAGTTTGTTCATCAATGTACATGTATCTGATGTAAACTGAACGCATATGAGAATAAGATTTAATTCTGGTTTTAATAGAGTTGAATAAGATTTGAGATATATAAATCTGATGTCCTTAATGTGGCATTGATTTATGAATTTGTGAAGAAAGGAAAAGGAAAAAAAATTATCTGTGTTTTTCATATATTGGTTAATCGCCTTTGTCGAGAATTCATTGTTTTATTCCATAACCTGGGTTTAGATTTTGGGATTATCTCTAATGGTTGGTATTTATGCTGATTAAAAAGAGCAGGACCCGACAAAAGTAGAGTGAGCATGCACGAAAATGGATCCATTTTGGAATGTTGAGGAGTGTTGAATATCACTACGACTAACTACTGTCTCACGAACAACCTTCTCAGTTGAGCGGGTCAGAACTGAGCATCGGATTCACGACCAGGCAGAAAGTGTGCTGAGTGCGTAGAAGAATTGGAGCCGAAAACGAGAGGGAGATGCCCGAGGAAACGGAACCATGGCCCGATGCCCCAACAGTGGCGGCAACAGTAGGAACCCAGAAGGAGAATAAGTAACAGTGGGAAGATGAAGAAGAAGAAGAAGAAGAAGACGTCACAAGTCGGGGGAGAGGGAGATGACAGAGCCATGGCCGATAGTGGCGGCGGCAGGATGCAGTAGCCGCGGAAGGAGAAATACATGGTCGAGAACAAGACGACGCCACGAGTCAGGGAAGGGGCAAGAAGGTATGTCAGGTTTAGACTAGTCACGATTGTCAAGCAACACCTAGAGAGAGAGTTTGGAAGGGGGAGGCCCTTGAGGAGGGTGCAGAAGATGAAGAATGAGAAGGGAGAGGGCAACGTCGGGCAGTTAATAGTGCAGAGAGTGTTTAGTCGTCGAAAATTCAAAATGGCGGGATTGATGCACCGTGGGATGTTCGAGGAGGTACTATGACCATGGTTTGATTTACATAATCTGATCGGCATTGGACTTATATCTGACTTCGTGACTATGGTCACATAATAGGAAGAGTATATAAATATGGTAAATAAAAAACTAGAATAAACAAATTGTTAAATAAGTAAACAAGTCCAAAATGGACTCTAGAAAGAAGTAAAAAAATATCGAACGTCTAGATAGCCCCGTTAATACAGGGTGAGTGGATGGAGTTTGTCAAGATATCTAAAATTTGAGGCGGACTCCCGGAATTCCGAAAGCTTTTGAGAAAAATTATATGGTTCTCGGAAAAGGAAAAAAGAAAACCAAAACCGATAGCTTACAGTCCAATGATGACATTGTCGGAGGAGCAGATGACGGCTGTCCAGCGACAGGGATCGCGGGAGCGCTCGTGTCAGAATACGCCGTGCGGGTCGATTAGAGAATTCCGGGTAGAAAAATCGACGTCCGCTGTAGACAAAAGCAGAGTGAGCAGGCATGAAAGTGGAGCCGCCGAGGAGTGTCGAAGAGTGCCGACTATCACTACGACAACTGTCGTCCCATGGACAACCTTTTCGGTTGAGCGGGTCAGAGGCGAGCATCAAATTCGCGGCCAGGCAGAGGAGTGTGCCGAGTGCATAGAAGAATCGGAGCGGAAAACGAGAGGGATATGCCCGAGGAGACGGAACCATGGCTTGATGCCCCAACAGTGGCGGCGGCAACAGTAGGAACCCCGGAACGAGAATAAGAAACAGTGGGAAGAAGAAGAAGAAGACGTTACAAGCTGGGGGAGAGGGAGATGACGGAGCCATGGCCGACAGTGGCGGCGGCAGCATGCAGTAGCCGTGGAAGGAGAAATAACAGTGTGGTGAAGAAGACATCACATGTCAGGGAAAGGGCGAAAAGATATGTTAGGTTTGCACTGGTCGCGATTGTCAAGCAGCAACTAGATAGAGAGTTTGAAAGGGGGGAGGCGCGGGAGGAGGCGGAAGAAGATGAAGAACGAGAAGGGAGACAGCAGCGTCAGGCAGTTAGTAGTGTGGAGTGTTATTTGGTCAAAAACTTGAAATGGCGGGATTGATGCACTGTAGGATGTTCGAGAAGGTACTGTGACCATGGTTTGATCTCCATCCGCTGCCCTCCACCGAGCTGTGCACCGCAAGCCGAAAGCAGAGCGAACTAGCGAAGGTCCAGAGGGACATATGAACGAAATGATATGAGGAAAGCAAGGCAAAAAAAAAAATTGGCATGTAAAATGGGCCAGCTCGTTTTCTTGAAAAGAAACCGTGAGCGCATTCCACCGGTACCCAACAGACAATGCAATGCTACAAGCCTAAGAAGAATCTGGCGGTTTTTACTCCGACCGCACCAACCGGCCTCGTGACAGACTTGGGTTTGGGTACGGCAGTGTCCAGTCTATTTTGCCCGGCCTATAGCCCGCTAATGTGCCTTTAATTTATTTGTAAAAGTCTGAACTGATTGCCGGTTTGAATTCAATTGAATAGTGTAGCATTACATTCAACCACCGAGATTCTTTTTTAAGTTTATATGTTATCTAGGTTTATATATTGTCTAATCCAAACGAAGGTTATATGTATATATAGTTAGATTATTACTATGATAGAACATTATTAATGTTTAGATTTGCTATTAATCACGTTTATGAGGAAAACGAATTAACTGATGGTACATCCATATGATTGCCCACCTTGGACTTTTAATATCTATAATCCAATCTAAAATTATCATTTTTATGGTACTTTAGGTTGTCACAACTTTGTAAGTTTCACTGTTCGATTTTTTCTAAAATGGATACATGATGCACGAATACCTTGTTGTTGGAAATGTTGTCGAGCAGTATGTGTTAGAAAATTGGCAGAAGATGCGCAACTATTGAAACTTAATTGATTCTTCAAAAAACAAATTGAAACTTAATTGAAATCCATAGTGCTTGTGTCATATTGAATGAGGATACAGAAAATTATTGGGAGTGTAGTTCGTCGAGAGGAGGAAAGAAACACAATAATTTCTATGTGGGGCCTAAACTTGGCAACATGGGAGGCATGAATTGAGTAAGAGATCTGAGCTTTTTAAAAGGAAAGGTGTGGGAGTGAGTTATATGATAGATAGCTAAGAAAACACAAATTCATTGTTTTTAGTTGCATTTCATATATATTTTTAAATATTATTGTTTTTTATTAGTTTTATAAAGGTATTGTTGTATCCTAATTTGATGCAATTCTATATTTTATCTCAGCTTTAATAAAAGATAGCAAAAGATGATGTCAAATGATATTTACCAACCAAAGTTAATGTCATAAGTATCACATTTCACCTTGGTTCTTCATCTTGTATAGATGTAGGGGTTGAGGCATTCATTTGAATTTGAAGAACAATTTCATCAATTCAAAACAAGCTAGCTAGCAGACCTACTGGATTTTCCGATCCATTGTCTAATCACCCCAAGAAGAAGAACCATGATCATGCACATCTAGTTGACCGACTAAGAAGGCCTAACCCGATTCCAACTCTAGGGAAAAATATAGAATAAAGGATGTATAGTTGTCAATTTTTTGGGATGTCATTTGCATATCGTATTAGAGTACCTTCCATAGAGTTGAAAGCCACTCAAGATCCAAAATCTATCTTTGACCATAGGAATATTCCTGGCTCGGTCTTCACATCATTGATCGTCGTTTTCACTGCACATCTTCTCCGTGTACGTGATCTCCTTGCCACCTTCTCTCTATACTTGCATCATTGACATGTGTAGTGAATAGTTTCTTCTTTCTAGGGTTGGGAAATAACCTCATCACTGCATATTTTGTATTTTTGATGTTGATAATAGATATAATGTTAATGCTAAATTCTGCATTTATGAATCATTTTCATGTTATATGTTTGATCATTGAAGTTCATGCATGTTAAGGTGTTCGATATTGTGATAGCGTGAAACTAACGAATAGTATCAGGGAATTTGGGATTGCATCTTGATGCAAGATAAGAAATATAGTAGTGTGGATGCATGATCTGACTAACACCACAATTGCTAACAAGAGTGACATTCACGTTAGTGGAATTCCTAATGTTTGAAAGGAATTTGGAACAAGAATAGGCAAGTCTTGTTAGGTTTTATAGAGGACAAGGGAGGAGCAGGTGTGGTGTGTGGTGTAACCTATCATCCTAGAGTTTTAGTTAAATTTGAATCCAGATTCATTAATTGCTTTAACATCTCACTTCTTAGTTAATTAATCAATTGATCATCTGTAACATCCCAATTTTTTTTTTGTGAATGGAAGTATTACAAAAAAAATCTGGTTATGTGAGATCAAGACAAGTGGGTAAGTTTTACATATTTTATCGTGTATTAGAGTCCAGTTATGCATATCTAGAACCCAATGACCTTTTAGTGAATTGATCATGATGGATGCTAGAAAGATCATATGAAAATTTAAGGTTGATTAATATGGTCATAATGAGGTTTTTCTATTTTGAGGACAATCTAACTATCAATGAGTTACATAACACACCTAAGATAACCTTAGGATTTTGCTACGTTTGGCTTTCCAATGTATGTAGCAATGAAATTTAGGATTCATTAAATGTTCTCAATGACATATTAGAGGTGAGACAGTTTTGGTGATTCAATTTGTCGATCTGAATAATGGTACATGTGAAATCACACACACTATAATGGTGTACCCGCGTTAGTGAAATAGGTTGTGATAATTTTGTGCAAAAATAAGATAGACATACGAGGTGTTGGTCAATTTTGGGACTTATTCAAATTGAAGAGTAGTCTATAGAAATTATGTAAGAAATATATCAATTTAATGCCCTTTTAAACAACGAACTAAGGATATGAAGGGATGAACCTATGGTTCACGACCAGACCTTCGGTTCAATTGAGATGTGTTAGTTCTTTGGATAACGCGGTATCAGGGAGAGGTCTTGCGACTCTCTATTATTCCGAAATAGGGAAGTGATTAGAGTCCAGACTAAATCTGGTCTCATTGCGATAATAAGAAGCAAGGGCCTATAAAAGTATCGGACCTTGACACCGCAAAGGAGGAGGATCCTTAGGGTTTTCAATGGAACAAAGAGACAAAGGCAGAAATCATAGAGAAGAAGAGGAGGAAGAAGAGCCTGACGGCGCCTAGGCCGCAATGTCTTTCAGAGGACTGAACCACCAAGGGCGCTTCTTGGCGCAAGCCCAACGACCAAAACCGGTGAGGATGAGGATGTACCGAGGTGAGGAGCCATCCTCCGAGCAAGCTACACCGTCGAGGAATCAACAGATCACCAAACAACTTGGGCGGATGCCCTGTTCTCAGTGCAGGAGGCATGGGAGGCAAGATCCCCAGTCGAAGTCTAGTTGAATCGAGATTGGGGACCAGTCCTCTACGCGCCTCAGCTCTAGGGAGACGCTCAGTGGCAACTTGCTCAACCATGGTCGCTGGTTCGGTCTTGGATGGCCGGACTTGGCGCTGGAAAGAAGGCCGGCGCTGCCTCTGTTTTAACGGAGGAACAGGGGCATCATGCCCGTGTTGCGCCCCGCTAGAGGAGGAAGACGGGGTCCCAATCATCCTTCTAGGGCCGTCGAAGTGATGAGGAGCTTCGATGTGCGCTGCATCACGCTCGGAGTCGACTTTGAAGATGCTCCAGCTGGGGGTGCGGCGTGAACTGGGGAACCGCAGAAGAAACAGGGGAGAAACCCCCTTTTTATCGGGTGAAGAAGACGCCGCCCCGATCTGGGATGCTGACGCTTATTCCCCTCAACCGTCGGATCAGATCTTGATGGATGAGATTGGCTAAAGTTAGGTAAGTTTCTAAAATTCATATCTTGAGTTATAGATCTCAGTTTGGGACAAACAAGGTACATATGGAAAGCCCTTTGAGTGTACTATCCTATAAAAATAGTTTCAGAGTATGATTTTGATGTCTTCTATTTATTATATTCTGGGTAGACAAAACTATATGATTTTGATGTTTTGCCAATTAAATATATTAAACACCTTTAGAAATTTATACAAATTTTACTGAATGTGTGTTTTGATATGTTTAACATTAATCCAGATCCTGATCTTTCATATATGAAGTTTTAAAGAGGTTTTTAATGTAAACCCTAATAAGGGTATTTTGGGTATTTCACCCATGATATGATTTTTTTTAAATAACCTAATATTTTATACATGATCTTACTACATTATGTGATTACTTTTCTAGAGATTTGATGGATTTTCTTGTGTTATCATATTTGTATTAAGATTTGGACCTGAGTGACCATTATGTGAGGGTAATAGATGATTATCTTGACAATAAGTGATATATGTATGGCCAATTAGGCCTGATATTAGTAATGTGAGGGTATTCTACTTTGATTTTCTAATTGAGTCAGTAGTTTTAGAATATGTGACTATGTTTGAGAATTATTCTCATTATATGAAGTATATGTTCATATTAGTGCATAAGACGATTTATGTCTTATTTGAGTATAAAGATAATATTAATTATATAGTATGAGTTTTATTTTATTTCAACGCCAAGATTTTATGGTGACTTTAGATTAAAGTTATTTTTAGTCTAAATGAGAACCCTAAGTTGGTATATGTAGTTAGGAAGATGGGGTTTTGAGATTTAGAAATAGAAAGAGAGAATATAGACTAAGACTGATAAAACTATGATGATATCCAGGTTATTAAAGTTATGGAACTTAGAATGGAGACTTCCTTATCGATGCCATATGTATAAGAGGCAAGTGGTTCATGCCCATGAGTATTTACGTTTATCAAATCAAGTACATTTACATGCTTCTAAGATAAGACCCTCATGTCCTACATTCTGAGTTAAATATGTAAGAAATATTTTATATGCTTATGATTGTAGAAATTCATATGCTTAATACCTTAAGTAGTGATGTGTCATGGAATGATTCTAGATCATGAAGTTAAGTTCATAAGAAGGATAAGAAAATATAGTTCTATCATATCTCTTAAATATAGATGTAACCATGTATTGAGATTTCAAATAGGAACATGTCATCAAGGTTTCTTATATATGTAGTGATCTAAGAAATTAAGAAGTAAAATAGATTCTTTAATAAGGTTGATGTTTAAAAGTTAAGTATTATGTGAGAATATGGTTGTTGCACATGGTAGACCATGATCCAATTTCTAGGATAAATGTACTAGTGGCATTAAAGATGTTGTAACATGAGTTTGTGATGATATTATCAAATTATGAGATATTAAGTCATGATTGAGTTGCACGATGAGAATCTATATGATTTCCACCTTAAGGTTTAAGATTTAAGTTCATACAAATGTTTTGAGATCAGACTTAATGAGATTAAATTGAGTATGATTAAGATGCAAGTTAAGATTTTCTAAGGTTTCTATTCTATGGTTATGATTTTAAGACTTAAGTCCATTAAGATCAGATTTTGATGAGGTTTTAACAGAGAATGAGTTATCTTGCCAAGAATCAGAAATCATACTTTAGCTATACACATTACTTAAGTTACTTTTGTATATTTAGTATTTCTATACTCATTTCAGGTCTTGTCTCATAAGACATTAGACTCATGTGTGATATAATTGGTATAATGAAGTAATCTTACCAAATCAGAGTTTTAGAATAAAGTTTACCTAGATAAAGAGATACACGATTAAATCCAATAATGAATTCAGTTTAGAACTCAAGAATAAGAGATTTAGATTCAGTCTTAGACTACTCACTGTGTGAGTAGCCAGATGTTGAATAAAGATACATGATAAGGATTTTAGACCAAATCTTAATTATGAAGTAATTAAGATTCATATTCACATTCAGTTATAGATTCAGTTTATCACTTAAGAATAAAAGATTCAGATTTAAATTCAGATTTAGAATTCAGTACATGCTCAGTACTCAGTAATCAGTTTCTGATAAGTTTAGTTTCCAGTGTTTAGTTTTAATACAAGATAAGTTAAGATTCAGTATTCAGTAAAGCTATCAGTATTCAGCTTCAGTTCAGATTAAGAATTAAGTAAGTTTAGACTTAAGATAAATAAGTTGAAACCTTCACATAAGACATTATATGATAAGTCCTCATTCAGAGAGTCCCGGGACGATTCAGAGGCATATGTTGCCAATTCAGAGGAGTGTTTACTCCAATTCAGAGGTGTTGCGGCACCAATTCAGGGCGTAGTCACGCCAATTCAGAGACACCTCAGTGTCATTCAGGGCATGTAGTGCCATTTCAGAGGTGTTGCGGCACCAATTCAGGGCGTAGATACGCCAATTCAGGAGGACTTATTGTATAATGGTGGCCACAGTCACATAAAAATCGTAAGTAAAAGATACCTTAGTTTATAGCATACCCATAATCTCATCCATGAGTATGATGAGAGGGAATCAAATAAGATAAGTATGACCCAAACACTTTGGTGTAGGTCATGAGATCCATGTACCAGAGTACATGACTCCAGAATAAGATAAGAATTCAGATTAAGAAATAAGAGACTTTATGTTTTAGATTTTATTCAGAGCTTAATGTTAGTTTCATGTTTATAAAATCTAATTTCAGTTCTTTAGCAATGTTTAATTTAGAATACTCATGCCACTTACTCTATAGACTATTTTTCCCAATGCATGGCTAGGGACGCGATGTCCGCAGGGTTTGGAGCAGCAAAAGATTTAAAGAACAAGAAAAGGTTTAGCAGGTTTTCAAGCTTGCCTAGTGGGGTGCCATCTACCGAGACGATCCAGAGTTTAGACCTCTTCTTTTATGCATGGTCTTGTTATCACAGTATATTAGATGACTTGTTTCCTTTGTCAAAGCTATGTATGAATTCGTTTTATAGTTTGGCAAAGTGTTTCATTTACTTTTATTGCAATGGTTATCATGTTTGTGACACTAAAAAAAATGCTTCCGCTCATGTGATATAAAAATCGGGGTGTTACAATATGGTATCAGAGCAATTTGGTAAATGGCCACCAGGAAAACATGATCCTCATAGTCACCCTAGAGTAGAGAGGTAATGTAAGGATTTAGGGATAGATTCCAAAAGAAGAATGCCATAACCTAGAGTGATTAAGAGGCTTAAGCTCAGAATAGATAGATATCTTAGAGGCAGAAGTCAACCTAGTTTAGATCTAAAGTAGCAACGTAAACCTAGATAATGAGATAACCTCTTCATTCTCAATGGTTATGGCCAGCCAATTGAGGGTTGAAGAGGGATGTCTTAAGCAGTAGACCTTTTATGCATCTCTCATTTCTTACTAGTCCATGTGGTATGGGACACATGTATTAGTAGGTTAGTAAGAGATAGCATGACAGGATCTCACATCTCTGGGTATGTGCTTGATCACCACATATGCAGAAATGTTGGAGGTACCTGGAAGAACCTAAGATTAGACAATCATGCACACCTAATGTTAGAAAGTCATGATAAGTTTGAGGAAAATTCCTTAAGTATAATGCTAAATTTAGTTTCATAAACCCTAGGTATGAGTTGAGAAGTAGACTAAGACAATGGTTAATGTTCACACGTATGTTTTATGATAATTAAATGTCACATATCTTTTTCATGCAAATTTTTTTGAACATAAGTGTATGTTGATATGTTAACTATCACTGAATAAAGAGGTAAGCAAAACCATAAGGTGGGTAGTAGCCTAGAGAAATTTCGAGGATGAAATTTATTTAAGGGGGGTAGAATTGTAACATCCCATTTTTTTTGTGAATGGAAGTATTACAAAAAAAATCTGGTTATGTGAGATCAAGACAAGTGGGTAAGTTTTACATATTTTATCATGTATTAGAGTGCAGTTATGCATATCTAGAACCCAAGGCCCTTTTAGTGAATTGATCATGATGGATGCTAGAAAGATCATATGAAAATTTAAGGTTTATTAATATGGTCATAATGAGGTTTTTCTATTTTGAGGACAATCTAACTATCAATGGATTACATAACACACCTAAGAGAACCTTAGGATTTTGCTACGTTTGGCTTTCCAATGTATGTAGCAATGAAATTTAGGATTCATTAAATGTTCTCAATGACATATTAGAGGTGAGACAGTTTTGGTGATTCAATTTGTCGATCTGAATAATGGTACATGTGAAATCACACACACTATAATGGTGTACCCCCGTTAGTGAAATAGGTTGTGATAATTTTGTGCAAAAATAAGATAGACATACGAGGTGTTGGTCAATTTTGGGACTTATTCAAATTGAAGAGTAGTCTATAGAAATTATGTAAGAAATATATCAATTTAATGCCCTTTTAAACAACGAACCAAGGATATGAAGGGATGAACCTATGGTTCACGACCAGACCTTCGGTTCAATTGAGATGTGTTAGTTCTTTGGATAACGCGGTATCAGGGAGAGGTCTTGTGACTCTCTATTATTCCGAAATAGGGAAGTGATTAGAGTCCAGACTAAATCTGGTCTCATTGCAAGAATAAGAAGCAAGGGCCTATAAAAGTATCGGACCTTGACGCCGCAAAGGAGGAGGGTCCTTAGGGTTTTCAACGGAACAAAGAGACAAAGGCAGAAATCATAGAGAAGAAGAGGAGGAAGAAGCGCCTAACGACGCCTAGGCCGCCATGACTTTCAGAGGACTGAACCACCAAGGGCGCCTCTTGGCGCAAGCCCAACGGCCAAAACCGGTGAGGATGAGGATGTACCAAGGTGAGGAGCCATCCTCCGAGCAAGCTACACCGTCGAGGAATCAACAGATCACCAAACAACTTGGGCGGATGCCCTGTTCTCAGCGCAGGAGGCGTGGGAGGCAAGATCCCCAGTCGAAGTCTAGTTGAATCGAGATTGGGGACCAGTCCTCTATGCGCCTCAGCTCTAGGGAGACGCTCAGTGGCAACTTGCTCAACCATGGTCGCTGGTTCAGTCTTGGATGGCCGGACTTGGCGCTGGAAAGAAGGCCGGCGCTGCCTCTATTTTTACAGAGGAACAGGGGCATCACGCCCGTGTTGCGCCCCGCTAGAGGAGGAAGACGGGGTCCCAATCATCCTTCCAGGGCCGCCAGAGTGATGAGGAGCTTCGATGTGCGCTGCATCACGCTCGGAGTCGACTTTGAAGATGCTCCAGCTGGGGGTGCGGCGTGAACAGGGGAACCACAGAAGAAACAGGGGAGAAACCCCCTTTTTATCGGGTGAAGAAGACGCCGCCCCGATCTGGGATGCTAGCGCTTATTCCCCTTAACCGTCGGATCAGATCTTGATGGCTGAGATTGGCTAAAGTTAGGTAAGTTTCTAAAATTAATATCTTGAGTTATAGATCTCAGTTTGGGACAAACAAGGTACCTATGGAAAGCTCTTCGAGTGTACTATCCTATAAAAATAGTTTAAGAGTATGATTTTGATGTCTTCTATTTATCATATTCTGGGTAGACAAAACTATATGATTTTGATGTTTTGCCAATTAAAAATAGTAAACACCTTTAGAAATTTATACAAATTTTAATGAATGTGTGTTTTGATATGTTTAACATTAATCCATATCCTGATCTTTCATATATGAAGTTTTAAAGAGGTTTTCAATGTAAACCCTAATAAGGATATTTTGGGTATTTCACCCATGATATGATTTTTATTAAATAACCTAATATTTTATACATGATCTTACTACATTATGTGATTACTTTTCTAGAGATTTGATGGATTTTCTTGTGTTATCATATTTGTATTAAGATTTGGACCTGAGTGACCATTATGTGAGGGTAATAGATGATTATCTTGACAATAAGTGATATATGTATGGCCAATTAGGCCTGATATTAGTAATGTGAGGGTATTCTACTTTGATTTTCTAATTGAGTCAGTAGGTTTAGAATATGTGACTATGTTTGAGAACTATTCTCATTATATGAAGTATATGTTCATATTAGTGCATAAGACGATTTATGTCTTATTTTAGTATAAAGATAATATTAACTATATAGTATGAGTTTTATTTTATTTCAACGCCAAGATTTTATGGTGACTTTAGATTAAAGTTATTTTTAGTCTAAATGAGAACCCTAAGTTGGTATATGTAGTTAGGAAGATGGGGTTTTGAGATTTAGAAATACAAAGAGAGAATATAGACTAAGACTGATAAAACTATGATGATATCCAGGTTATTAAAGTTATGGAACTTAGAATGGAGACTTCCTTATCGATGCCATATGTATAAGAGGTAAGTGGTTCATGCCCATGAGTATTTACGTTTATCAAATCAAGTACATTTACATGCTTCTTAGATACGACCTTCATGTCCTACATTCTAAGTTAAATATGTAAGAAATATTTTATGTGCTTATGATTGTAGAAATTCATATGCTCAATACCTTAAGTAGTGATGTGTCATGGAATGATTCTAGATCATGAAGTTAAGTTCATAAGAAGGATAAGAAAATATAGTTCTATCATATCTCTTAAATATAGATGTAACCATGTATTGAGATTTCAAATAGGAACATGTCATCAAGGTTTCTTATATATGTAGTGATCTAAGAAATTAAGAAGTAAAATAGATTCTTTAATAAGGTTGATGTTTAAAAGTTAAGTATTATGTGAGAATATGGTTGTTGCACATGGTAGACCATGGCCCAATTTCTAGGATAAATGTACTAGTGGCATTAAAGATGTTGTAACATGAGTTTGTGATGATATTATCAAATTATGAGATATTAAGTCATGATTGAGTTCCACGATGAGAATCTATATGATTTCCACCTTAAGGTTTAAGATTTAAGTTAATACAAATGTTTTGAGATCAGACTTAATGAGATTAAATTGAGTATGATTAAGATGAAAGTTAAGATTTTCTAAGGTTTCTATTCTATGGTTATGATTTTAAGACTTAAGTCCATTAAGATCAGATTTTGATGAGGTTTTAACAGAGAATGAGTTATCTTGCCAAGAATCAAAAATCATACTTTAGCTATACACATTACTTAAGTTACTTTTGTATATTTAGTATTTCTATACTCATTTCAGGTCTTGTCTCATAAGACATTAGACTCATGTGTGATATAATTGGTATAATGAAGTAATCTTACCAAATCAGAGTTTTATAATAAAGTTTACCTAGATAAAGAGATACATGATTAAATCCAATAATGGATTCAGTTTAGAACTCAAGAATAAGAGATTTAGATTCAGTCTTAGACTACTCACTGTGTGAGTAGCCAGATGTTGAATAAAGATACATGATAAGGATTTTAGACCAAATCTTAATTATGAAGTAATTAAGATTCATATTCACATTCAGTTATAGATTCAGTTTATCACTTAAGAATAACAGATTCAGATTTAAATTCAGATTTAGAATTCAGTACATGCTCAGTACTCAGTAATCAGTTTCAGATAAGTTTAGTTTTCAGTGTTCAGTTTTAATATAAGATAAGTTCAGATTCAGTATTCAGTAAAGCTATCAGTATTCAGCTTCAGTTCAGATTAAGAATTAAGTAATTTTAGACTTAAGATAAATAAGTCGAAACCTTCACATAAGACATTATATGATAAGTCCTCATTCAGAGAGTCCCGGGACGATTCAGAGGCATATGTTGCCAATTCAGAGGAGTGTTTACTCCAATTCAGAGGTGTTGTGACACCAATTCAGGGCGTAGTCACGCCAATTCAGAGACACCTCGGTGTCATTCAGGGCATGTAGTGCCATTTCAGAGGTGTTGCGGCACCAATTCAGGGCGTAGATATGCCAATTCAGGAGGACTTATTGTATAATGGTGGCCACAGTCAGATAAAAATCGTAAGTAAAAGATACCTTAGTTTAGAGCATACCCATAATCGCATCCATGAGTATGATGAGAGGGAATCAAATAAGATAAGTATGACCCAAACACTTTGGTGTAGGTCATGAGATCCATGTACCAGAGTACATGACTCCAGAATAAGATAAGAATTCAGATTAAGAAATAAGAGACTTTATGTTTCAGATTTTATTCAGAGCTTAATGTTAGTTTCATGTTTATAAAATCTAATTTCAGTTCTTTAGCAATGTTTAATTTAGAATACTCATGCCACTTACTCTAACGACTATTTTTCCCAATGCATGGCTAGGGACGCGATGTCCGCAGGTTTTGGAGCAGCAAAAGATTTAAAGAACAAGAAAAGGTTTAGCAGGTTTTCAAGCTTTCCTAGTGGGGTGCCATCTACCGAGACGATCCAGAGTTTAGACCTCTTCTTTTATGCATGGTCTTGTTATCACAGTATATTAGATGACTTGTTTCCTTTGTCAAAGCTATGTATGAATCAGTTTTATAGTTTTGCAAAGTGTTTCATTTACTTTTATTGCAATGGTTATCATGTTTGTGACACTAAAAAAAAATGCTTCCGCTCATGTGATATAAAAATCGGGGTGTTACAATATGGTATCAGAGCAATTTGGTAAATGGCCACTAGGCAAACATGATCCTCATAGTCACCCTAGAGTAGAGAGGTAATGTAAGGATTTAGGGATAGATTCCAAAAGAAGAATGCCATAACCTAGAGTGATTAAGAGGCTTAAGCTCAGAATAGATAGTTATCTTAGAGGCAGAAGTCAACCTAGTTTAGATCTAAAGTAGCAACCTAAACCTAGCTAATGAGATAACCTCTTCATTCTCAATGGTTATGGCCAGCCAATTGAGGGTTGAAGAGGGATGTCTTAAGCAGTAGACCTTTTATGCATCTCTCATTTCTTACTAGTCCATGTGGTATGGGACACATGTATTAGTAGGTTAGTAAGAGATAGCATGACAGGATCTCACATCTCTGGGTATGTGCTTGATCACCACATATGCAGAAATGTTGGAGGTACCTGGAAGAACCTACGATTAGACAATCATGCACACCTAATGTTAGAAAGTCATGATAAGGTTGAGGAAAATTCCTTAAGTATAATGCTAAATTTAGTTTCATAAACCCTAGGTATGAGTTGAGAAGTAGACTAAGGCAATGGTTAATGTTCACACATATGTTTTATGATAATTAAATGTCACATATCTTTTTCATGCAAATTTTTTTGAACATAAGTGTATGTTGATATGTTAACTATCACTGAATAAAGAGGTAAGAAAAACCATAAGGTGGGTGGTAGCCTAGAGAAATTTCGAGGATGAAATTTATTTAAGGGGGGTAGAATCGTAACATCCCATTTTTTTGTGAATGGAAGTATTACAAAAAAATCTGGTTATGTGAGATCAAGACAAGTGGGTATGTTTTACATATTTTATCATGTATTAGAGTGCAGTTATGCATATCTAGAACCCAAGGCCCTTTTAGTGAATTGATCATGATGGATGCTAGAAAGATCATATGAAAATTTAAGGTTGATTAATATGGTCATAATGAGGTTTTTCTATTTTGAGGACAATCTAACTATCAATGGATTACATAACACACCTAAGAGAATCTTAGGATTTTGCTATGTTTGGCTTTCCAATGTATGTAGCAATGAAATTTAGGATTCATTAAATGTTCTCAATGACATATTAGAGGTGAGACAGTTTTGGTGATTCAATTTGTCGATCTGAATAATGGTACATGTGAAATCACACACACTATAATGGTGTACCCGCGTTAGTGAAATAGGTTGTGATAATTTTGTGCAAAAATAAGATAGACATACGAGGTGTTGGTCAATTTTGGGACTTATTCAAATTGAAGAGTAGTCTATAGAAATTATGTAAGAAATATATCAATTTAATGCCCTTTTAAATAACGAACCAAGGATATGAAGGGATGAACCTATGGTTCACGACCAGACCTTCAGTTCAATTGAGATGTGTTAGTTCTTTGGATAACGCGGTATCAGGGAGAGGTCTTGCGACTCTCTATTATTCCAAAATAGGGAAGTGATTAGAGTCTAGACTAAATCTGGTCTCATTGCAAGAATAAGAAGCAAGGGCCTATAAAAGTATCGGACTTTGACGCCGCAAAGGAGGAGGATCCTTAGGGTTTTCAACGGAACAAAGAGACAAAGGCAGAAATCATAGAGAAGAAGAGGAGGAAGAAGAGCCTGACGACGCCTAGGCCGCCATGACTTTCAGAGGACTGAACCACCAAGGGCGCCTCTTGGCGCAAGCCCAACGGCCAAAACCGGTGAGGATGAGGATGTACCGAGGTGAGGAGCCATCCTCCGAGCAAGCTACACCGTCGAGGAATCAACAAATCACCAAACAACTTGGGCGGATGCCCTGTTCTCAGCACAGGAGGCGTGGGAGGCAAGATCCCCAGTCGAAGTCTAGTTGAATCGAGATTGGGGACCAGTCCTCTACGCGCCTCAGCTCTAGGGAGACGCTCAGTGGCAACTTGCTCAACCATGGTCGCTGGTTCGATCTTGGATGGACGGACTTGGCGCTGGAAAGAAGGCCGGCGCTGCCTCTGTTTTTACGCAGGAACAGGGGCATCACGCCCGTGTTGCGCCCCGCTAGAGGAGGAAGACGGGGTCCCAATCATCCTTCCAGGGCCGCCGGAGTGATGAGGAGCTTCGATGTGCGCTGCATCACGCTCGGAGTCGACTTTGAAGATGCTCCAGCTGGGGGTGCGGCATGAACAGGGGAACCACAGAAGAAACAGGGGAGAAATCCCCTTTTTATCAGGTGAAGAAGACGCCGCCCCGATCTGGGATGCTGGCACTTATTCCCCTCAACCGTCAGATCAGATCTTGATGGCTGAGATTGGCTAAAGTTAGGTAAGTTTCTAAAATTCATATCTTGAGTTATAGATCTCAGTTTGGGACAAACAAGGTACCTATGGAAAGCTCTTCGAGTGTACTATCCTATAAAAATAGTTTCAGAGTATGATTTTGACGTCTTCTATTTATTATATTCTGGGTAGGCAAAACTATATGATTTTGATGTTTTGCCAATTAAAAATAGTAAACACCTTTAGAAATTTATATAAATTTTACTGAATGTGTGTTTTGATATGTTTAACATTAATCCAGATCCTGATCTTTCATATATGAAGTTTTAAAGAGGTTTTTAATGTAAACCCTAATAAGGATATTTTGGGTATTTCACCCATGATATGACTTTTTTTAAATAACCTAATATTTTATACAGGATCTTACTACATTATGTGATTACTTTTCTAGAGATTTGATGGATTTTCTTGTGTTATCATATTTGTATTAAGATTTTGACCTGAGTGACCATTATGTGAGGGTAATAGATGATTATCTTGACAATAAGTGATATATGTATGGCCAATTAGGCCTGATATTAGTAATGTGAGGGTATTCTACTTTGATTTTCTAATTGAGTCAGTAGGTTTAGAATATGTGACTATGTTTGAGAATTATTCTCATTATATGAAGTATATGTTCATATTAGTGCATAAGACGATTTATGTCTTATTTGAGTATAAAGATAATATTAATTATATAGTATGAGTTTTATTTTATTTCAACGCCAAGATTTTATGGTGACTTTAGATTAAAGTTATTTTTAGTCTAAATGAGAACCCTGAGTTGGTATATGTAGTTAGGAAGATGGGGTTTTGAGATTTAGAAATAGAAAGAGAGAATATAGACTAAGACTGATAAAACTATGATGATATCCAGGTTATTAATGTTATGTAACTTAGAATGGATACTTCCTTATCGATGCCATATGTATAAGAGGTAAGTGGTTCATGCCCATGAGTATTTACGTTTATCAAATCAAGTACATTTACATGCTTCTTAGATAAGACCTTCATGTCCTACATTCTGAGTTAAATATGTAAGAAATATTTTATGTGCTTATGATTGTAGAAATTCATATGCTCAATACCTTAAGTAGTGATGTGTCATGGAATGATTCTAGATCATGAAGTTAAGTTCATAAGAAGGATAAGAAAATATAGTTCTATCATATCTCTTAAATATAGATGTAACCATGTATTGAGATTTCAAATAGGAACATGTCATCAAGGTTTCTTATATATGTAGTGATCTAAGAAATTAAGAAGTAAAATAGATTCTTTAATAAGGTTGATGTTTAAAAGTTAAGTATTATGTGAGAATATGGTTGTTGCACATGGTAGACCATGGCCCAATTTCTAGGATAAATGTACTAGTGGCATTAAAGATGTTGTAACATGAGTTTGTGATGATATTATCAAATTATGAGATATTAAGTCATGATTGAGTTGCACGATGAGAATCTATATGATTTCCACCTTAAGGTTTAAGATTTAAGTTAATACAAATGTTTTGAGATCAGACTTAATGAGATTAAATTGAGTATGATTAAGATGCAAGTTAAGATTTTCTAAGGTTTCTATTCTATGGTTATGATTTTAAGACTTAAGTCCATTAAGATCAGATTTTGATGAGGTTTTAACAGAGAATGAGTTATCTTGCCAAGAATCAGAAATCATACTTTAGCTATACACATTACTTAAGTTACTTTTGTATATTTAGTATTTCTATACTCATTTCAGGTCTTGTCTCATAAGACATTAGACTCATGTGTGATATAATTGGTATAATGAAGTAATCTTACCAAATCAGAGTTTTAGAATAAAGTTTACCTAGATAAAGAGATACATGATTAAATCCAATAATGGATTCAATTTAGAACTCAAGAATAAGAGATTTAGATTCAGTCTTAGACTACTCAGTGTGTGAGTAGCCAGATGTTGAATAAAGATACATGATAAGGATTTTAGACCAAATCTTAATTATGAAGTAATTAAGATTCATATTCACATTCAGTTATAGATTCAGTTTATCACTTAAGAATAAAAGATTCAGATTTAAATTTAGATTTAGAATTCAGTACATGCTCAGTACTCAGTAATCAGTTTCAGATAAGTTTAGTTTTCAATGTTCAATTTTAATATAAGATAAGTTCAGATTCAGTATTCAGTAAAGCTATCAGTATTCAGCTTCTGTTCAGATTAAGAATTAAGTAAGTTTAGACTTAAGATAAATAAGTCGAAACCTTCACATAAGACATTATATGATAAGTCCTCATTCAGAGAGTCCCGGGACGATTTAGAGGCATATGTTGCCAATTCATAGGAGTATTTACTCCAATTCAGAGGTGTTGCGGCACCAATTCAGGGCGTAGTCACGCCAATTCAGAGACACCTCGGTGTCATTCAGGGCATGTAGTGCCATTTCAGAGGTGTTACGGCACCAATTCAGGGCGTAGATACGCCAATTCAGGAGGACTTATTGTATAATGGTGGCCACAGTCAGATAAAAATCGTAAGTAAAAGATACCTTAGTTTAGAGCATACCCATAATCTCATCCATGAGTATGATGAGAGGGAATCAAATAAGATAAGTATGACCCAAACACTTTGGTGTAGGTCATGAGATCCATGTACCAGAGTACATGACTCCAGAATAAGATAAGAATTCAGATTAAGAAATAAGAGACTTTATGTTTTAGATTTTATTCAGAGCTTAATGTTAGTTTCATGTTTATAAAATCTAATTTCAGTTCTTTAGCAATGTTTAATTTAGAATATTCATGCCACTTACTCTAACGACTATTTTTTCCAATGCATGGCTGGGGACGCGATGTCCACAGGGTTTGGAGCAGCAAAAGATTTAAAGAACAAGAAAAGGTTTAACAGGTTTTCAAGCTTGCCTAGTGCGGTGTCATCTACCGAGACGATCCAGAGTTTAGACCTCTTCTTTTATGCATGGTATTGTTATCACAGTATATTAGATGACTTGTTTCCTTTGTCAAAGCTATGTATGAATCAGTTTTATAGTTTTGCAAAGTGTTTCATTTACTTTTATTGCAATGGTTATCATGTTTGTGACACTAAAAAAAAAATACTTCCGCTCATGTGATATAAAAATCGGGGTGTTACATCATCCATCAAATCTTGTAATTGCTTTTTCTCATAAATCAGCATGTTCTTATAAATGTTGTCTCATGGGTTTGACCCTTGAGATATAATATGAAAAGACGTATTTGCGTGCACGTGTGTTTTATTGCCTATTCTTTTGGTTTAAAATAAGATTTCTTACTAGTTGTTGACACCCCATTTTGGTATGTCTAGATTGGTTTTCAAACGCATTGAAAGTATTGACAAATGTTATTTAAAATGGTGAAAAGACCAAATCATGGTATGCGAATAAAATTCAAATTTTGAGAAAATTTAACGGTGAACTATGAATATAACCATGGTTATTGAAATCTAGTCATAATGCATTAAGGTCTCGCTACAATGATAGAAATAAATACAACCATCTGAGGTATGTGGGTAGCATCATGAGGGACGTCAAGAGACATAGAGACGATATATGTCGTGCTAAAAATCAACAGACAACGAAACTCTCCATAGATTTGTGATCAATCATTAAGATTTGTTTCAATAATTAATGTGATGGAGTCACAAAAATATCTTGATAACTATTATGATTAAAGGTCATAATCATGAAATTTAGATAATAAAATCTCACAAGGCGAGGTTGTTCACTAGTATGAACATAAAATCACTAGATGACATGCCATACACTACTCTTCTTGGATGATGTCACTGTGATCCTAACCTAAGATATTTTCTTAAGTCAATATGGATTACCCAAATGAGCTTCTTGACTCACACCACGGGCACTCACAACCACTTTGGTTCACTCTGGACATGCATTCAATTAGATTTCATGATTGCATGTTGATGTCTGATTTATTGCACGAGCAAGTAATACTAGGGATGAAATCTCTACAGTTTACCTTAACAAAGTGTATGATAATACCATCCACAAGTGGATGAATCTTATCATAGTACAAGGTTTCTAAGAGTTATCATATCAATGTAACCAAGCAAGGACTAGTAGTTATCACAACTTACTAAGATTGCAGAATTAAAAGGGTTGAATTAAGGTGGTAAATTATCATATGATGGGGACACTAAGGTGGAATGACTTTCACCATCATTACTTGTCATTCACTCTCACACGACATCATACTAAGTATGGAGATATAAATGTTGAGGTCAGGTAAATCACATTTTCGGTGTTAGAATTAAAACGTAAAAGGATATTACTCCAAGCTTCATTTCTTAAAGATGTATTATGAGCGCATTACACTTGTACCCAATAGTCAATGCAATGCTACAACAAAGAGTCTGGTGGTTTAAAACCCGACCCCACCAACAAACTTTGGTTTGAAAAAATTTCCAGTAGTGTCAAGTGTGTTTTTCCCAACTTTTAGCCCACTAAAATTGATTTCCACTAGTTGTTTTTTCAAATAGCATTGTAATGAACCAACTTTATATCATATAGTGTGATATCTAGAATTTGATTTGGTTGTAATAGTATGAACTGATTATGGTATAAATTCTATTGAATATTATAGCATGACATTCAACCAATGAGATGCTCTTTGAGTTCATATATTACCAATCCAAATGTATATTAAATATATTTAATAAACATTAATAGATTATAACTATGCTAAAAAATCATTCTAACATATATAAATGAGTTTAGGATACTGATATCATTATGTCTATGAGAAAAATAAGCTATTCTAGAGTTATATGATTGTAAAATCCATTCTAAAATATTCTTTTGGAACTTAATTATGGTTCATGTACTTCAGATTGCCACAATGTTGGATTCTTTATCGTTTGATTTTTCTACAACACATATATGTTGAAAAATACCTTGTTGTTGGAAATGTTGTCGAGAAAGCAGTGGTAAAAATTGGAAGAATATGCACAACCATCAAAACATTACCGAATTCTATCAGTGTCATCATAAATAAGGATATAGTTTATTATTGGGAGTGTAGTTGGTTTAGAGGACGAAACAAACTCAATAATTTTATGTGAGACCTAAACTTCGTAATATGATATATGCAATCTGAGTAAGAGTTATATGCCTCTTAAAATGGTAGGTCTGAAAACAAGTTTGTATGATTGATAACTAAGGAAATACAAGTGATTAATGTATATTCATCATTTTTAATTGCATTTTATATCTATTTTTATGTTTAGTGCTTCTATATTCAGTTTTTTAACTGTACAATCATTTCATCTATAATTTTCCTAGTTTTTATGTGGATCCATATTTATCACAACTTCAATAGAAGATGACCATGATGAGGTAAAATTACATTCGCCAACCTGAGCTAACATGTAAAAGTGTCAGAATTCACCCTTAATTCTCCACCTAATGCGGATATAGGGCCATTCAATTGAGGCTGAAGAACTCATCAAGTAAAAATAAGCTAGCAGACCAAGTGTAATTGTTTCTTGATTGTCTAATCACTCTAAGAAAGAGAATTAGCATCAAGCTCATCTAATCAATCAACTTAGCAAACATAAAACTAGATTCAACTCAAATACTATCTTCAGAGTAAAAGGGTGTTGTAGGTGTCCTTTCTTTTAGATATCAATATAGAGATTGAATGAGAGTACCTTCTGTAGAGTCAGATGCCATTCAAGAACTGAAAGTTTTCTTTACCCAAAATAATATTCCTAGATTGGGCTACACACCACACATAGCTATCTTCTCTACACATCTTCTCTACATACATGATCTCCTTTTCTTCATCTCTTGTACTTTCATCATTGACATGTGTAGTGATTAGCTTATCCTTTCTAGGGTTGAGAAATAACCTCATCGCCCCATATTTTTCTTTAAACTACAGAAAATAGATATGATGTTAATGCTAGATTTCGAATTTATAGTCCATTTGCATGTTCTATGTTTTGTCATTAATGTACATTCATGTTCTTCATTTCATGTTTGATATTTTGATAACATGAAATGAATAGAAACAATGATTGCATAATATCCCTATAAAAGTATCCCCTCTACCATCGTGTATAAGGGATATCACCTATTCACCCCAGTTATGGCCTATCAAGAGAGATCATCACCCTAATAGACACGCACCCCAAACCCAAAACTTCATCTCCTACCTCTTAAATCCTATAAAAGTCCCTGACTAGGAGGATTGAGGGAGGTAAGTCATGATTTTTGTGATCCCACATTGTATGCTTTGGTGAAGAGTGGAGGAAAATGATCCTCTTTAATCTCCTACCATGTCAAAGAAAGGAATATCATGTCTACTCACTAGGCATGGAAAGTCAACTGGCAATCTAAACCAACCCGATCCACAATGTTAGATTTGTGGGCCTATAGGTTAATGTGGAATCTCTTCCATGAACCCATCATTCAACACAGGCTAAAAGGGTTTGATCCATGGATTCTCAAAAATGCATTTTCCCTGCATACAAACCTATTCTCTATTGTCATGCTTTGCAAATTAGTTTACAACGACCCATTCCTCCCTGTCGTTAATCCTCTTAGAGACTCTAAAATTCCTCCTCCATGATATCCCCATTCACGACATCCAGGATTCTCTCCTACCTTTATTAATGGGTGATCATGATATCTTCCTATCTTCTTGAACTCCTTGACTCATTTTCTAGAGCATTTTCTTCCCCGACTCCTCCTCTTGGTGATAAGAATGTTGCTTATGAAGAAAAAAAAAATGGGAAACAAATTGAGAAGAGATTTTCTTAGAGGTTTTTGATGTGCACCGGCACCAATATCAACACATCTTACTTTCCCCAATTGGTGAATGTGATTTGAGCTTAGTTTCTATAAATATGGACTTAGATTTTGTAGATATGGGTTTACTTTACCCAGATCTAGACTTCTCTCTTGTAGGTTTGGGTTTAGTTTGTCTAGAATTGGGTTTAGTTTAACTGACTATCGATTACATAAATAATGGTTTCCTCCATTTATTTTACCTCCTAAAATAATGCATATACATAGAGAACATGCTCGTATATGCTCCATCCAACTATAATTCATCCACATTTTTTCAACATAATGAATACACAATTATAAGATCATGTCTTGTCATGGAAAAGCCAATAATTAATGATGGATTAGTCTTTCTTTCTCAAACATATCCCATTATGATGGGTGACTATGTAATTATTATTTTTACCAATGGTACCATTCCATTTTTTGATCACATGTTAGCATAGCTAATGTGGTATAGCTTTTTCTTGCTTGGTTTTACCATTTGACATTCAATTATAGTTCAAGAAAATATATGAGCCTTATAGTTCCCACATAATCCGAGGCATATTTTGTTTTCATAAACAAATTATACTTGATTTTATTAGATTTGAATGTTTTGGAATTTTCTAGGAATGTGTATCATTTTGTCTATAATGGATGGGTTCTACTGACTTTATAATTATGTGATTGTATAATGGATGGTGGATTGAGGTGTGTAAGATTTCTTGATTCTAACTTCCTTATAAATTATAACTATGGAGTCTTAGTCGAGGTTCGGATCTCATCAATCTATCAACCTATGGAGGCAACATATGGGAAGGGTCAATGGAATATCGATGTGAATGTGTGGAATGAAAAAGGCATCCTGGAGGCATCGATCATGGATCTTTTTCATGGTGGGAGTGCCTTGTATTTATAGGAGGGGGATAGGGTTTGGAACTGTGACAACTTGACTTTTCTATCGCTTCTTTTGTACTCTCTCCCTCTCATAAAATAGCCTCTTACTCAATCTAATTTGAAATCCATAGTCTTAGTGTGGGAGTTCTCTAATTTGGTCACCTCTACGATCAATTTCATCTTGTGTGACATAAAATTGCACTTTTTATTTAAGTTTCATGAGCTAATGAATCATCATCTTGTAACTGAATTAAACCCATCCATAAGATATAATCACTTCCTAATGTACACCATGTCTTATATCTCTCAATCATGAATCCAACAACATAAAAATTGCCTTAATCAAATTTATGTAGCTCAAGTTATGGTCTTGAGAAGATTGCCCTTTTATCTTGTTCTTTTAACTCCTTTAACCCCTTCTATTATGTATATGGGCTAGTCCTATGCCTAGAGAGGTTTGAGCGGCCCATTTTTTGGGTTGTGCTTCTTTTCTCTCCTTGCTTGATTTTGACCATTTTGGGTTGTAGGATTGAGACCCACAGATTGCCCCCTTCATACAACGGTTTGGAACTTATCACCTACCCAGAGCCGTATACTATGCAAGGGCACCGTGACAGTTACTTTATGACAACCAATCACTCCAGTTCCCTCCTTCCTTCACCCAATTGGCACCCCCTTGATTTTCCCTTCAATTTCTTTTTTATTTACCCCATGTTTCTACTCTTGTTTGTGACCTAGAGGACCACCTAGCCCCACCCTCTTCTCATGTCGGTAGTTGGAGAGATGCCACCGTAAATACCCATGGTTTGCTACCCTTTAGACCCTATTCTCGCCACTTTCAACTCGATGTCTCTTGGACAAGGTCGACCAGCCTAAAATTGGGCGCTTCTGTGCCCTTTTTACTCGAGCACCTCAACCTCTGGCGAGTGTGAAGCTAGGATCCACCTCATCTTGTGTTGGCTTGAAGCCAGTGTTGAAGGCAATTTGGACACCGTCGAATCAGGTCGAGTCAGTGATGTGTTGGCATCCAGTGGCTATGGAAGAAACTTCTCCTGCCCTCTTGTCATGGTCAACGATCATCAAGCCACACACCACACAACACAGGAGCTCATCGATCCGAGTGGGGTAAGGGTGGCAAGCGTATGAGAAGGATGGGAAGCCACTTGTGGATGATGAATATTGTAGGCGGTCGTCCTGGTGATTTGAGGCACCAAGCTCGGGTGGTCATCATGGGTGCGTGATAAGAGTCACCGAGCGACACATCGAAGGCTACGATTGGCCGCTACATGAAGAAATGTAACACTCTATCTTCCTTCCCTGTAGTTATTATTTGAATCTTTGAAAAATGATAAATCCCAACTCCCTTGTCTAAATATAGAAAACCTACATACCAAATTGATCTTTTTTAAAATATCTACAACTTACACATAGTTTCCATATCCTGCATATGATTCTAATCTCCATGTTTTGCTTAAAATGTAACATTTGACTATGATTGATCACATTTAATGTATGTGGATGATAAAACTTGGATATTTGTTACTTAATCTACCCTCAAATCCTTAAAACAATAACTTTATGATATTGTGATTCTAGTGGAGGTCCTAATCACCTTATTGCCCATGATGACCTTAATTGTGCATATATGACTTGTTTAGACCTTAATGATGTGTTTTTCGATATTAATACTAAACATGTTTCCTTTTGACAACAAATGCTTAATCAACCTAGAATTTAGTAACTATTATCCATCCATGATACAAGGATAGTTCCATAATCCTTTTTTGACTATGATTTTTCTATATGACACCTAATGCATGCTTGTACCCCTATTATATGATAGTTTGGTTATACCTTGGTCCATATGAGTTATTGATCTATCTAATTCACCAAACTATACTAAATATCTAAAATCAGTAATTTGTAAGTTGTTGTTACCCAATGGGATAAGACCTGCCCCCATTCGTGATATAATTATGTATGTGCACCTTTTTACCTAAATGTCCATTTTGCTTGTTTGTCTCCCTTGTACCCTAATCTTGGTGTGGATCTGATTATTATGCTCCCCCTTCTCAATTCAAAGTTGACTCTATTATTTTTGTTCTTTTGACATGGATGTCCCACTTAGATCATATGTTGGACCTTTTTGATATATGTCTTATATGTTGGTTATATAATATAAGTTGTTATGTTGATGCCAAGTAGGACTATGATGCCTAGACCCTAGGGACATTCACCCAAATTTCAATACTTTTTCTATGTACTTATCTTGCTGATCTAATCATGCTCTATGCTTGGACCCCCTTGACTTGGTGAACCCTTTTCATGTGGCTCTATTATGAGTATCTTGACCCCTAAATGCAAGTGAGTGGCATAAACTTTGTGAAAGTAATAGAACATAGATGGAACCTTGAAATGAGTCGAAACTAGTACCACATCTCTACAACAACCCATAAATCAGTAAAACATCACCAAATGCACTAATAACTGACTTTGTACCTAATATGGCCAAACCCCTAAAAATGGAGCTAGTTCAAGTTAATGATGAGAATCTAATGCATGCACGTAATCTTGTTGTTAATTAGGTGTTTCTTATGGCTAGAAGATCAAGGATAAGTTAAGTTATAAATATCTGAATAATGTATGAGCTTTAATAATTATATGAGTATGGCTTTCTTGCTTGAAATGTGATACATATGTATGCTTGTTCACTTGCTCAAATATTTCCATGTAATATTCTAGTATGCACTCGATGTTTGTCTCGTATCGTTGCTTTATAACATGTAAACATAAGTATAGAAAATTTAATATACAAACCTAGTGCACCTCCCTGTATTCTCAAGGTAAGGACATGAGGCTGGGTGTCCTACTTGACTTGTCAAGATAGGGTGCACCATGTCGATAAAAGGGTTAGCTAATCTTAAGCACCCTTATGAACTCTTCCAATGAGAAGTAGTCAAAGGCCTTATGATATATCATGTTGTTGGAATAATTGGAGTAAAATGATATAAAACATGTGCTCTCGCTTTGCTAAATACTTAACTGGTTTATTCTTGTTTGTCTACTTATGCAACTCTTTTTAAATTATGTGAAGCATGTATATGTATCTTTTAGCCCTGTAATCAACACCTCGTGTGTTGACCCACATTGTTACACATATTTTTACTGGTTCAGAGATGGCTAGAAATTTATGGGCTTAGTGAGCTATATTAGGTATACTTGTTGTAAGATGCCTAGTATACATGAGCAGACTTGTAAAATTGTACTCTTAAATATGTAATTGAAAGATTGTAACAAACAATGTTGTTTAATATATCTTATTGAATGTTGAGATTATGATTGGTGCTTTTATCCTGTTATATGTTCATGTATGCTAATATTTATGCTTCTACATTTGCACTTTGATAATATCATGCTAGGGATGGATGCCTAGGTCCTATTGCCATTGAATTTATAGTCATTTGGAATTATGATTTGGATAACAAATGGTTCCGTGAAAGAAACATTTTCTAGACACCTTGTATTTGAGTCTCAACCACCATGAATATGAAGGGTTAATGGTGGGAGGTAAACAAAGAGTCTCATGACCCTCAATATTCCCATTAGCAAAGGCGCATAGGACAATCATCGGTGGTGCGGCTAGGAATCTCATCGATGGCTTGGGACTTCCATGAATTTCATCGAAGGTTCAAATGCATGTCGTCCAACGGAGGTAGAGACTGCCCGATTGTCGGTGACAGAGTCTGGTCGCTTGTCGGTGGTCGAGTGTAGAATTTTTATCACCATCTAGGTTTTGAATCTTTGTTAGTGGGTGAGAGTAGATCTGTCATCATAGTGGTAGGACAATCATCAGGTTGTGTATTTCACCCAGTCATCAGTGCAAGGTCAGGGTTAGATGCCTGCCCGACCATCAAAGCTTGTACATGCTCAACCATTGAAGGTGATTGTACCCAATCTCCAGAGGTAGACCAGTAAATAGATTGAATTAAAATTAGATACCTTTATATTTGATATTTGAATCTAATTTTTATCCTAGAATACTATATCCGATCCAATATTTGTCAGACTCCACCTAATTTTATGGAAGAAATGTTTTCCTTTGAGAAGAGACAAGCTGAAATTAATGACAAGTTAAATCAAAGAATGATCATAAACAACAACATGTTCATGATGATACATGCTCAGATGGGGAATGCAACTGGTCATAAATCTGATATGTGTCAACACAATAAGATGATGGATTAGCAAATAACTAATTCATTAGATTTTATGAAGAATCCAATTGGAAGGATTTGATCTAATACATAAAAGAATCGTAGAGGCCATGAAACTGCCAAGATGGATACTATTAGATTTGGAACTATAGTGGAAAAATATGACTTCTGAAGCTTGACTAGAGAGTGAACCCATCACTGATCACTAAACAGAAACTATAGAGGTTGATCAACGAATAGAAGTATATTCCTAAAAAGACAAAGCTAAAATAGAAAAGTGTATGCAAGAATATCCGCATAAATAATAATAAGTGAAATGAAGGATAAAGTAGACATGTATCATCCACAAAATTGGATGTTATCAACTCATCCAAACTTAGATTCTATCTTGTCCTCAAGACAATAAATAGAATTAATGTATGACCTGATGAGAAAAGGCATGTTAATTTCAGGAATTTTGGTGTCATGACCATACTCTTATGCCAGCTCTACCCCAAGATTCCTGCTTGGTTGGTTTGTTTTCTTATTGTACCCATGGAACCTTTCTTCGAATTTTCAATTTTCCTGACCTTTTGTATGATACTCGGTCTCTCTGAGAATGGGTTCTTCCTTCCTGATACCCACTTTAAGTCCCACTTAATAGTTTTATTGTTCTTCATTCTCACACAAGGAGACTTTCACTCCTAACTTTTTATTCTTTTGGATAGTCAAGAGAGTGTGTGGAGTAGGATAAGGTTGCATTATAATAGGTATCTCAACATGGAATCTTGTTGTAAGGACATGATGCTCAAGTGATCACCCTTTAATGACAATAGGCTATCATGTGGCTTCTAGAATCTGCTACTAGTCATGACATATATATGTTCTTGAACACAAGTATGTACTAGTAGGGTACTACCTTTAGCTCTTGAGCATGGCACAACCCTCATGTTTTTTTCACACTCATGCTTCTTTTCTTTGTCACATGGATTAGAAAATAATAGGATTTTCATGGTAGTGTGGTATACCAAGACTCTTTTGTCTATTTAAGGATTTTAATGCTAGAAAGGGTAGCCTTTCCGTTGGTGTGAGAACTCTACACTTCCATCATGTACTCAAGGATTCAGATTATCACCAGGAAGTGTAAAGGATTAAGAGGCACCCTAGTTCCAAGAGATTTTCCTGGCAAGCAAGAAATTTATGGCATCCTACAATGTCTTGGGATAGAGTTTATGCAAGAACAAAATATGATAATATGATAATTATTTGATAGTTTATGTAGAATCATTGCCCAGGAATGTCACTTGATACAATAATATGATAAGAAGTTCTTGAAGACAATTGGATCCACTTCACAAGTGAAGATTACTTCCAGAAAAACTGGACCAAGAATTTCCTAAAGAAAAACTCAATTCTTCATTAAGAACCTTATGTCTAAATTAAAGCTAAAAGAGTATTGATCTAATATGTGTAAGGTAAAAAAAAAGAAATTTCGAAATTTTGTGGGGAATATTTTCAAAATTATATGGAAATATGGTATATGCAATGGTAAGAAAATTTTTGGGCCTGAGTATGTACCTAACTTGCATTTTCATATGCACCTACTACGACTAGATTTTCTAATTATATCCTTCTCTTAGACTAATCTCTTTCATTTTTGTATTTTGATGAGTACTTGGACTATTGATCTGAACTCATTGATGTTACTAAAAGTTATTTTTTAACTTTCTAATTACCCTTCTCTTAGGGGTTGTCATATCTCATTCACACATAACATTTCTCACATTTTCAAAAAGACATCATGTCTATTGGTATAATCATTCTCATTTGACATTTTGACGTCTATTCATAACATCAATAAAAATACATACTGAGGGAATGTCATTTTCTATTTTCATGCAATGGAATATTAAATCATTCATTCCTTGACAAGGATCAGAACTAGAGATTGTGCATCATACAAATAACAATTCTTATGCATATAAATAATATTCATCTAGAAACCCAGATGAATCACTTTAATCAGCCATTTATGTTGTTAACACATTTATGGTTATAGAAGCATACTAAATGGGGTTTTCATCATTAAATACTTTCTTTTCATAAGATATGTATTGTATAAATGTATTGCATAAATCAAAATGTATACTTATCAATATATCAAATTAAATTGCTCAAAAATGTTTGATTATATATTCTGACAATAGAAGCATGATCATATAATCATTTATCTGTATTTCAACAAGATTGTTGTTTAAATTCATAAATTTAGTTTTTTTAAGAAAATTCCAAAATAAATTTTCTAAATTCTCTAAAATTCAAGATACGTGAAATTCCATATCTATACGTAATCATTGTTTGATCATACTTTGAGCATTAAATGAAATGTCTTGTAAATAGACTTTAAGCACAATACCACTCTATTCACGATCAAATCTGGAGAAATTGTTGAAGTAGAATCATCTAACTAAGTGTAATTGATAGAGAGATTCTCTTACACACTCACTGTAACACCCCTGACCTGGGTTATGGCCTAACCCTAGAAGTTTTGCTTAAGTAAGTTACTTATAAACTTGTTCTTATCTTTTGAAAAGTAATTAAGGCCTTTGTGAAGTTTATTTTCAAATTTGAGATTATATGCAAGCTATGTGTGCATTATATGATAATCTAAGTGAAAAGTGCAATTTACCCAAGATGAGGGGATATATTGAAAATATTACATGTTTAAATAATTATAAGTATTTGTATATCATGAAAGAGAATATGATGCTAAGTGGTGGCTTGTGCAAAGCCTTAAATCTAAGTGAGAACTTGTGCTAAGTGCTTGGTGCATCAATTGTGATACAAATTGCAATATATGCAAAATGTAGGGTTGACGTGCAAATTACGACCTTTAGATTGTTTTTACTCTTACCTAGTATTATCTAGCATAGAGAGAAAGAAGGACACAATATGTTTGAATCACCTTAAAGTGTTAGTACTCTTAATAATAAAAAGACTAAGAAAATATATAAGTTGAAAGCTATACATATGAACATATCGAGATAAGGACTTAGAGTGGAAGTCCTTATCGGCCATAGAACCATAAAGGAGTCTCCTATCAGTTTGTGGAGTTTTGGAATTTCTCATGATGGGCAAAGATCTTCAAAGAAGAGATATGAATCAGTTTGTATTTGTCTTGGAAAGGATTGAGATGAATATTATATATAATATAGTGAGTGGGAGAAGACTTGCCCTAGAAGATAACTCAAGAGCCGACCCTTATCCTCTAAATTATCCTTGAGTTTTTTCTTTTTGCATGGAAAGATAATAATGGAGTGCATGCAAATGTATGTGTCAACCATGCATGGCTAGGTGGCATGAAGTAGCTTAAGCTAATGACACCTCTTACACTCTTTTTCATAAACCTCCAATATAAATACCTTACCCTTCACTTGTTAGTAAGATTTTTGAATCTTTTTAGTAACCTTCCCCTAGATATCATGTATAATCCTCTTATATCATGCATGAGTGTGGAGAGTTCAGTGGTGAAGTTTGGTATCGGCCATGGATAAGAGATATCGGCCAAGAAGGTCATAGTAACCTAGCAAGGGTGATATCGGCCATTGAAGTGGAGATATCGTGCAAAGCTAGGAGCTCAAGTTTGGATCTTGAAGAAGTTTCATCTTCAACCTTGGAACATGAGGAGTGAAGCTTGGAACCTACTTGAGAGGCAGGTTATATAACTTGAACCCATCTATATTATTATCTTTTCTTCAATATTGTTTAACTTGTTGATTATTGTCAAAATTCAGATTTCCTTTGATTTATTGATATATTCATGAGTTCCAATAAATAATTAGGACTATTTTCCATGGTTTAGAATAGTAATACAAGGTTCTTGAGGTTGATGATGATGACATCATCATTGAACAACCCGATATGGGTTGAAGACTTTTGAAATCTGACATGGAATCTGACGTAGAGGTTCACCTGATATGAAGGTAGGTAATACTTTATATATTATATAAGACATGTCCTAAGGAAGATATGGAAGATACCTATTTATGTCCAATACATGATATAAGGGTAAAGCAATACCTTTGCACGATGTGGGCAAAACCCTAGAGTGAAGAAATAGGAACTCGATATGCTTTGAAAACCAATTTTCCTTTGAAACTCGATATACCCCATTACTTTGTGATGCGTAGAAGAGAAAATAAGTATCCATCTTTTCATGTTTTTACAAGAAAAGAACTGAACCTTAAATTTTTTTTGAGTTCAAGAACACGATATGATATCCAATATAGGAACACGATATGGCAATTCAATGAGGGGAACACAATATAGTAAACCCAAGATGGAAATTGATATGGCAATCCAATAAGTGGAACATGATATGGTAAACCCAAGATGAAATCTGATATAATAATCCAAGAGGAAAACCGATATGGAAGTTTAGAATGAAAACTGATATGACAAACTAAGGTAAAGAACTAAGATAATATTATCTTAAACGATATATGGTAAAGCCATAATGATATGCCTGATATGGTGTACTCTTGTACACGATATGAGAATAAAATATTCTTCTATACTCGATATGAGGACAAGAGTCTAACCTATACACGATATGAGGTTGACTAAAGATGATAAAAGTTAAAGTGATAGCTAATCCAACATGACTACACAATATAGAGTTAAGGGATATACCCTAAACCCGATATGGTGGTGTGGTTTCACCACATGATTAATATGGATACTTATTATAATGATATATGCATTTTCAAGTATGATAGGATAAAATTATCCATCATACTACCCAATATGGTAGACATGTCCTAATTCATTAGGCTTGCCAAAGTGATGAATATGACTAATGCAACATTGAGACACAATGAGTTTAATTTGATTTGATAATGATAACCTAGTAGACCTTAAAGAGGTGAATTAAGTAACCTACATCCTAGTGGGGATGAGAGAGAAACTAAGATTTAGAAGATAATTATGAGTTAGGGGTTTAATCTTTGCTAATGAAATCTTGAAACCCTAATTGGTTGATTATAACCCTAATTCATTAGGGGGAATATGTTTTTTAGCATTTCATGGTTAAGACATGTGTTTGAAATTGTTGATAGCAAGATATATTAACCATGCAGGTATGATAAGGCAATGAGCATGGCTAAGTAAGAGCTATGATGTTATATGATACATATTTAATGTGCTATGTGAACTGTGTGAATAAATACCCTGGTCTGATGACCCAGAGAAAATGATTATCTGCTAAGTGGTGATAGTACTCAGTGATGAGTTAAGGGTTTGAATACCCCAGTAATGATGATGATAAGAGATTGAGATTCTATGTGAGAACATGAAAGTACTTGATAAATGCAATTATGCTTTTCTTTATAGCATCTGATATAATTATTGCTTGTAAATTGATTGAAGCTAAAAGGTACAGTAGTACATTTAATTAAGAAAGACAAATATTATCATGTAGTTGCCCAGACCATAGATCCATTCAGTGTTAGCATTTGTTGAATGGTGAAATGAGTTTTACTGGGAATGCATATTTTTGAATATGTGATAATTATATAAGGGTGCTCAGTGGACTCCCTAAATTATATAAGGGTGCTCAATGGATAACCCAAATACATCAGGTTGCTCAGTGGACTTCCTGATAAAATTAAATCAGGATCGCTAAGTGGTCATCCTGATAATCCGGGAAAGTTAAGTGGTCTTCTCCCGTAGAGAGTACACGCTACGGTTGTAACTCTATAGTGAAGATGCCGCTATACCCCGACATAGCTAATTACAGCAGACATAAGATGTCATGCTAAATCTAAGTGGTCTCGTACTGACCGAGACAAGGTGAGGTCTTGACGGCCGACTCTACCATTGACCTTGTATGGAACCGATTTTGACTTACTAGTAGTCGGTTGGAGTATGAGCAGTATATCTCATCTCCTTTGGGCATAAGTGTGAATGTGAACATGTAATCAGCCATGTAATGTATTTGTTTAAGGATCGAATACAGAAAACATTGATTGATTCCTTATTACTTTCATACATCTCAGTACATAGATGTTATACATGTTCTTCATATTCCTTTTTAAAGAAAATAGATGATTTATAGATTTGTTATCAATATTTATGCTTTGCACTGTAAATATATCTGCTAGTTGCATA
This sequence comes from Alisma plantago-aquatica, assembly GCA_963693085.1. Taxonomy (NCBI): domain Eukaryota; kingdom Viridiplantae; phylum Streptophyta; class Magnoliopsida; order Alismatales; family Alismataceae; genus Alisma; species Alisma plantago-aquatica. The sequence continues at coordinate 82,910,602 of OY856415.1, read as the reverse complement.
AATATCTTTTGTTCAGTCTTTACTATTTCCTGTGATAATAATATTGTTGGAAGAGAGTTATATCTCTCGTTGCGACAATAGTCTCACCCTGTGGGATCTACCATTTTTAGGTGAACGTGGACAAGGGACTAGGAACCAGACTATAGAAGAAGGATCCTATCAGCAGGGACAACAATTATAGCTCAGGTTGAGTACTCTGTCTGTTAGGGTTTTGTAGATAGAAGTCAGGGTTTTGTAGATAGAAGTCTATGTGTCATCTCTATACTCTCAGGTCCTTGGGAGATAATTCTTAGTGTTTTTTACGAACGCCTTGAGATTTTGGTTTTCTTATCTTGAGGTTTTTATGTTGCTGTTGGATATATTAGAGTAAAGCAACTGGTACTTGTTATCATCGAGAAGAGGCGGAACACTATATGTACAATATGAATCACTGGTATATAAAGCTTTGGTTCCTTTTATAAGAGTTTACTGGAAAAGGATCTATGTGCAAAGATGGTTTTAATTCTTAGGGAAAATTGTTAGTTCTATTGTTTATGGTAATTCCACGATTTTTACTGGTGATGGCTTGCTTTATAATCAGGTCATCACAAAGTTTTGGTATCAAAGCCTAAGGTTCGCTGAGTCTACAGAGACATAGGATTAAGTTTGTTGAGTCTGTTGTAGTGTCCTCCAGTGTATCTTATTGTAAATTCTCCTCATATAGGAGAAGGAGAAAGATTAAAAGATGGCTAGAGTGCACGAAGAACACACTGCGGAAAGCAGTGTTGCTGCACCAGGAGGTGGTGCAAGCGATTAGGCTAGAGAAGAACCAGTGCATGAGAATCCCTAGCTTGACCAAACTCTATTAGAGAACCCAACTTTTCATGCTCTTTTCAGGAAGATTATGAACACAATGATGCATATAGATGACCAGATACCAGCACCAGCCCCTAGGACATCAGGGTCTAGTGAGGGACATGGATCTGGTAAGACTTTTGAACGGTTGCGTCGGGTAGGAGCTACTAATTATGCTGGCACAGCTGACCCAAAAAATGTAGATTCATGGCTTATTGAGATAGAAAAAGCTTTTAGAATCCTTGATATCCCTGAAGCTGATAAGGTGAAGCATGTTGAATACCTTCTGAAGGAAAGCATTGGAAATTGGTGGGACATCGAAGAAGAGAAAAGACCGGGTGTTGAGATCGGATGGTAGGATTTCCGGCAAGAATTTGTCAGAAGATACTTCCCTAAGACTTATCTTGATGAGAAGATTTCACAGTTTGAGCAGATTAGACAGGGTCCAATGAAGGTTAGTAAATATGAAGCTAAGTTTATGGAGCTTCTGCGGTTTTGTCCGCACATTGCCACCACATATGAGGAGAGAATTCAGCATTTTGAGAGGGGTCTGAACGTTGAATTAACCACACATGTATCTTCTCTAGAGAATAGAGAGAGGTTTGCCACCTTTGTGGAGTCATTTAGACAGATAGAGAGGTCTGTGATAGAGAAACGAGAGGCAAACAGTAGGAAAGTACCTACATAGTTTCAGAATTAGAGGTTTGGTAGTTTTAAGAAATCAAGGTTTACTTCACCTGTAGAACCCAGAGGTTCAATACTTAGACACAGTGGACGTCCAGCCGAGGTAGAGGATGTAGTTTTACATCAAGTGGAGCCCAGAGCTTAGCATCGATCTCACTGATAGGACCGTCTAGATCACAATGGGATGACAGAGTCTGTTATAGGTGAAGGCAGACAGGTCATGTGATAAAGGATTGTCTAGTTAGGGACATGGGTGTGACCCAACCACTGAGGCAGAGTGAATAGGGCTCTCAGAGACAACAGTTCAGTAGTGACACTAGAGGACGAGGACAAGTGTCTCAGGAAGGGTCATCTGCACCGGCCAATAGAGGACGAGGTTGTAAACAAGCAACGACAATATTCTATGCTATGAATCAGCCGGAGGCAGTGGTTAACCACGAGTTGTGATAGGTCAGATGGAATTATTTCGTTCTGATATGTATTCATCTTATTTCGTATCTGTTATGATTGATCTGGGTGCTACACACTCCTTTATCACTCGAGAAGTGATTCATGACTGTAAGATGATAGTCAATCCTAGAATGGATAATCTATTATTATAAACTCCGTTAGTCAAATCTGCGATCTTGTGGGAGGTATGCTCTCCCTATGTTCTTTCTTTCCCAAAAAATAGCATTCAGGTGGATCTTATACCACTTGAAATGCATGGGTTTGATGTAATTCTTGGGATGGATACCTTAGAGAAGTATAAAGTTGTCTTGGATTGTGGTTCCAAGCATACTATGTTTACATATGGTGATAAGACATGGGTCTTTCAAGGGGATAGAAAGATTCTTACAACTTGTCTAGTGTCAAGCATGGTAGAAGAAAAGTTGATGAGACAAGGATGCTTCACATTCTTGGCACATGTGGCAGATACTAGAATAAAGAGCGCTAGTCTTTATAAAGTTCCTATTGTTTGGGAATTTGAGGATGTGTTTCCCGAGGAACTTCTAGGTATTCCACCACCCCGAGATATTGATTTTGAAATTAATCTTGTTTTGAATACGCAACCTATAGCCCAAACACCTTATAGGATGGCGCTAGCTGAGATGGCAGAAATTAAGAAACAGTTGCAGGAGTTGCTTGAGAAAGGTTTCATTTGACCAAGTACTTTTCCATGGGGTGCTCCAGTTCTTTTTGCTAAAAAGAAAGATGGGTCTATGAGACTATGCATAGATTACAGATAGCTTAACAAGGTGACTATTAAGAACAAATATCCCTTACCAAGGACCGATGATCTGTTTGACCAATTTCTTAGTGCAACGGTGTTTTCTAAGATAGGTTTAAGGTTAGGATATCATCAGTTATGCATCAAGGAAAGTGTACCTAAGTCGGCCTTTAGGACAAGGTATGGTCATTATGGGTTCGTAGTTATGTCGTTTGGACTAACTAATGCACCGGCTGCATTCATGGAGCTGATGAATAGAATCTTCCAGCCATTCCTTGATCAGTTTGTAGTGGTTTTCATAGATGATATTTTGATATACAGTAGAGACAGTCGACAACATGAACAACATCTTCGTCAAGCTTTGACCTTATTGAGACAACACAAGTTATATGCTAAGTTAAGAAAGTGTGAATTCTAGTTATCATAAGTATCTTTTCTTGGACACTTTATATCTACTTCAGGTATTCGTGTTGATTCCTAAGAAAGTAGAATTTGTTGAGGAGTGGGAACAACCTAAGACACCGAATGAGATTCACAGTTTCCTAGGTTTGGCAAGATACTACATAAGGTTTATCAAAGATTTTAGTTCTGTAGCATTACCTCTAACCAGGTTGACAAGGAAAGAAGTTCTTTTTTTCTGGAATGACAAGTGTCAGCGTTATTTCCAATTGTTGAAAAAAAGTTGACTAGTGCACCTGTGTTAGTTCTACCTGAGCAGGAAGAGGGATATGTTGTTTTTTTTATGCTTCTAAGAATGGTGTAGGTTGTGTGTTGATGCAAAATGATCATGTAGTTTCTTTTGCTTCTTGACAGCTCAAGAAACATGAGGAAAATTATCCAACACATGATCTAGAATTAGCTACATTGGTTCATGCGTTGAAAATCTAGATGCATTATCTCTATGGAGAAACATGCCAGATCTTCACAGATCATAAAAACTTAAAATATATTTTCTCTCAACATGAGCTGAATATGAGACAACATCGTTGGATGGAATTAATCAAAGACTATAATTGTACAATTGATTATCATCCAAGAAAAGCCAACGTAGTGGCTGATGCACTCAGTAGAAAATCCTCGAATCCACCCCCAGATAATGCACAATTGATTTCTTTAGTATGGTGTAAGCATGATATGCTTGTCTCCTTTAGATAGATGAATGTGCAGTTAGAAGTATCTTTGTTAGCAGGGTTATTGATAACACCAATTTTTGTGATGTTTTTGACCCTTATTTTGTTATCAAAACTTCCCTTTTAACTGCTTTCCTCTCCTTTTATATGTACTTTTGCAATAATTGGCCAAACGACACTCTTAATTCAATATTTCCATCTTTTGTAGACTTTTCCTTCATTTTGGACTCATTTGTCATCAATAAGCCGTCCCGGCCCACAAACATTATTCCACCTGCATCGGCCTTCCAGCCGGCCGATATGCACACTGCCTGGCAGGGTAGCGCAATACACGAACGCATGACATAAGGATGCCGCGCAAGGATGGACTAATGGACGATACGCCTATCTACCCGACAGGGAGCCGGTCTCGCCACGACAACCGAAGCTTGTCGTGCGACACAGGCCACCCACCGGTAGGCTCCGCCCGTCACGTCCACCGACAACCAACATCCTTGTATCGGGAGATACTGATATCGGCCGTCCACGGACTTCTCAATAATAAGAGCTAAAGAAGGACACGTGGCGCCCTGAGCACCATAACTTCCCCAACCGCTGCCTATAAATAGCAGCTACAGGAAGCTGAAAAGACAGGTCGGAACAGATCAGGACCCTGCGCAAGTCACCTCAGGAAAGCTGCGAAGAGCTAGGGTATCATGCCTCAGTTCTTGTGTCGGGCGATTCCAGGTGGGCACTTCCCCGTCCCGAGAGGGGTGAATGGTTCACTTAGGGTCGTCTCGGGAAACACTACAAGCCGATATCGGCCGACATGGATCCCCGACATAAGTGACCGATACTATAAGCATCGCTCTAGCCCGGCACGATACCAGATCCCGATACGCGTCGCTCATCACGGCGTGTCGCCCGAGAGGGTGCCGCCCAACATGAGCGTATCCGGCCAGGGTTCTCGCATGATACAGTCTGCCCATCATGGTGTGTCGCCTGAGAGGGTGTGCCACCCGACACGGTTGTATCAGGCTAGGGTCCTGCCCGGTATCGGGCTGGAGGGTCCGCTGTAGTCTGTCGTCCTTCTATATCAAGAAGGCAACATTTATCTCTATTATTCCAGTCATTTACTTATTCATTTACTTTTGCAATGTAATCAAACCTTTATATGCTAATGGAATTAGAAGAGTTAATTATCTGCTGCACTATGTTTGGTACTCTTGTTGGATGATTGCTATGTTTGACATCTGAACTCTAGCTTGTACGTTTGGATCGCGTTTTGATTAGCTACCGAATCGTGTTTTCCCATCGCAACAGCCTTGAGAGAGGTGTTGTGGCTCTAGTGTTTGGTCCGATTCTGGAGTACGAGAGTTCCCAGAATCAGAGCTGCTTTAGTAACCTTTCCACTCTAATTTAAGTCCAGCAACCTCGAGAGGGGTGTTGATGCTCGGTTAGAGGTACCCTCTCTGAAAGGAGGGGTACAGGATGTTTATGCTGCCACTTATTTTACCGAAGTTTTCTCCTTGGTACCTTGATTTAGCTTTAGTATTATCTCTCTGTTTCTGTTGCATGAACACCCCTAAAAAGTGATAAATGCTTAAACCCTAATTTTTCCTTGTAACTCCAATTGGAGATAGGGTTTTCTTTTGTTTTATTGATTTTGTTCTGCTGTTCCCTTTTGGGAATTTTATCATCTCTTATCCTTGCCAGAGTGTAGCGTGTCGATTTGGCATTCTCAACACTACCACCCTTGTCCCTGTGTTCGACCCCGTTTATCTACTTCGACCCCGTAATCAAAGTTGCGGGGGCCTAGAAGGTTTCGGGTTATAAATGTAAAATCTCGACTACCTCAAATCCACCTCCAATTTTAGGATGCATGATTTAGGCCGGTCAACTTTTTGGCGCCGTTGCCGGGGATAAGGAAAAACGGTACTGTTGACGAACCCGAACCCACTAACTACACTCCCATGCCTCAAGCTTAGAAATGAGCTTGACAACACTCTTTTCTTTCCTTAGTTATTATGATTATTCTTTGCCTTGAAATAAATAATTCGATTTCCTAAAACTTGATTTTTCATGCCATTTCAGGAACTCTGAAGAATGGTGACCTGTTCCACCAAGATCTGACGCCATGTCTTGCTATGAGCAATCTCTTTCTGAGGGTAAACGTCAAGGCCAAGATGAGAGTTCGCACCAACCTAACTTGGTGGGTCAGCTTTTTGCTTTCATAAAAAGATAAGACACTATCATCAACCAGCTGGCGCAGGGTGCGCTTCCCAGCCCTGGAGCTCAGAATTCCATGCAATACCAGATGGCAAGTTTGCATATGTGCCAGCGCGAGGTCGATCGACGGTTGGCCCAGATGGCCGCCCTGATGAAGGACCCTATAGGAAGGACACTCTCCTACCCTGAAACTGCCAGAATGACAGTACTAAGATCTGGGAAGACGGTGAAGCGCACTGATGAAGCCAGACCAGAGCCTGAGCCAAGGCCTGAGAGTGCAATTCCAGCAGAGGATGAAGGTAGACAAGCAGAAGCTTGAGAGCCTACGCAGAAGTCTTCCGATGAGCTACTTGGTGGGAGGAATCCATATGCTCCCAGGCTACCATTTCCGTATAAACTGATAAAGGCAAATCTGAAAAAGTGTCACGAAAGGTTCATGGAATCGATCAGGAAACTGCATCTTGAAGTTCCCTTTCTTGAAGCCTTGGAAGAGATGCCGACCTACGCCAAGTTCCTCAAGGATCTTATCACGAAGAAAAGAAGCGGAGGAAGGGTTGAGACCGTGCACCTAGCATCTGCTTCCTCAACTTTCGTGAAGCCTGACCTGTCAAAAAAAAAGAAGAGACCCTGGAGCTTTCACGACCCCGTTTGCCATCGGGGACAACGTCGAGCGAAAAGGTCTTGCCGACTTAGGGGCTAGTATCAGCCTCATGCCCATGAGCTTTGCGAAAAGGTTGGGTTTGACCGAAATGGTTCGAACCAATATGAAGATTGAACTAGCGGACCATACCTTTAAAATACATATCGGCGTTGTCGAAGATGTGCCGATCAGGGTCGGTAATTTTTCTTCATTCCATGCGATATAGTCATCATTGACACAGTGGAAGACCCCCGCTGCCCGATCATCTTTGGACGTCCTTTCCTGGCTACAGGAAGGGCACTGATCGATGTCTCAGAGGGGATAATCATGCTGAGGATCGGAAATGACCATCTGGACTTCAAGGTGAAGGACTCCATGAGAGGACCTTCTCTGTCTGAGTCTGCTTGCTTTGTGGACGGCTACGATTAGTTATGTGAGGAAATAGAAGAAGACATACGGATAATCGGGGGATGATATTTCAGGCATCACAAAGGCCGCGACGGATGACATTCGTAGGCGGCATGCATCTGTGTCGTGCGAGAGGAGTAATTACCCTTGTGCCGACAGATGGACTGCCCGTCTCAGGAATGACCTATCCCAACGGCCGGCATGTGTCCCAGAATTACCCATTTTACTCCTGGTCGGGACGGCTATATAAGGGACTGAGATATTACCGTGTCGGGCTACTGCCTTTACTGTTTAACCTACCCGTGTCGTGCTGAGATTTTCTGAGTTAGCTCCCGTGTCGTGCAACGTTCACCAGATCTCGTGTCACGCGAAAGTTTAAGAAAATAGTAAAGAAATGGCCCGCATCAAGAAGACTGTCATCTGAGTTGATGAGCATAGTAGGAGGATCTACACCGAGCCTGTAGGTGAAGCACCCATTATCGGGCAGAAGCGCCCGAATCCAGAAACAGCTGGGCCGTCAACTGTGGAAAAGAGGATGAGGGTAGGAGAAGTGGCGGATCCAACACCAACAACAACGGTAGAACCCCTGGAATACACGCTAGGAAGGTTTGTGCCGAGGGACGACGAGCACGCATGCCGTTATGCTGAGCTGGCAACCAAGCTCTACAGGCCGAGCAGGTTCTGCCACCAGTCTTCTTTCATGGAGCTGGGCATCTTTGAAAAACTGAAAAGCGTCCTCGCCACGGTTGGAATGAGGAAGATCTGCCTCAGCCGATCTTCCTCCTACACCGAGCTCACGAGGGAGTTCATGTCATCCCTCCGCCGAGTAAAGAATTCTGCTACTGAAAAGGAAGAATACGGCAGAGCAGATAGACTCCAAGCCTGGTTATACAACTCAGAGCACACAATCTCCAAGAAGTTGTTGAACAAGATCTTCTCTTCCAGTGAGGAGGGGAAGGATCTAATGAATAATGGTGAGAGAATCACCGAAGGAGACAGGTTCAACCCCATGGAGCTATGGAATAGGCTGACCGACGAGTCATCATTTAAGCCGGGAAGCAAGGTGGTGGCAGTGCACTCGTGTTTCTGGAGAATCATACAGAAATTGGTGGTGTGCCTGCTGTTCAGCAAGAACCAGTCCAACGACATTTACACAGAAGAACTCCACGTCATGTGGCACATGATGGAGGGAAGAGTGATCAACCTCAGACGGTTCCTGCTGAACAGGCTGCACCCAATACGAGATGCCACCAAAGAATACTGCATGGGTGGCATCGTCAACCTGATTGCGGCTGGGCTTGGGTACTCTAAGGAGCCGCAAAGTCTGTCGAGGACACATGGCGATGAGCTGATCGACCTCAAATACCTAATGAGGGCCAACATTATAAAGAAGGGGGGAAGGTGCTATTTCTACAAATTCGCAAGGACAAACACCCTCCTCCCGCTCCCTAGCTGCGCCACTTACGACGCAGAAAAGTTGGTCTTCACAGCCGAAGAAATAGAAGATGTGGCGGTAGGCGCAGCTTACGCCGCCACCACCAGACTTCCGGAAAGGATGGCTGTGAGACGAGAACAAATCCCTCTCGACCCAAGACAGGGAAAAGCTTCAACGACCCGCGCCGAGCATACCACAATTCCAGAGCAACAGACGACATCAGTTTATAGAGCTGTCGTCGCTCCTAATATACCAGCCACAACCACAACAACAACTGCCGTGGCTGAAAAAGAATCAGTGATCGTTGAGGTCACCAAGACAGTAACTACGGGAGCCGCCGCGGGAGAGACAGCCGCAACCCCCGACATCCCTGTAAGGCCTATAGAGGCAGAGGAAGCACCTCAGCCGGACGCCAGTAATGGGATGTTTGATGAGATCCTAAGAATGGAGCTCGAAGGTGCACAGCTGACACCGACACCGCCTCCGGTGTCCCCGGTTGCAGCTGCTGAGGAGATCGCAGGCAGTGTAGAGGTGGAGCAGCGTCCGCCCACACCGCGGTCATCTCCACTACAACGAGAAGGCAAGGTGGTGACGGCTGGAAAAGCGTCGTCACCTCGCCCGACGGCATCTGCATCGCGAACAATCGAGATAGACTCTACCTCATCCGGTAGGCCATCACGCGAGCAAGGTGTCGCGAGGATGGAAGGGAGACCCGCAGGAACCCCTTCGTCGCTTGGGAAGATGTTAGGGCACGAGCTTGACCACTTGCGGGAGATATCAGAGAACAACTAAGCTACATTATTTTCTTTAACCCGCAAGTTTTCATCTTTCTAGAACTGGCTGAATAGCCAAGAACAAGAGATGTTGACTCTAGCTAGCCTCCCGACGGGCTAGAGACTTTGACTGCGACGCTGCAGCAAGTTCTCCAATGCCTCGACAAGATCGAGGAGAGGCTGGACAGGAGGGACGACCATCCGCGCCGAAGGCAGCCGAGAAGGTCGCCGTCGCCCCCTAGCCGTGGATCTCCATCTTCTTTGTCAACGTCCTCTTCGAGATCGGCGTCCTACTCCGCCTCCAGCAAGCAATCCACAACGCCCGAGGAGGGGATGCAACCAAGGTCGACCGACGGAGCTCCAGCAGGACAGGAGAGCTCTGTAGGTCTGGAGGAAGAAAATCCCTCAGTCCCCCTGGATGATATTGAAGATGATAATAGAGATATCAGCATCAGGGTGGACTCTTCTGATGAATCGGAGGGAGAAAAGGGGGATGTTTATGCAGCCAATGAAAGACACCTCCCCTGAGGAAGACGCTCGATGGCAGATAAGTTCACTGAGCCATCGGAGATACCTTCCTTTGAGATGGCCGACTTCGATAGAAGGGTCATCGGCTTCCTGACGATCAGAGACCAGAAACTGCTAAACAACGTCCTAAGATCACAGGAAGATGAAGAAGACGTCATCTGGAGCGACAACTACTTCTCCGTACGACAGGGAGCACTCCGCAGCATGTTTCGCTCACCTGCCGTCGTCGGCAAAAGACTATGTAGGGTCCTTGAAAAATGTGATAATAGAAAATATCGACAGTAGGATAGGTCGGAAGACAATATACAATGCCACCCCGACCTTGGCAAGAAGGCTGATGTGGGGAGAACCAGACTCCGCTGTGGTGGCCAACATGGTGCAGCACATTGACGAACATAACCCAAACCTCGTGTTGGCACTGTACAAGCACCACAACATATGGTTCCTCTGCGTGGCATACCTAAGGAACCACGACGTCTGGTTACTGAGCTGTAGCAGTAATGAGGTGCCACGCTCCGGGAATGTTTTCAGCTGCCCGGAGGACAAAAATCTGAGGCTTCTACCGCTGCGTCTTCTACGAGCTATCAAGCAAGGAGCCAAACGTCATGGTGGCGTTTGGAACTTCTATTCTATCTACGACTTCCCTGTTCAGGTTGAAGAGGGAAGCGGAAACAGTGCCTTCGTCATCTTAAGTGCCATAGAGGTGCTCAATACGATTGGAAACTTGGGGGCCCTTAGGGGCACATGCTTCTATCGCCGCAAGGGCACATACGCCATGCTGCTGATTAAAGACGGACACTATTTCCGAGATGCAGGGGTACCTGATAGGCTGCTGGACAGTGACCAAGAAGATGAATCTTCACAATCTAGCAGCTCTCCAGAGAGAGAAGTGGAGATGGCAACTGACACCTATGGGGCAGGCAAGCAGTTGGAGACCCTACGGAAAGTGCACGGGATGGAAGACACTGCTTCGCCTGAAACTACAGAAGGGCTGATCAAAATTTTTGACCGCTTCTCATGCTCTACACTCACACAGGAGCATGTAAATGAAATCCTTCTAAAGTTAACAGATTCTACCCCGGCCGATGTCATTTACAAGGTAGGCGATGTCGTAGTCCCGGTTGATGATTTAAGGGACATGGTAAAAGAAGGAGGATGCTTGGCTGTATTTGTGGCGGCTGCTTACATCCAAACATTACAACCAAGGTTCAAACACGCATACATAGCTCATCCTATGCTATTCAACGACGTTTGCCTCGCCGATGAAATAGGAGCAAGGCAGCATTTTTTGGCAGAGTTGGATAGAGTGGTCCCTAGCAAAATTTTTCTACCCATCCTGCATTATAACCATTCGACGCTCCTGACAATGTACACTCGGCAATGAGCAGAAATCTTTTACAATAGCTCGGACAGCAACAAAAACCATCCAGTTTCGTGTACATTAGAACCGTTGTCATCCGTCGAACGCTTAGCTCAAAAATACTACGACGAGGTGTGAAAGATGATCCAACCATTCCTGGACACGCAAGCAAGCAAATGGCACGAACTCCAATTCTACCACCGCAGTCCGCATCAGCTTCCCCTATCTAACGACTGCAGCATCTTTGTCTTGGAATGGATAGCAAATGAAGCAACGCCTGACCAGCTCCACCACATCGATTATCACAGCAAAAGAGGAGAATATGTGTGGGAGCTTCTATCTGACGCAAGCGCGCTCATCAGCTAACCTCACTAGAGTAACATTACCTCACCTTATCTACCTCACAACTCTGAGACAGAGTGTGGAGTAAGTTTGGGGGGGTACCATGTACCAGTGAGGGAGGTATAAAATTTGAAAATTTTCTAATTTTTCTGACTCAAATTCTTTATTCTTTTGTTCTTTCCTATATCATGTGTACATATACATATGTTTGCTCATACAACAAAATTTTACCAAAAATTTTGAAAATTTTTGCTTATTTTGTTCCCATACATATGTACAAAGTCGCTATATTAGTAAAAACCTGATACGACTTCTTGCTAGTTTGTTTTCTATATGCCCAACGAGATGCAAGTTTTGTTCTATCTTTTTGATAATGCTGCCTCAAACGACAAAAGACTACAAATTTCCATGCCAAAAATTTTGAAAAAATATATATAATAATCTCACAACTGCTAAGAGACGAGTATGGAGAAGGAAAAAGCTGCCCAAACAGCAAAAATCCCTCTGGCTTCCCCTCACCCAACAAAATCCCAAAAAGATAAAGTAGCCTTATGAGAGTGAATAAAAGCATGAGAGTTGTGCCAAATAAAAGAAAAGAAAAAAAAAATATATACACACTTGTTTTCCAAAAGTACCCATCTTTAGGCATGGTAGATCCGGGGTAGTGGTACATAGGATGTGAAATCACTGCTCTAAAGCCAACTGGCTTGGACTGCAGGGACCACTTTCCCGCTAACGGACCCTTACCTGGATGGACTGATGGGAAACAAGAAAAACCCCAAAAAGCCTTAGCCTACCCTATACACAACTTTCTACCCCTAAAGCTGTATGGTGTGAAAGCTAACTTCAGAATCATACACCAAAGTCTCACTGAAGCTGTAGAGAAATTTTCTTTTACTGAACTAATAAGGCAGGAAACGCAAGGTCTTTTGTTCGTAGTGGGGCAGCATTATCTCTAAAGGCATCACGATTCTTGTTTTACCTCTTGAACTGAAAATTACACCGAGCAAGAAGAAGCATCACAAAATAAAATTTAAATATTGATTGAGGACAATCAAAATGCTAAGTTTGGGGGAGTTGATAACACCACTTTTTGTGATGTTTTTGACCCTTATTTTGTTATCAAAACTGCCCTTTTAACTGCTTTCCTCTCCTTTTATATGTACTTTTGCAATAATTAGCCAAACAACGCTCTTAATTCAATATTTCCATCTTTTGTAGACTTTTCCTTCATTTTGGACTCATTTGTCATCAATAAGCCGTCCCGGCCCACAAACATGATTCCACCTACATCGGCTTTCCAGCTGGCCGATATGCACACTACCCGACAGGGTAGCGCAATACACGGACGCACGACATAAGGATGCCGCGCAAGGAGGGACTAATGGACGATACGCCTATCTACCCGTCAGGGAGTCGGGCTCGCCACGAAAACTGAAGCTTGTCACGTGACACATGCCACCCACCGGGAGGCGCCGCCCGTCACGTCCACTGACAACCAACATCCTTGTGCTGGGTGATAGTGATATCGGCCGTCCACTGACTCTACAATAATAAGAGCTAAAGAAGGACACGTGGCGCCCTGAGCACCATAATAAGACCTTTGTGGAGTCATTTAGACATATAGAGAGGTCTGTGATAGAGAAACGAGAGGCAAACAGTAGGAAAGTACCTACATAGTTTCAGAATTAGAGGTTTGGCAGTTTTAAGAAATCAAGGTTTACTTCACCTGTAGAACCCCAGAGGTTCAATACTCAGACACAGTGGACGTCCAGCCGAGGTAGAGGATGTAGTTTTCCATCAAGTGGAGCCCAAAGCTTAGCATCAATCTCACTGATAGGACCATCTAGATCACAATGGGATGACAGAGTCTGTTATAGGTGTAGGCAGACAGGTCATGTGATAAAGGATTGTCTAGTTAGGGACATGGGTGTGACCCAACCACCGAGGCAGAGTCAATAGGGCTCTCAGAGACAATAGTTCAGTAGTGACACTAGAGGATGAAGACAAGTGTCTCAGGCAGGGTCATCTGCACCGGCCAATAGAGGACAAGGTTGGAAACATGCAATGACAAGATTCTATGCTATGAATCAACCAGAGGCAGTGGTTAACCACGAGTTGTGATAGGTCATATGGAATTATTTCATTCTGATATGTATTCATCTTATTTTGTATCTATTATGATTGATCTGGGTGCTACACACTCCTTTATCACTCGAGAAGTGATTCATGACTGTAAGATGATAGTCAATACTAAAATGGATAATCTATTATTAGAAACTCCATTAGTCAAATCTGCAATCTTGTGGGAGGTATGCTCTCCCTATGCTCTTTCTTTCTCAAAAAATAGCATTCAGGTGGATCTTATACCACTTGAAATGCATGGGTTTGATGTAATTCTTGGGATGGATACCTTAGAGAAGTATAAAGTTGTCTTGGATTGTGGTTCCAAGCATACTATGTTTACATATGGTGATAAGACATGGGTCTTTCAAGGGGATAGAAAGATTCTTCCAACTTGTCTAGTGTCAAGCATGGTAGAAGAAAAGTTGATGAGATAAGGATGCTTCACATTCTTGACACATGTGGTAGATACTAGAATAAAGAGCGCTAGTCTTTATAAAGTTCCTATTGTTAGGGAATTTGAGGATGTGTTTCCCGAGGAACTTCTAGGTATTCCACCACCCCGAGATATTGATTTTGAAATTAATCTTGTTTTGAATATGCAACCTATAGTCCAAACACCTTATAGGATGGCACTAGCTGAGATGGCAGAACTTAAGAAACAGTTGCAGGAGTTGCTTGAGAAAGGTTTCATTTGACCAAGTACTTTTCCATGGGGTGCTCCAGTTCTTTTTGCTAAAAAAAAAGGATGGGTCTATGAGACTATGCATAGATTACAGATAGATTAACAAGGTGACTATTAAGAACAAATATCCCTTACCAAGGACCGATGATCTGTTTGACCAATTTCTTAGTGCAACAGTGTTTTCAAAGATAGGTTTAAGGTTAGGATATCATCAGTTATGCATCAAGGAAAGTGACATACCTAAGTCGGCCTTTAGGACAATGTATGGTCATTATGAGTACGTAGTTATGTCGTTTGGACTAACTAATGCACCAGCTGCATTCATGGAGTTGATGAATAGAATCTTCCAGCCATTCCTTGATCAGTTTGTAGTGGTTTTCATAGATGACATTTTGATATACAGTAGAGACAGTCGACAACATGAACAACATCTTCGTCAAGCTTTGACCTTGTTGAGACAACACAAGTTATATGCTAAGTTAAGAAAGTGTGAATTCTAGTTATCAGAAGTATCTTTTCTTGGACACTTTATATCTACTTTAGGTATTCGTGTTGATTCTGAAGAAAGTAGAATTTGTTGAGGAGTGGGAACAACCTAAGACACCGACTGAGATTCACAGTTTCCTAGGTTTGGCAAGATACTACATAAGGTTTATCAAAGATTTTAGTTCTAGCATTACCTCTAACCAGGTTGACAAGGAAAGAAGTTCTTTTTGTCTAGAATGACAAGTGTCAGCGTTATTTCCAATTGTTGAAAAAAGTTGACTAGTGCACCTGTGTTAGTTCTACCTGAGCAGGAAGAGGGATATGTTGTTTTTTTATGCTTCTAAGAATGGTCTAGGTTGTGTGTTGATGCAAAATGATCATGTAGTTTCTTTTGCTTCTCGACAGCTCAAGAAACATGAGGAAAATTATCCAACACATGATCTAGAATTAGCTACAGTGGTTCATGCGTTGAAAATCTAGATGCATTATCTCTATGGAGAAACATGCCAGATCTTCACAAATCATAAAAACTTAAAATATATTTTCTCTCAACATGAGCTGAATATGACACAACATCGCTGGATGGAATTAATCAAAGACTATAATAGTACAATTGATTATCATCCAAGAAAAGCCAACGTAGTGGCTGATGCACTCAGTAGAAAATCCTCAAATCCACCCCCAGATAATGCACAGTTGAATTCTTTAGTATGGTGTAAGAATGATATGCTTGTCTCCTTTAGATAGATGAATGTGCAGTTAGAAGTATCTTTGTTAGCAGGGTTATTGATAACACCAATTTTTGTGATGTTTTTGACCCTTATTTTGTTATCAAAACTGCCCTTTTAACTGCTTTCCTCTCCTTTTATATGTACTTTTGCAATAATTGGCCAAACGACGCTCTTAATTCTATATTTCCATCTTTTGCAGACTTTTCCTTCATTTTGGACTTATTTGTCATCAATAAGCCATCCCGGCCCACAAACATGATTCCACCTGCATCGGCCTTCCAGCCGACCGATATGCACACTGCCCGGCAGGGTAGCACAATACACGGACGCGCGACATAAGGATGTTGCGCAAGGAGGGACTAATGGACAATACGCCTATCTACCCGATAGGGAGTTGGGCTCGCCACGACAACTGAAGCTTGTCGCGCGACACAGGCCACCCACCGGCAGGCGCCGCCCGTCACGTCCATCGACAGTCGATATCCTTGTGTCGGGCGATACTGATATCGGCCGTCCACCGACTCCGTAATAATAAGAGCTAAAGAAGGACACATGGCGCCCTGAGCGCCATAACTTCCCCAACCGCTGCCTATAAATAGAAGCTATAGGAAGCCGAAAAGATGGGTCAGAATAGATCGGGACCCTGTGCAAGTCACCTCAGGAAAGCTGCAAAGAGCTAGGGTATCGTGCCTCAGTGCTTGTGTCGGCCGATTCCAGGTGGGCGCTTCCCCGTACCGAGAGGGGGGAATGGTTCACTTAGGGTCATCCTGGGCAACACTACAGGCCAATATCGACTGACATGGATCCCCGACATAAGTGATCGATACTAGAAGCATCGCTCTAGCCCGGCACAATACCGGATCCCGATACGCGTCGCTCGTCACGGCGTGTCGCCCGAGAGGGTGCCGCCCGACATGAGCGTATCGGGCCAGGGTTCTCGCACGATACAGTCCGCCCGTCATAGTGTGTCACCTGAGAGGGTGTGCCGCCCGACACAGTTGTATCGGGCTAGGGTCCTACCCGGTATCAGGCTGGAGGGTCCGCTGTTGTCTGTCGTCCTTCTATATCAAGAAGGCGACATTTATCTTTATTATTCCAGTCATTTACTTCTTCATTTACTTTTGCAATGTAATCAAACCTTTATATGCTAATGGAATTAGAAGAGTTAATTATATGTTGCTCTATGTTTGGTACTCTTGTTGGATGATTGCTATGTTTGACATATGAACTCTAGCTTGTACGTTTGGATCACGTTTCGATTAGCTACCGAATCATGTTTTCCCATCACAACAGCCTTGAGAGAGGTGTTGTGGCTCTAGTGTTTGGTCCGATTCTGGAGTACGAGAGTGCCCAGAATCGGAGCTGCTTTAGTAACCTTTCCACTCTAATTTAAGTCCAGCAACCTCGAGAGGGGTGTTGATGCTTGGTTAGAGGTACCCACTCTGAGAGGAGGGGTACAGGATGTTTCTGTTGCCGCTTGTTTTACCGAAGTTTTCTCCTTGGTACCTTGCTTTCGCTTTAGTATTATCTCTCTGTTTCTACTGCATGAACACCCCTAAAAACTGATAAATGCTTAAAACCTAATTTTTCCTTGTAACTCCAGTTGGAGATAGGGTTTTCTTTTGTTTTATCTATTTTGTTTTGCTATTCCCTTTTGGGAATTTTATCATCTCTTATCCTTGCCGGAGTGTAGCGTGTCGATTCGACATTCTCAACACTACCACCCTTGTCTCTGTGTTTGACCCCGTCTATCTACTTCGACCCCGTAATCAAAGTTGCGGGGCCTAGAAGGTTTCGGGTTATAAATGTAAAAGCTCGACTACCTCAAATCCGCCTCCAATTTTAGGACGCGTGATTTAGGCCGGTCAGTTATTGGCTGAGATGCATGTGTAACTCACTCTAAAGGAACAGATTAAAGAGGCACAACAGGCTGATACTGTGACTCGACAGATTAGGTCAGAGTTGGGCAGTGAGAAACAAGATGGTTTACATGATTTAGAGGACTGGATAATCTATTACCATGGTAGGATGGTAGTTCCTGATAATAATAATTTAAGAAAGTTAGTTATGGAGGAATCTCACTCATCATTATATGCAATGCATCCAAGGAGCACCAAAGTGTATCATAACTTAAAAGATATGTATTGGTGGCCCGATTTGAAGAAAGATGTAGCTGAGTTTGTTATGCAGTGTCTAGTGTGTTAGCAGGTTAAAGCAGAACACCAGAAGCCTACAGGAATATTACAACCCCTACCCATACCTCAGTGGAATGGGATCATGTGACGATGGACTTTGTGGTTGGTCTACCTAGGACAGCCAAAAGTCACGATTCTATTTGGGTGATAGTTGATAGGTTGACTAAGACATCACATTTTCTTCCTGTCAAAACAACCTACACTACAAAGAAGCTTGCAAAGATCTATATAAATGAAATAGTGTGATTGCACGGAGTTCTAGCTATGATTGTGCCTGATAGAGGTCCCCAATTTACAAGTTGTTTTTGGGAACGATTACATAAAGCCTTGGGTACGCAGTTGAAATTTAGTACAGCCTTTCATCCTCAGACAGATGGGTAGTCTGAAAGAACAATATATATTTTAGAGGACTTTCTTAGGTCATGTGTCCTTTAGTTTGTGGGAAGTTGGGATTTACACTTGAGCTTGATAGAGTTTGCCTATAACAATAGTTACCAGGCTAGTATTGATATGGCACCATATGAAGCATTATATGGCAGACATTGTAGATCTTCATTATGCTAGTTTGAAACCAGAGAATACCAACTTTTAGGTCCTGAATTAGTACAACAAACAACTGAAAAGATTAAAGTTATACAACGATAGTTGAAGGCTATACAAGATAGATAGAAGTCTTATACTGATAAACGTCGTAGACCTCTAGAATTCCAATTTGGAGATAAAGTGTATCTCAAGGTCTCTCCTTAGAAAGGTGTTCCCAGATTTGGGAAGAAGGGTAAGTTAGCTCCTAGATTTATGGGACCTTACCCAATGATGGTACGGATCGAGAAAGTAGCTTATAGGTTGGAATTGCCACCTGATCTACACAGACTACATCTAGTGTTTCATGTGTCTATGCTGAGAAAATGTCATCCTGATACAGAGATGGTGTTGCAACCTATAGAGGTTGAATTGAATGAAGATATATCCTACATGGAAGATCCTATGATGATTCTTGACAGAAGAGTCAAGAAGTTGAAGAAGAAAGACATAATTCTTGTGAAAATTATCTGGAATCATCGTGGTGTTACAGAAGCCACATGGGAGTTAGAGGAAGAGATGAGGAGGAAATACCCTTCTCTTTTCTCTTGAGATTTCGGGGACAAAATCCCTTTTTAGGGGTTGATAATTGTAACACCCATGACCTGGGTTATGGCCTAACCCTAGAAGTTTTTCTTAATTAAGTAAATTATAAACTTGTTCTTATCTTTTGAAAAGTAATCAAGGCCTTTGTGAAGTTTATTTTCAAATTTGAGCTTATATGCAAACTATGTGTGCACTATATGACAATCTAAGTGAAAAGTGCAATTTACCTAACATGAGGGAATATATTGCAAATATTACATGTTGAATTAATTCTAAGTGTTTTTTTAATCATGAAAGAGAATATGATGCTAAGTGGTGTCTTGTGCAAAGCCTAAAATCTAAGTGAGAACTTGTGCCAAGTGCTTGGTGCATCAATTGTGATACAAATTGCAATATATACAAAATGTAGGGTTGACATGCAACTTACCACCTTTAGATTGTTTTTTATCTTACCTAGTATTATCTAGAGAAGAGATAAAGAAGGAGACAATATGTTTGAATCACCTTAAAGTGTTAGCACTCTTAATAACAAAAAGACTAAGAAAATGTATAAGTTGAAAGCTATACATATGAGCATATCAAGTTAAGGACTTCGAGTGGAAGTCCTTATCGTCCATAGAACCATAAAGGAGTCTCCTATCGGTTTGTGGAATTTTGGAATTTTCCATGACGGGCAAGGCACTTCAAAGAAGAGATATGAATCGGTTTGCACTTTTCTTGGAAAGGATTGAGATGAATATTATAATATAGTGAGTGGGAGAAGATTTTCCCTAGAAGATAACTCAAGAGCCGACCCTTATCCTCTACATTATCCTTGAGTTTTTGCTTTTTGCATGGCAATATAATAATAGAGTGCATGCAAATGTATGTGTCAACCATGCATGGCTAGGTGGCATGAAGTAGCTTAAGCTAATGCCACCTCTTACACTCTTTTTCATAAAACTCCAATATAAATACCTTGCCCTTCACTTGTTAGTAAGATTTTCGAATCTTGTTAGTAACCTTCCCCTATATATCGTGTATACTCCTCTTATATCGTGCATGTGTGTGGAGAGTTAAGTGGTGAAGTTTTGTATCAGCCAAGAATAAGAGATATCATCCAAGAAGGTCATAGTAACCTAGCAAGGGTGATATCGGCCATTGAAGTGGAGATATCGTGCAAAGCTAGGAGCTCAAGTTTGGATCTTGAAGAAGGTTCATCTTCAACCTTGGAACATGAGGAGTGAAGCTTGGAAGATACTTGAGAGATGGGTTATATAACTTGAGCCCATCTATATTATTATCTTTTCTTCAATATTATTCAACTTGTTGATTATTGTCAAAATTCGGATTTACTTTGATTTATTAATATATTCATGAGTTCCAATAAATAATTAGGACGGTTATCCATGGTTTAGAATAGTAAGACAAGGTTCTTGAGGTTTATGATGATGTCATCATCATTGAACAACCCGATATGGGCTGAAGACTTTTGAAATCGGATATGGAATCTGATGTAGAGGTTCACCCGATATGAAGGTAGGTAATACTTTATATATTATACAAGACATGTCCTAAGGAAGATATGGAAGATACCTATTTATCTCTTATACATGATACAAGGGTAAAGCAATACCTTTGCACGATATGGGCAAAACCCTAGACTGAAGAAATAGGAAGCCGATATGCTTTGAAAACCAATTGTCCTTTGAAACTCGATATACCCCAATACTTTGTGATGGGTAGAAGAGAAAATTAGTATCCACCTTGTCGTGTTTTTACAAGAAAAGAACTGAACCTTCAAAAGGTTTTGAGTTCAGGAACACGATATGATATCTAATATAGGAACACGATATGGCAATTCAATGAGGGGAACACAATATAGTAAACCCAAGAAGGAAACTGATATGGCAATCCAATGAGGGGAACATGATATGGTAAACCCAAGATGAAATATGATATAATGATCCAAGAGGAAAATTGATATGATGGAAAACCGATATGCAAGTTTAGAATGAAAACTGATATGAAAAAACTAAGGTAAAGAACTAAGATAATATTATCTTAAACGATATACGATAAAGCCATAATGATATGCCTGATATGGTGTACTCTTGTACATGATATGAGAATCCAATATTTTTCAATACTCGATATGAGGACAAGAGTCTAACCTATACATGATATGATGTTGACTAAAGATGATAAAAGTTAAAGTGATAGCTAATCCAACATGTCTACACGATATGGTGTTAAGGGATATGCCCTAAACCCGATATGGTGGTGTGGTTTCACCACATGATTAATATGGATACTTATTATAATGATATATGCATTTTCAAGTATGATAGGATAACATTATCCATCATGCTACCCGATATGGTAGACATGTCCTAATTCATTAGGCTTGCCAAAGTGATGAATATGAATAATGCAACATTGAGACACAATGAGTTTAATTCAATTTGATAATGATAAGCTAGTATACCTTAAAGAGGTGAATTAAGTAGCCTACATCCTAGTGGGAATGAGAGAGAAACTAAGATTGAGAAGATAATTATGTGATTAACATATAATAATACTCCTAAGATGAGTGGAGTATGAGTTAGGGGTTTAATCTTTGCTAATGAAATCTTGAAACCCAAATCGGTTGATTATGACCCTAATTCATTAGGGGGAATATGTTCTTTAGCATTTCATGATTAAGACATGTGTTTGAAATTGTTGATAGCATGATATATTAACCATGCAGGTATCATAAGGTAATGATCATGGCTAAGTAAAAGTTATGATGTTATATGATACAAATTTTATGAGATATGTGAACTATGTGAATAAATACCCTGGTCTGATGACCCAGAGGTAATGATTATCTACTAAGTGGTGACAGTACTCAGTGATGAATTAAGGGTTTGAATACCCTAGTAATGATGATGATAAGAGATTGAGATTCTATGTGATCTATGTGAGAGCAAGAAAGTACTTGATAAATGCAATTATGCTTTTCTTTATAGCATCTGATATAATTCTTGCTTATAACTTGATTGATGCTAAAAGATACAGTAATACATTTAATTAAGCAAGAAAAATATTATCATGTAGTTGCCCAGACCATAGATCCATTCAGTGTCAGCATTTGCTGAATGGTGAAACGAGTTTTACTCAGAATGCATATTTTTGAATATGTGATAATTATATAAGGGTGCTCAGTGGACTCCCTAAATTATATAAGGGTGCTCAGTGGACTCCCCAAATACATCAGGTTGCCAAGTGGACTTCCAAATAAAATTAAATTAGGATCGCTAAGTGGTCATCCTGATAATTTGGGAAAGCTAAGTGGTCTTCTCCCAAAGAGAGTACACGCTACAGTTGTAACTCTATAGCGAAGATGCCACTATACCTCGACATAGCTAATTACAGCAGACACATGATGTCATGCTAAATCTAAGTGGTCTCATACTGACTGAGAAAAGGTGAGGTCTTGACAGCCGACTCTGCCATTGACCTTGTATGGTACCAATTTTGACTTACTAGTGGTCGGTTGGAGTATGAGCCGTATATCTCATATCCTCTGAGCATAAGTGTGAATGTGAACATGTAATCATCCGTGTAGCATATTTGTTTAAGGATCGAATACGAAAAACATTGGTTGATTCCTTATTACTTTCATGCATCTCAGTAGATAGATGTTATACATGTTCTTCATATTCCTTTTTAAAGAAAATAGATGACTTATAGATCTATTATGAATATTTATGCTTTGCACTATAAATATATTTGTTAGTTGCAGAAATATCTTTTGTTCAGTCTTTACTATTTCCTGTGATAATAATATTGTTGGAAAAGAGTTATATCTCTCGCTAGGACAATAGTTTTACCCCGTGGGATCCACAATTTTTAGGTGGATGCGGACGAGGGACTAGGAATCAGACTGCAGAAGAAGGATCCTATCAGTAGGGACAACAGTTTTAGCTCAGGTTGAGTACATTGTCTGTCAGGGTTTTGTATATAGAAGTCTATGTGTCGTCTCTATACTCTCAGGTTCTTGGGAGATAATTCTTATTGGTTTTTACAAACGACTTGAGATTTTGGTTTGCCTATCTCAAAGTTTTTATGTTGTTGTTGTATATATTAGAGTAAAGAAACTGGTACATGTTATCCTCGAGAAGAGACGGAACATTGTATGTGCAATATGAATCACTAGTATATAAACTTGTGGTCCCTTTTATAAGAGTTTACTGGAAAAGGATCTTTGTGCAAAGATGGTTTTAATTCTTAGTGAAAATTGTTAATTTTGTTGTTTATGGTAATTCCACAATTTTTACTAGTGATGGCTTGATTTAAAATCGGGTCATCACACTCACCTCAGATTTTAAACACCTCAAAAACTAGACGAAGAACTGATCTTCTTGAATCCAAATCAAACTTCAAGAATTCAGTCCTTTTCTTCCTCCTTTCAACTCAAGAACCCTAGAAATGGAGATTGGAGAGAAAGCAAGATAAATGAAGATGATTTGATATCTTTTTTATTAAACCCAAAGATAGTAAGAAATGTATACATAGGAGAGAATATTCTCCATAGAAACCTACTTAAATAAGATTAGATTACTTGATTCCATCACTTCTAGGAAGGTATAACCATAGATAGACATCTCCACTTCTTTCCTCTATCAAGCCCTAATTCTCTTTCTCTCTTTATAATTTAATTTATCTAGAAGGAATGACATAATATTGAATCTATTAGAGTGTTAGTTTACTCATATAAATCAATTAAGATGCTCAGAACAATTGGAAATAATCCCCAAATTACATTTTATTTTATTTCTTCATAATTTCCCGGACATAAATGGTAATCAATAGGTTAATAACTTTATGAAATTAAATGAGATCCAAAAATTCTGTATATATATATATATATATATATATATATATATATATATATATATATATATATATATATATATAGAGAGAGAGAGAGAGAGAGAGAGAGTGGGGTTGGAATACACTTGAGTGTATTCAGAGCAGAATACACTCAAGTAGTTTTTCATGATGCAATATTTTTTTCAAAAATCTAATCCATGGTCTTCTTAAAAATCTTGTAAATAGCTCATATATAAAATTTGAGCACATTTGGACATTTATAGGTCATGTTATAAAGACCACAAAATTCTGCATTTCAAATTAGTTTCACACGTCAATTTTGTTGTCCTTAGATGAGTGACTCATCCAAATGGGCTCAAAACTTTTATTTAGACTAGTTATAGTATGAGAGTGAAGATCAATGATTTACATTATGCAAAATATAGTCTTGATATGAAAACACACTTTAGTGTATTCGTGCGATCAATACACTCGAGTGTATTCTAGCTTGACTCTCTCTCTCTCTCTCTCTATATATATATATATATATATGTTGTCAGAAATGTATTTTCATACCTCTAGTCAAAATTTCATCCAAATTGGATTTATGAATAATATAGAAAATTAAATATTATATTGATAAACTCAGTCTAAACAATATGGTTTATTGACTTAAAGTTTGACTAGCCAACATGTCCAAATATAATCCAAAAATTCTGAAAATTTTCAAATCTCTGAGAATAGATTTATTCATGATACTTCCAAATTTCAAGTCAATATGAGTTAATAATAATATATATAAATCACTTATCCCATTATTATTATTTCATCATTGAATTTCTCATCACTTTTGTGATTAATATGGTATCAAAATTAGTGTTGTGACATTCAACAAGCTAAACATATTATATAATACGATTTGTAGTAAAATTGTATATATTTCCAACTATAAATCTAAATAGGGAGCATGCATATCTAGATTATATATATTTTTGTAGAGTATCTATATTATATATTATTGCATTAAACATCTAAAAGTTGAAGTTTGGGTCTTCTAACCCTCAATTATCTACTAAATAGGGGCATGCTCATTACTATCTCCCCCATAAGAAGTTATATCCTCAAAACCTACAAATGTACAAAATAAATTCATTCAAAAATTAGTATGTATTCTAGATTCTGAGTACTATAATGAAAGCTATTTTTCTTTCAGGTTCCAATCACTTTGTAACAATTCATTTCAATGTCAAACAAAAACACAAGATTATTGATCAATTTCTAATAATGTTCATTCTTTCAAACCAGTATATGCTCTTGAGGTTTAACCTTTGCCTGTATATTGTTTTGTATTGTCAACTAGTTATTTCTTTACTATAAATCTTGAAGCACCCATATGACACAAGATGAGATTAACCACAATTCTACTACTGAGAGGAAATTTTGACCTTTTAGTAAAAGGGATCATAATCAACTATCTCTTTCACTTAATTAACACACATTCATACATGATTAAAATCATATAAACAAATTTTATTTTTCTTGGAGTACATTTCAAAAGCTATATTTTTAGGGGGGGGATTTGAGCATAACTAAAAATAACGTATTTTATTGATTCATTTTTATCCATAATTGGTTGTCACTTATTTTTTATCCATATTCCTTTCACCATATTATGAAAAGATGATTGACTATGAGTATTCAGATACTCAAAACTTTGCATGGACTTCTTGCCATTCTTGACTTTTATTTTAATTCAATCTCTTATACTATATATCATCAACCATTCTCTTTTCTTAATCCTTTCAATATTGTTCACTCACATTTTTATTTTGCATCTCTTATGCTTTATATAATTTGCGTAGTTACTTTCACCTTCTTTGTTTTTAGGTTTCCTCATATAAACTCATTGGCATCCTAGGTCAAATTGTTATAGACATGCCTTTAGTTATCAACTCCCAAACATACAAAGATGTATACTTTAGTTGTAACTTATCCTTTCTAGGTCATTCTTTCTTTTAAGAAGTTGGAATTTTATTCCACTTTTAAGATTCACATGTATCATACTTTTGACTTATACTATTGTTTTCTTTTCCTTGTAGTTGACTTTGTCTAGTTGTTGCATTAGAGCATTACAACTTGTAATGTATCACCATTACTCCTAAGTGATATGTATTTGATGATGCTTAAGCTTAATTATTATAATTTCCTTGTATCATGTTCATGTTTAAGAATTTAAATTGATCACCATTATGGTCACAATTTTCCAATTTTTTTGTAGGATCCCAGATCCAAGAATACATTCATATGGAAAACAATACAAGAGTCTCAAAATTGCACAATAGGAAATTTCTTAACCATTAATTCTTTGATGAAATCTTAAATTCCAAATCATTCTATTTTCTTACTTTAGTATATGTAGCCCAATGATGTTATATACTCACATGCACTAGTGATGGCTCCATGAAAAAATATTAGTACATTGTATGTTCTGAGTTTACATATTACTTTGTTGCATTCTTATCATATTCCCATCTTCAAATAAGTTTATGAATATCCCATTCACTTGAAAATAAGGTTTCATTTTCAGCGAGTATTCCTTCTCATTATAATTTCACATAAGAAAATATATAAGATAAAGAGATTTTTAAGTAGTTTAATTATGTTATCATAAATTCACTAAATATTTCTTTCTTAACAAGCTTAGTGTTCTTTCCTTGTCTAGATCCAATCACTTATCAACAAAGACTATAATGAGCCCCTCCCCATGTTATCTCCTATTCAGGTAGACCAAGAGAGAATGGGCCATTACCATATATACAAGATCGAGGTTCATCAAATAACTAGAAATAATTAACCAATTTTTACTAAATAGGAATGAGTTGTACAAGATTAACTTTCCAGATGAATTACATAACATGATTTTCTAGATTTTTGCAATATGAAATAAAAACTAACTAAATCCTCAAGATATTACATTACTTCTTGTTTGTTTGGTGCACACTTCATGAATGTCTGCTTTCCATTAAACTTGCAGCAATAATAGCATATTATCCTAAAACACCGAAAAAAAATAGTCGGTCAGTATAACAAGTTATACTGGTCTGTGGGGGAACCAAAGATTACATCTAAGTGTAACAGTATATATATTCATAAAAATTATTGTTATAGAATCAAAATTATCATTTTCTTCATAACCTTTCAACCCATTTTTACTCAACCTCTGAGATACCCTCTCTTAGGGTTTTGACCCTACAGTGGACTATAGGCTACCTCTCAAACTAGAGCTAGGTGCCATGTTACCACCTCTTCATCTGGAGTCAGGTGCCATGTTGGTCTTCCCAAACTGGGGCATGACCTCAAAAGACCTTCCCAATATGGGGTCTGGTCTGGACTTCCCAATTTGGGACTTGGTCTTTAGTCATCACCATGAATTTTCATGTCTTTCCATTCTCAAACATCCAGAGTTGGTATGCGGAGTTTTAAGCAAGTTATAAGCATATAATGTGATAGTCATAGAGACTTTATAGACTGCAGGAATTAAATAAACATGCAAGCATTTAATTTCAAGCAATCTGGAAAACTTGGGAAAACACCATGAAACTAAAGTAGTTATTCATAGGCATAACCACATACCTTGATTAGGTTCTTGATGCCCAATCTAGAGCAATCAAGAATAACCAAACAAGCAACCAAGCAAATTATCCTGAAAGTTAAAATGATACACACATGTATTACTATTTCATCCCAATCATGTTTAAGACTAACTTAGGTCTCAAGATAGGGTTTCATTAGTGTTTTGTCTTCTAAACCCTAGTTACCCCTTTTCATGAATTTTGGGTCAACAAAACCTAATTTCTCCTTTAATATCAAGGAAAACCTAATTCTCCAAATCATGGCTTGGTAAGTTCACATAAGTTTCAAGTTGGTTTTTTTATTCATACAAGATCAATCTTTTATTATCAATATCATTTGAACACATTAGAATAATCAAGTCTTGGAACTTTGGGTTCTAGTTCATTAAGTACATTAAAGATAATAACTTTATGTACTTTTCCAACTAGAAGCAGATTTATGTAGTGCACATATTTTTATTTAAACCCTTGCATTCTCCTGATCAACTTTCACATATAACTTGTCTCAATCCAAGTTTCCTATAATTAGTTATTATTTTCACAAATAAACATAAATGGACCAATAAGGTAGTTCCATGTAGGCAACATACTCCCCATGCACATACCTCATGGCTTAAGTTATAACGAAACATTGCTTTTACCTTGTGTCATGGGTCATTCTTGCATGCACTGGAGGGGCTCTTTGGACAAATTGACTCTGCTCGTCTCCCACCTCGTGGGACCCTATGTTGCCACCATGGAGCGTGTGATGCCTTGATGCCACCTTCACCCCTTTCCTCCACCAATCCCGCACATGATCTGAATACTCTTCAAGTGCCTCTGCCAAAGCTAGTAGTGGAACATGGTTGGGGCAAGATGGTCAGATAGGGGAGGAAGACGAGATGTAGGATGTTGGTCAAGATGAAGATTGTAGACCTTCATAGGTGACGAGCCCAAGACTAATCAGGCCAAGAAGATTCTAAAGATGTCAGAGATGATGTTGCATCCAATTGGGAAAAAGGAGCATGTTCATCCTCCCCTTGATTCACCATGGTTCTACTACTAAAATAGGAATAGGGAGGGTACCTCCACATACTCCTGAGCAACACAACTTGAGATCCCTTGTTGCCTCTTTCTGGACATGTTTGGGCATCACAAAGAAGTGAGGGCTATTAGGGTTTCCATATGTATATATACACCTATAGATGAAACCCTAATGGTTTGAATAAGGAAATAAAAGGAGGGAGATGCGGTAGGACATGAGTTACTCCTTTCTAGTTGTATGGCACAGGGACTGAATTATGGGGAAGTCCCAAGTTCTCTGTTCATATAACCCCAGGTGTGAGAGAGTGGTGTGGGTTAGGATTAGAAGACAACATATAATCTACTAAAAAGGCATATCTTCTAAAACCACTCATCACCAACTTAGGAAAGAGATATTCCCCTTACTGACCCCTTCCTCTTTCATGGTTATGGTAAGGTAGTTATGGAAAAATGCATGGTTGTCTAGGAGAAAACCTTTAATGCCCACAATTGGTTGTCACATCCAAAGCCATAAAGGAAATTATTGTAATGCATGGTACTCATTAGGAGAAGAATTCTAGATTATTCGTTCTTTCTCTCTTTGTTATATCTCCTAAATCAAAATCGGAACTCATTAAATGTGTTTCGCAATATATATATCCAATATGTTGGGTTTATTAGGATGTCAACACGTTCTCCTTTTAAAACAAAACATTATCTTTATGGAATATCCTTTTTCTCCCAAACTCTAGAATTCTCTCTTTTTCATTATTACTTTCAAATATACCAAAGGCCAAATAAAAAGAATACCAATTTTTTCCTCAAAATTGTGTTGCCAATAATTATCGAAAACACCGTGCATTTTCTTTTGGAAACTTGTCCAATATTCCATAATTTTATTATTCAAGAATCATAACTTCATATTTAAAACATTCATTTCGAATTACCTTTAGTAATTTCTTTATTATTGGTTTTTCCTCTCTTTCTTTTTCCTTTATATCCCATTATTGGAAAAAAGTAGTAACCACAAAATTCATAGTAAATGAAATTTTGCAAAAGAAATCCATAATTTGAAAACAAAGAATAATATATTTCCAATATGTCCTTTTTATTGAAATAATTGCATTTCAATTACATATGAAAAAACCAAGGTATTACATCCTTTCCCTCTTAGAAGAATTGTTTTCTTAAAATTTGACTAAGCATACAAAAAATTCAAGATAAGACTCTTCCATGTCCATCTTTAGCTCCCATATGGATTTATACTCTCCATGGTGCTTCCAACGAGCCTTTACCATCTCTATCTTTTTATTCTTGAGCTCTTTCACCTTGGTATCTAGTACCCTTATAGGTGACTAAGGGTATGTCAGCCTCCCTTGAACTTCAATAGGTTCAATGCTCAACACATGGATCAGATCCTTCACATAGTGCTTTAGATTGGACACATGGAACATGTCATGTATAATACTATGTTGTGGTGGGTAAGGCCAAACAATAAGCAAATTTACCAATCTGCTCTCGAATATCAAACGACTCCACATACCAGGGACTAAACTCCTCTAATATTATCTATATCTTGGAGGGATCATATTTTTGGAAACATCTAGTCACCTACAATGAAGTGCAAATATGTCTGCCTTGCATCAACATACGACCTTTGTTGATCTTGGGCTCTCTTCTGCCCCAACTCGATCAAAGTGACATTGTTAGCATACCACTATGGTTCCTGTGACCTCAACAAGGTCATCTCACCAGCATCATCCCAATGAAGTAGTGACTGACATGATCTCTCATAAAGAGCTTCATGTAGAGGCATCCCAATACTAGCTTCAGTATTATATGCACACTCAGTTAAGGGCAAATACTGCTCATATGATCCACCCCAATCAAGCGCATATGCTCTCTATTGGTCTTATAATGCCTGAATTGTTCATTCTGACTCTCATCAGTTTGAGGGCGATAAGTTTTACTGAATTTCAACCTCGTATCAAGTTCTTCATACACTTGCTTCTATATGAAGTGAACTTAGGGTCACAATCAAAGATAATTGAACTCAAAACACTATGCAGGTGAACTATTTACCTAATATATAATTCAGCTAGGTTTGCCACCTTGGAAGTAACCTTTAAGGTGAGGATAAGTGTTGATGTAGTTAGGTGGTCCACCACAACCCATATTGCCTTATGACCTCTCATTGTCTTGGTGAGACCCACCATGAAATCCATAGTGTCCTGGTCCCATTTCCTCTTACAAATTTTCAATGGATTGTAATAACCCAAAGGGTCATTGGTGTTCAACCTTCACCATCTGGCATGTGAGACTACTTTCTACATATGTTTCTATGTATTTATTCAATCCAGGCTACCAAAAATATTATTGTAAGTCTTTAAACATCTTTGTGATACCAAGGTGCATGGTAAACTAAGACTAATGAACTTCTAAGTACTTAAGGGTGAATCTTTGGGAACACCAAATACAACTTTCACATCAGTACCATTGACACCCATTGAGGCATGTGACTAAGGTTTCTCTGTCAAACCCTTCAACTCAACTAACTCTGCGTCATGTAATTGGGTTCTTACAAGTTGGTCACAAACCTTTATTTGGTACTTCAACTCTTGTATCCATCATTTTGATCACCAGATTCAATCTTATACCTATAGAATTCAAATTCCATTCGATAAATATTTCCTCATTTGAAAATTTAATTTGGAGATTACCTTGTCCACCTAGGTTTTCAAACCATTCATTCAATATTCTCTCCTAAGGGTATGTAATACCTCAAATTCTTGGTTATCCAACTTAAGTGTTTATTCCTCATCTCACTTCCATTCTAATATAGCATGTGTCTGTCTCCTCTCTCACACTCATAACAAGATGAAATAATCATTTGGTTGCAGTCGAAATAAAAAGCTCATCCAGTTCCAATAATAGAGACAGTAAATCACACATTACCATTTTAATTCCAAATTAGATTGAATCCCTATGAACATGACTCTAAACCATACATTCTTATCATTTCACAATATTCTTATAACTCATAAAGTCCAGAGCCTCCCTCACTCTAGTGTTTGTGCAATTTTATCATCACTTGGCTTCTTATATCTTTTCCCATTAGCCATAGTCATCTCCTCAAAGTCTCATCCTTATGCATCTAGAGAGTGCCTATCACATTTAATCCTTGAGCCACATGAACTAATGAAGGAGGCCAACCTCGTAATCCATGGCCTCGTGTGAACATAGTTGTTACCTCCCGACCATATGGTCTTATGCATTTAATGAACAATCAACTCCTACTTCCATCAGTCTCATCCTTTCTTGACCTTAGGATTGACTTAGGGTTATATTGATATGTCATGAATTCACTTTTATCTCATCATGCATCTTGAGGTTTCCTTGATGATATCCAAGAACATTATTTCCATTAAAATTCTTCCAAGCACCTGAATCCCCTTCATCTCTTAGGGTACCCATAGTTTTCTTTATGCTCCTTTATTGGACTGATGACTACCTACCCATCTGGGCATGGTCCCATGCTATTGGTCAATTCCATAGTGACTTTTCTTCATGTCCCTTAGAGATGGCCATACGTGGGTTCCAAGAGTCATATTCAATTTATGCGATCTTTTGTGTTATGGGCTTAATCCCTCATGTCAACTGCGACCATGTTCAATATTTTTTCACTCATTATCCCATTTTTACTTTCTCATATTAGGTTGTGTTCTTCATTAAATGTTCATCCACAAGTTAGCTAGTCACTTTCCTTTATCATAATTCATGCATGTGGCTAACCAATATCAAGTAGAGAACTTATTAAACCATTTCTAAGTTTTCCCATTATATCATATCCCTTCATCTTCTCTCAAGGTTGTTCTAGTTTCATACGTACATATAAAAGCATGGTAGTTTTAGACCAACTTGTGTGAGTGTTCATCAAACATATATCACAAGTGGGGTTTCGTTTAACCCACAACTTGAGGAGGGTGCCATGATCCACCTCTATGAGCTCACCCAATCTATGGGAGCATGGTGTGTACTAGTTACCACCACTTTCCCTCTTTGGTCTTGGGATCTCAGGTTACCCGATAAGCGTTGGTCATCCCAACTGCATGACTCAGTCACTCAAGCACATACTAATCCAAGACATGATATGTCATTCTCTCCTTAGATTCCCACTCACAAAAATATTCTTATCCAACTCTCTCTCTCTTTCATATAAACAACCCTTAGGTACACATGGACTACCAACCTGAGTACGAGGCTTCATAACATATTACCATACCTTACCTCTTCAAGATCTTGGGACTCTCTATCCCTCACCTAGATGGCTGGTACTCATATTATATACACGTATATGCAAGAAGCCTCTTTCTCTAACTCTTAGGTTTGGTCCTCCCAGGGACATCTAAGGTACAAAAAGCCTCTAGGGATCATGCATGTAGCAACTCAACTCAGCCACTCAAGGTAGTCTAGTTTAGGACATGTCATACAAATATTTCTCATAATTTCCCATGTCTTGGAGTCTAGGTTCTAGAATCCCTCTAGGTCTTGCTCTCTCTTGGAGTTAACCCTATACCTAGTCCTAACACTAGGGGTCCCCTTTGTAGAAGAGTTTGAGTCTCTTGTAAATTCACATATTATCCTCACCTATCTTATCTTAGCGAATAAGCACACATACACTTGTATTATCAAATCTTAATGTCAAAATTTCAAAAGTAAAGTCAAATTATCAAATTCGGCTGAGGTCATCATAAACCATATTTCTCATCACATGGATATAAGTCCATCTCATATATTCCATCTACCATGTATCCAAACAAGGTTGTGGTCATCTGGTCTAAAGAAAAACTCCTCTTTATGCCCCTCACTTCTACTTGGTTGTATTGATGTGGGAATATACCTCCTGTTAGGGTTCCTACCTAAAGGAGTTTAGACTTTTTGGTCAAAGACTAACCTTTTGGTTTAGAGTGTTATCTTTAGGTTCGACCCACCCCAGGTTGGGATGCCAAAATTAAAAGTTGCACTAAGGGTCATGCAACCACTTATTGTCTATGTTTTGCATGCATACTCAAGTCCTTCACATATATCATGCATGCCTTATTCCACATACTTGCATGCGTAGAAAAACTATGGTATCCCAACTTATTAGGTTCTCTCTTTCTTTATCCTCCACTTAAGGTTTATTAGGGTGGAGTTACTATTTTCTCCTTCTTTGCTCATACCTCAGGATTAAGGTTTTGGGTTGAGGTTAGGGACTACAACTTGTACATTAGGTTGTGTGATTCCCTTGACCCACTAAGGTTGTTTCCCTAACCAACTCTAGTCCCGTCTAGGGTTTGCCTGTATAGGGGAGAAACCCATAAAGCATTTTCTCTTTATCATTATGCCCACTTATATTATTTGGAAAAGGATGCCTTAATCCCTAATATCCATAACCCTAGTTTTAGAAGGGATAATGAGAGAAGATATAGGTTTCTAGGGTTTAGGGATCAAAGGGGGTAGAGAAGTGATGATATTAGCTGAGAAATCCTAGAGGTATGTTATT
Organism: Alisma plantago-aquatica; assembly: GCA_963693085.1. Taxonomy (NCBI): domain Eukaryota; kingdom Viridiplantae; phylum Streptophyta; class Magnoliopsida; order Alismatales; family Alismataceae; genus Alisma; species Alisma plantago-aquatica. The sequence goes on along the minus strand of OY856415.1, from coordinate 82,876,686 downwards.
TCAAGTAAAGTCCTCTGACTTTGGCAAGGCTGGATGGACGGGTCTACGAGTGTAAGTCCACTAGTGGTGCAGAGAAAAATATTGCCAGCCCCTAGATTGTGGTTCTTTCTAGACACCATTGTCTTTGGAAAAGACTCTAATAACTCCCTTGGGGCTCTACATAACTCATAAAATTTAATAATTATTAGAGTTTTAATAGTAAACCAGCTCTAATACCAAATGTAACGACCCCCTCCCCCCATTATCCCCTATTCAGGTGAACTGAGAGGACAAGGGCCATTACCATTAATACGTGATCGAGGTTTATCAAATAATCATAAATTATTAATAAATTATCAGTAAATAGGAATGAGTTTGTACAAGATTAACTTTCTACAGGGAATTACATAACATGATCTTCTACAGTTTTGCAACAGGAAATAAAAACTAACTAAATACTCTAGGGATTACATTACTTCTTGTTTGTTTGGTGCACTCTTCACAAATGTTCGCTTTCCATTAAAATTGTAGAAATGATAGCAGATTATCCTAAAACATTGACAAACAAAATAGTCAGTCAGTATAACAAGGTATACTGGTATGTGGGGAAACCAAAAGATTGCATCTAAGTGTAACAACATATTCATAGCAATTATTGTTACAAAATCAAAATTATCATTTTATTCGTAACCTTTCAACCCATTTTTACGCAACCTATGAGATACCCTCTCTTAGGGTTTTGTGCCTATAGTGGACTATAGGCTACCTCTCAATCTAGAGCTAGGTGACATGTTGGCCACCTCTCAATCAAGAGTTAGGTACCATGTTGGTCTTCCCAATATAGGGCATGACCTCAGAAGACCTCCCCAATCTGGGGTCTGGTCTGACCTTCCCTATCTGGGGTCTGGTCTTTAGTCATCACCATGACTTTTCATTCCTTTCCATTCTCAAACTTCTAGACTTGGTATGCAGGGTTTGAGCAAGTTACAAGCATATAATGTGATAGTGATGAATGCATATTCATCCCATTTTTAGATGCATTACTAGTCTAGTATAGCATTCATATAGCATAATTTTCATCAGGAATAACTTTGTTTTGATCTACTTAGGTTTTTATGCTAATTTTTAGGAATTTGATACTTTTCTTGACTCCCTTGTAGGTTTTGAATTTACCACTATGTAGCAAGTTTGCCTAGGGGGTCCCGCTACGCTTCAACATATGGAAGTTGAGAGAAGGACGCCTCTCATGGGATGTGGCGTAGCGCCCCAGGCCGAAATAGATTTTTGAGAACTTCCAGAAGGCAGATCGATACATAATTTTTGTGTATGGGGAAAAAATCAACCAGTCGACTGACATGACAATTGGCCTTCAAAATCATCAATTACCAAATACATCGACCCTCAAGGTCGATAGACCTCTCAACTCCAAGACCGGTGATAGGAATTCCAAGCATCAACACCTATCAGTCGATAGCCATTGATTGACGCCAATAGGAAATGCAAGAGGTTGACAGCCTCGACCCTATAAATAGGACCCCAACACAACACTTCAAATCATCTCAAAAAATATGGAGACAAAAACGATGAAAGGTTTCTGCCAAGATCATAGCCCAAGACAACAACTATCGACCCAACAAGTTCTACTGACCTAGTTGGCTATCGACATGTAACCTTGTCATCTTCAATCAACCTTCAACAACTCCAAGTTTTCGACCTCCCTTCGTAGGTGATCGATCTCTTCTTTGAGCTATTGTTCATCCATCTTCTTTAGCTACAAGTCAGGGTTAATACCTGAATGAGAAAGAAGGAAAGAAGTCTATCGTATCACACCACACCAAGCCACTTTTGTTACCATCATGGCCATGATGGTGTCCTACTCCCCTTCTAGTTATATTAATCTTGTGATGTCAAGGGATTAGCCATTTCATTGGGGTGTGGGGACTAGCCCTACTACCCATTTCTTGCAATTTCATTCATGTTCCAAATTCTTGTATGAACTCATTTAGTTCAAGGCTAATTGTTTATTGCATGTCATCTGGATTGATCACCCACTTTACGTGATTTATTATAATCTTTTACCAGGGGAACTTCAACGTTTAAGATTTGAATACTGATTAGTTATGGTTGACACTCTGCTGAGAACTTCTTACAAAAAGTTTCTGGAGTAGTGATAAAGAATCCATAAGTAATGAGACATCAGGCTTACATGGATATCAACTCATGAAATTTTCTCATGCCAAAAGGGGAAACTTGATAACTCCAATTATATCTTCATACGGGTTTAGATTTGAATGATTGCACAAATTCGAGTAGTGGTGGTGAAACCCAGTTCCACCCTAGTGTTTCCATCCATTGATAACTAGAACTTTAATCTAGCTTTTCTATTCTTGCAACCTTAGTTGAATAAACCAATCTCAACTTTTGTTATAAATACTAGTTTGCTAAGTTACTTTGATTAGATAATTCCTAAACAAATTATCCCTTGGGATTCGATCCTCAACTATACTATGATAATATCAGTAGTCTTGCAGATGACATATTGCGCTTTGGTTTAGGTAAACTCTGGGAATTTCACTACCAGTGAATTTGCAGTGCGGTAATATTCCACGTCAGATAGCCATAGTGATTTAATAGATTGTAGGAATTAAATAAACATGAAAGAATTAAATTTCTAGCAAACTTAAAAACCTCAGAAAATAGTGGGAAACTAAATTAGTGTTCCATAGGCGTAGCCACATGCCTTGATCAGGTATTCTTGATGTCCAAGCAAGAGCAATCAGGAATAAGCAAAAAAGAAACCAAGCAAATTATCCTAAAAGTTAAAGCAATACACCCATGTATTATTATTTTATCCCAATCATCATTAAGAATGACTTAGTTTTCAAGCTAGGGTTTTATTAGGGTTTTTCCTTCCTAAGCCCTAGTTACCATTTTTTCATGACTTTTGGGTCAACAAACCCTAATTTCATTACTCATTGCTCCTTTAATCTCAAGGAAAACCTAATTATCCAAATCATTGGTTTCTAAGTTCACATAATTTTTAAGTTTCTCTTTTTATTCATAAAAGATCAATCATTTACTATCAATATCATTTGAACACATTAGAACCATCAAATATTAGAACTTAGGGTTCTAGTTCATTATCTACATTAAAGATAACAACTTTATGTCCTTTTAGAACTAGGTGAAGATTTAGGTAGTGCAAATGTTTTTGTTGAAATCCTTTCATTCTCCTGATCAACTTTCATATATAACTTGTCTCAATCTGAGGTTTATATAATTAGTTATGATTTTTACAATTAAACATAAATGGACCAATAGGGTAGTGCCACATAGGTAACTTACTTTGCATGTACATACCTCTCGGGTCGGCTTAAGTTATAACAAAATTTGCTTTTACCCTCATGTTGCGGGTCATTCCTGTACGTACTGAAGGGGCTCTTTGGTGAAATTGACTTTGCTCGTCTCCCACCTCACGAAACCATGAGTTGCCGCCATGGAGTGTGTGATGCCTCACTGCCACCTTCACCCCTTTCCTCCACCAGTTCCACACACAATCTGGAAACTCCTCAAGTGCCTTTGCCAAAGATGGAAGTGCCACATGGTTGGGCTGAGATGGTTGGATCAGGGAGGAAGATGAGTGGTGGGACGTTGGTCAAGATGAAGGTTGCAGACTTTCATAAGTAACGAGCCCAAGACTAATCAAGCCAAGAAGATTTCAGAGATGTCAAAGATGTTGTTGTGTCTGACTGGAAAAAAGGATCATTTTCATCCTCCCCTTGATGCACCATGGTTCTACTACCAAAACAAGAATAGGGAGGGAACCTCCAGATACCTCCTGAGCCACACAGCCTGAGATCCTTGTTCGCCTCCTTCTGGATAGGTTTGGGCATCACAAAGAAGTGAGGGCTACTGGATTTCCATATGTATATATACACCTCTACATGAAATCCTAATGGTTTGAATAAGGAAATAAAGGGAGGGAGATGGGAGCAGGTCATGGGTTACTCCTTTTTGGTTGCATGGAACATGGACTAAATTCTAGGAAAGTCCCAAGTTCTTAGTTCATATAACAGTAGGTGTGGGAGAGAGTGTGTTGTGAATTGGGATTAAGAGACAACATATAGTCTACTAAAAAGGCATCTCTACCGAAACCACTCATCACCAACTAAGGAAAGATATATTCCCCTTACTAATTCCTTCTTCTCACATGGTTATGGTAAGGCACTTATCAAAAAGTGCATGGTTGTCAAGGAGAAAACCTTTAATGTCCACAATTAGTTGTAACATCTAAAGCCATAAAGTAAAGTATTCTAATGCATGGTACTTATTAGGAAAAAAATTCTAGATTATTCTTTCTTTCTTTGTTATATCTTCTAAACCAAAATAGGAACTCATCAAAGATGTTTCCCAATATATATCTAATATGTTGGGGTTTATTGGGAAGTCAACACTTTCTCCTTTTAAAACAAAATATTATCTTTATGGAATGTCCTTTTTCTCCCCAAACTCTAGAATTCTCTCTTTTTCATTATTACTTTCAAATATACCAAAGGCTAAATCAAAATAATACCAATTGTTGCCTCAAAATTGTGTTGCTAATAATTATCAAAAAATACCATGCATTTTCTTTTGAAAACTTGTCCAATAATCCATAATTTTATTATTCAAGAATTCATAATTTCATATTTAAAACATCCATTATGAATTACCTTTAGTAATTTCTTTATTATTGGTTTCTCCTCTCTTTCTTTTTCCTTTATATCCTAGTATTGGAAAATAGTAGAAACCACAAAATTCATAGTAAAGGAAATTTTGTGAAGAAATCCATACTTTCCAAACAAAGACTAACATATTTCCAATATGTCCTTTTTTTTAAATAATTGCATTTCAATTACATATGAAAATCCAGGTTATAAAAAGGACAATTAAGTATAAAACATTTTTATTTCTCCTCATATATTCCCTATTATGATTCAATATGAGTTTATCATTTGTATATCATTAGTAATTTGTTCATCATTTTTTCCCATCTATCCACCATTTCTTCCATCTTCCATTATCCTTCACTAATTTATTATTATTCAATTCTCATAGACATCTATGCAAATTCATAATTCAATGTTCTGTATAGTTCCCATTGTTCCAATGGGTTATATTTCTAAGTTAACATTTTACCAACTAATTTCACATTATAAAAGTTAGTACATGACATCCACTTTATTTTAATTCATACCCCTCATTCAACAAAAAAAATTCATCTCAATTTAAATATCAACTCATATACATGTGGCTTATTCACATGCTTTCCTTTTTGAATGTATCCAATACAACTAACTATTTAAGCATTCTAGAGTAAAATCTACCAATTACTCAATAAAAGCATCTATGTAAAATAGAAACAAGGATGAATACATCTATGTTTATCTTTTTTTTAAGGTAAAGTCAGGAGGCTATCTTATTCATCCCCCCTCCTCTCGTAGGCGATAAAAAGATGAGTACAAGTACTATCATTTTCAGCAGAATTAAACATGGTAGTACTACCACCATTACATCTATCCTTGTCCACCCATCCCATCACTATATCAGGAGGGTGAATATATTTAAAACTACTAGTGTGAAATTTTAAATGGTGTTTAGCTAAGCTATTTTTAGTGCCATTACTTTTCCGATCGATCTTCACAATCTTCCAGTTAGGGTGTTGCTCCAGTCTACTCTGGATGATGTCTATATGTACTGCGAGCTTGGGATTTTGTTGGGGGCATTCTAATAGATTCAAACGCCACCTTACAATCTGTTTCAATGATCAGATCTTTTAAAGCCATCTCATGTGCTCTTTGGACGACACTTTCAATAGCTGTGATCTCAGCCTGGACCACAGATTCAACCTCACAGTTCATACCCATACCTTCTAACCATTCACCCTTATCATTACGGAGGACCACAACTATAGCACCTTTGTGTCATTTGAGAGATGCATTTGTATTCATCTTGTAGGTGCCCGGTGAAGGAGCCTTTCAGCGCACGTTACTAATCTGGGTTTCAGTATGGATTTTAGTGATGTGAGTTGGTTGGTAACTTTCAATCGACAACTCTATTTCTTTTAGGATGAACAAAACTTGATGTCTAATAGGGAGTATGATCTTTTTAAGCGTATGTCTGTTTCTGCAACTCCAGAGGTACCAACAAGTAATCATGAATCTACTCTTGCATAATTCATTCCATGTCAGGCCCATCTTGATCCAGCTGCTCAGGTTGGTGTTGAAGAAGTCGTGTGACAGGTCATCATGTAAGACGTGTCTCCATACATCAATTACATACTTGTAGTCGCAGAAAGCATGGAGGCTCATTTCTTCGTACTCATTGCATCGTGCACAGATGCTTTCTGTAGCCATGTGCCTTCAGACCTTCCTACTATTAGTTAGAACCACATCATGCACCAAAGTCCAGACCAAAAATTTGACCTTTGTTGCAACTTTTGCCTTCTAGATCTTGCTCCACTCACCGTTGACTCTAGATTTAGGTTTAACTTTCATCAGGTTGTAGGCAGAGCTGGTAGTATATCGGCCATGTTCTGAACTCTTCCAGACTTTCAAGTCATCAGTATTAGTATTGCTTGGTGGTTTGATACTCAGGATGGTGTTTACCCATTCATGTGGCAGCTAACTCTTTAGAAAATCTATGTCCCAACCACCCTCCTATGTAACGACGCTAGCTACTCGAAGATCATGGAGATCATCAGAGATGGTAGTAATAGCCAGTTGATGTAGCTTTGTGTATTGGTTTACCTAGGTGTTACTCCAGAACATGGTGTCGTTCCCATTCATTATCTGAGAAAAATAGTTGTTGTTGATGAACTTTTCCCCCATAGGGCATCTATTTCCAGTCTAGAGGCATTAGGCTTCTTCTCAGTGTCATAGTCATTGTATTTTTCTTTCATGAACCTACACCAGGTGGTGTCACGGTCGGCAGCTATGTCCCAAGTGTTCTTCAGTATAAGAGTGTTGTTCCACTCACGCATTCTCCAAATCCCCAAGCCGATATTTTCCATAGAGTTTGTCACTTTATCCCAAGCAACTAGGGAAGTTGGATGGGATTTATAGTTACCCCCCAGAGAAACTTTTGGATGCTACTGTCAATGTGGTCACAGAGGCTCACTAACAACACTATTGTCTGCATTACATAAGTAGGTATCACATTCAGCATTGATTTTATCAGGCAGCAATGACCTACAATCTAAAGGCACTTGGCCGTACACCCACTGATTCTAGAATCAACTTTCTCCAGGATCTCCGAATATGTTTTCTTTGTTACTCTTGAGTGAAGAAATGGTACTCCAAGGTACTTACCCAAGTCAGTTGTTTCTTTAAACTTGCATACACAGGTAACCTCCTTGTGCATCTAGGAACGCTGGCTGCAAAGAAGACATGGGTCTTCTTTACTAATATGGCTTGGCTCGACGCCTTTTCAAAAGATTTAAAGTAGTTGATAATTGTACGCATCTGGTCCCTGGATGCATAACTGAACAGTATTAGGTCATCAGCAAAACACAAATGAGAAACTTTGATTCCTCTACGACCCATCTTTATGGGTGTCCATTTGCCTCGGTTAACGAGATTGTCGATCATCTGACATAGACGATCAATGCATAAGAAAAATAGATAAGGAGATAGCGGGTCTCCCTGATGCAGGCCCCTACTGGTTTTGAACGATTCAGTGCACTTGCCATTCCAAAGGACTGTTGTCTCCCCTGTAGTAATGGAGTTCATAATGTACTGGACTACGTTGGTCGGCAGTTCGAGCTTCAGGAGAGTGTCTCTAATAAATTGCCAAGATAGCGCCTATCATAGGCTTTGGTTAAGTCGACCGTAATGGCCATGCATTTCACACTCGTCTTTCTCTTCATAGTATGAATGATCTCCTGAGTTTGGGAGATGTTATTTGTAATCCTCCTGTTTGGAATAAAGCTGCTCTGGCTTTTAGATATCCAATCAGTGATATGAGGCTTGAGTCGTTTGACTACTAGTTTGGATGCCAATTTCAGACATATGTTGTTTAAAGAGATTGGTCTTAACTGTTCACAGGCTTCTGGTCTTGGTACCTTAGGGATAAGTACGATGATAGAGTTGCAAAGTTCTTTGCTCAAGCTCCTTCCTTCTAGAGCATTTTTCACCGTGTGACATACTGACTGCCCCACTTTATATTAGTTATGAATAAGGAAGTATTCGTTGATGTCGTCTGGTCCCACGGCTTGCAAGGATTTGTTGATTTTAAAATGTCAAGGATTTTTGTGCCTAGTGGTTCTCTAGCAATGTTGCTTTTCTGTTGCTGGCTTAAAGCCTTGATTTTTGTCGGGATGGTGTCTAGCTCAGTCTGACTAGTGGTGCCATTAGCAGTAAACTGCATTTGGAAATTGGAAGTAATCACAGACTAGCACTTCGAGCTCGTCTTTGTTGGTGATCCACTGCCCCTCCCAATTCTTGAGCATTGTTATTGTGTTTTGACGGCATCGTTGATTTACATAGGTGCTGTAAAATTTAGAATTTGAGTCCCCATATCTGAGCCAAACGATATGGCTCCTAGCTTTCCATTCCTCTTCTTCTTCCTATAGGATTTTGTTCAACTCAGCTTTCATGTTGATGTATATTCCATCTGTAATATAGTTGTAGTTCTCTGCCAACTCATTTTCGAGTCATGTCATAATTCCTAGTATTCGTTTCTTGTTCCTTTTCCTCTATTGGAGGTTATTCTTATCCCAATCAGTAATGGCGTTCATTGCATCGTCCAGGGCTTAATTGAAGTTTTTGTGTGAAACCCAATGTTTATCAAGAGCTTGTTTGAAAGATTTGTCATGTGACCACGAGGTTCTAGCTAAAAAATGTTGCGGCTTGTTATCTTTCAGTAGAGACTTCACAAGAATAGAGCAATGGTCTGATTGGAGTAGGGGTAGGTGTTTGACGGCGAAATGTGGATAGGAACAGATGAAGTTGTGGTTAGCCACCACTCGTTCTAGTCTCTCTTGGAGAGTACCTCTCTTGAAGGTGAACTTAGTACTTGAGAATACCAAGTCTACGAGCCCAGCGTCGGCCAAAGCTTCATGAAATATCCTTGCTTCCGTGTGGTTATAATGTGTACTCCCATATTTCTCAGTCGGCATACTCACGACATTGAATTCGCCAAGAACAATCCATGGTTTGGTGATATTTAGTCCCATGTGGATGAGGTGTTTCCCAAGTAAACGCCTCACTGGAGCGTGAGGGTTTGCATACACAAACGTGATAATGGGTTGGTTATATAACCATAGAAACTGTCATTTCAGTTACACATAGTAAAGATGCGACTGTAAATGTCTTTGTCTTAAATCACACTAAATTGTCATCTGCCTTGAATGATAGGGAGGTTCCTCCTCCTTGTCATTCCTCCTCCTTGCTTGTGTCGTTTGGATGCTTTGATGCTTTGATGGTGTCTGTTGGTTATCATGTTTATCTTGACACCCTCCCGCAAGCTCGGGCTGAGAGAATCACAGGCCGAGCTTGAGAGATAGAGTGCGGAAGGCATTCTTATCCATATCTTTGGTGAACAAATCGGCTAATTGATCATTGGCGGAGACAAATTGAGTGACAATATGACCAAGTAAGACCTTTTCACGGATGAAGTGATAATCAAGTTCAATATGCTTGGTGTGTGCATGGAGAATGGGGTTGACGGTGAGGTAGAGGGAACTGAGATTGTCACAGTAGAGTGTAGAAGGAGCCGACTGAGGAAGATGTAGCTCTCGGAGGAGGTTGGAGAGCCACGTGAGTTCGGCTGTAGTTTGGGAGAGAGCACGATACTCAGACTCAGTACTGGACTTCGAGATAGTGGGTTGTTTCTTTGAGGACCAGGAGATGCATGTGCGTCCGAGGAAGACACAGAAGCCACTGGTGCTGCGACGGGTGAGGGGGCAGCCGGCCCAGTCGGCGTCAGAGAAGCTGGATACTAATAGTTGAGTGTCTTTGTAGATTTGTAGACCCAGATGTGTGGTACCCTTGATGTAGCGAAGGATGCGTTTCACAAAGGTCATGTGAAGGGTGGTGGGTTGATGTAGGAATTGGCAGGCGAGGTTGACAGCATAGGTGATGTTGGGGCGGGTAAGCGTGAGGTATTGGAGGGAGCCGACTATGCGGCGATAGTCATGGTGGTTTGAAAGGGGCGTGCCCGGATGGAGTAGGGATTCGCGAAGGAAGGTGGTGCTTGTAGGGGTAGGTGCAGGTTTGCAGTCTAGCATGTGTTCACGTTCTAGGATGTCGAGGGCGTATTTTTGTTGGTGTAGAAGAAGCCCTTGCGAGTTGGTATCAACTTGAAGACTAAGAAAGAAACGGAGAGGACCCAGGTTGCGGACAGAGAATTCTTTCTCGAGGGAGGTAATTGTGTGGGTGATGAATTTTTGGGAATTGCCTGTGATAAGAATGTCATCAACGTAGAGTAGTAGGTAGGTGGTACAATTAGGAGTGGAGAAGACGAACAGAGAGGAGTCACTGACACAAGGTTTGAAACCAAGTTCCTGGAGGAACAGGTTGATACGAGTATACCAAGCCCGGGGGGCTTTCTTGAGACCATAGAGGGATTTGTGAAGGGCACAGACATGGTGAGGTTTTGTGGAGTCGACAAAGCCAGGAGGTTGATGCATGAACACGGTGGTGTCTAGGGTTCCATTGAGGAAGGCGTTGCAGATGTCAAGTTGTTGGATAGGCCAGCTTTTGGAGGTGGCGATAGTGAGGATGGTTTTGATAGTAGAAGGCTTGATGACAGGGCTGAAGGTTTCCATGTAGTCAACACCTTCTTCTTGGAGGAAACCTTTGGCGACTAGATGGGCCTTGAGCCGATCTAGGGATCCTTCAGCATGGAGTTTGGTCTTGAAGATCCACTTGCAACCGATAACATTCATGGATGGGGTGCGTTCGACCAGTGTCCAGGTGTTATTTTGGTGTAGAGCAGAGATTTCTTGTGTCATGGCAGCGCGCCACCCATCATGTAGAAGAGCACTGCGTACAGTTTTGGGAATAGGAGGTTGGCGGGAAGTGAGGAGGGCATAGCGGGGGTTAGGCTTATGTATACCGGATTTGCTGCGAGTGACCATGGGGTGGGTGGATTGGGAGTGTGTCGCGGGTGGTGGTGCTGGTGCTGGAGTATCTGTTTGGGTGTCGGGCGTAGTTGATGATGGTGGAGTAGTGGTGATGGTGGAGTAGGAGACGTCGTCGACAGTGGATCTGGAAATGTCAAGGTGAGTCGGGGGTTGTGGTGTAGGGTTGGGTGGCTGGTGGTCGGGGAAGGTCGAGTGAGTGGTGGGAGGAGGTGCGGATAGGGTGGTGTTGGGTTTGCAGGGAAATTGTTGTTCGTTGAAGACGACATGTTTGGAAATGTAGAGACGATTAGTTTGGGGATGAAGGCATTTGTAGCCTTTGTATTGAGAGCTGTAGCCAAGGAATATACATGGAAGAGATCGTTTATCAAGTTTGTCAGTAGAGTAGTTTCTGAGGTAAGGGAAACAAAGGCACCCGAAGGTTCGAAGATGGGTGTAATTGGGTTTGGATTTGTAGAGGAGTTAAAAGGGACTTTTCATGTCTAGCAAAGGAGTTGGTAGTCGATTTATTAGGTAGGTGGTTGTATGGAAGGCTTCTGCCCAGAAAGGTTTGGGTAGATGTGCTTCGAAGAGCATGACTAGGCCTAACTCTGTGATGTGACGATGTTTGCGCTCAGCTACGCCATTTTGAGATGGATCGTGAGGGCAAGAGATCTGATGGAGTATGCCATTGTCTGAGAAAAATTGTTGTAGTTGTTGATTTACAAACTCACCCCCACCATCACTTTGAAGCATTTGTATAGATGTCTTGAATTGAGTTCGAATCATCTTGTAGAAGGTAATAAAGATGGAGGCAAACTCGTTTTTATGTTTCATAAGATAAATCCAGCTAAACCAAGAGTAGTCATCGGTGAGAAGTACATAGTAGGTGAAGCCATGTTGAGACATAGTAGGGGCTTTACCCCAGACATCACAGTGCACAAGCCTAAAAGCAGTAGTAGACCTTACATGTTTTGACTAACTATTAGACGTTTACTTTTACTAAGTTCACAACTGGAGCAGATGTTGTCAACGTTGGAGGTGGATGTGATGAGCTGCTCGTTCAGAAGATGTCGGAGAATGGAGTTGTTTGGGTGTCCAAGCCGTCTGTGCCAGACGTTACCGGGAGCTTTGGTAAAGTGGGAATAGAACAAGCTTTGATGAAGAGTGGCAGACTGAGTTGGTAGCAGGTAGACGCCCCGCTTACACTGACCCTGAGCCAGTGTTTGGTGGGTCTTGAGGTGCTTCATCATGACAAGGTCCTTCGTAAACACAAAATAATAGGGAAATTGAGAGGTTAGTTTGGATACAGAAAGAAGGTGGCGTTGGATGGAGGGAACAACGAAAACATGCCGTAAAGGTATTTGACAAAATGTCGTGTCTCCGGTGTGAGTGATAGGTAGAAAAGTGCCATTACCGACCATGATGGTGTCATCACCCTTGTAAGCACGAAGGTGATGTAGATTACCTGGTGAATGAGTCACATGATCAGTGGCACCGGTGTCAACACACCAGTCAGGTAGTTCTGCTTCATTGAGGCGAAGAGCGGCGAAGGCAGAACTGTTATGATCCATGAGGTGAGCAGGGACATTGGAGGCCTGATGGTTGTTGTCAAAGCGATGCCAGCAGCGGACGGTAGTGTGGCCCCTTTTCTTGCAAATTTGGCAGAGAGGTAGGTCCTTGTTTTGATAATTGTCCGGCTGAGAAGAAGGGGAACCTCGTCCACGCGAGTAGCTGTGAGGGGGATGACCAAGGCTGCTTGGTGGTGATAGATATTGGCGACCCCGTCCTCATTATGGCATACGACCACGGTTGTTGTTGGAGTAGTTAGGGTAGTTAGCTTGGGTGTTGTAGGAATTGTTGTTGTGGTGAGTAGTGGAGTGGTTTTTGTTGGTGAAGAAGACAGCAGGAGGTAGGGTTTGAGGTCAGCGTTCCTTACGACGTTCAAAGTCCTGAAGAAGGGGGATGATATCATGGAAGGAGGGGATTGGTGGTTTTAGCATGGTAACCATGAAACCTTCATAGTCATTGCTGTCGAGGCCATTGAGAAGAGTGAACACTTTCTCTTGATCGCTGACAGTGTATCCAATGGCGTTGAGCTGATCGCAGATGTTCTTGAGCTTTCTGATATAGTCAGTTAAGGTGTCGTTGTCCTTGCGGAAGGTTCTGAGCTGGGACTTTAGTTCAAATTCCCTGGTTTGGGATGCATGGGCAAATCTCTTGGTGAGAGTGACCCATACTTCATGTGATGTGGTGCACCCGATGATTTCACCCATTACTTCTTCAGAGAGAGAGCCGGATATCCATCCTTTGAGGAGTCGATCCGTGCGTGTCCATTCTTTGTGTTTGGGATTGACATCTGGTAGGCCGTTGTCGTCGGTGATGAGGAGAGGCAGGCATTCTTCTGTTCCATCTAGGAATCCATATAAGCAGCATGATTCGGCTAGGGTTTTAACTTGGGCTTCCCATAAAAGGAAGTTGTTGAAGTTCAGTTTGATGGAGATGAAGTCGGCGACATTGAGTCCCACTGGGTAGGGGAACAATTCAGTGTTGGTTTTGGAGGAGCTAGCAGCCATTTTGTTTGGGTTGCAGAAGAGGGATTGAGAGTGTGGCTGGAGGTAGACGACGAGGAATAAGAGTGGAGGAGACATGATCTTGAGGCACTGCAGACGACGCACTTTGAAAGCTCTGATACCATGAGAAGAAGAGAAACAATGAGGAGACGAAGACAATGTTTGATTCTCGTTATTCAGTTGATTGTAATTACAGACAAAATGGGTTGGTTATATAACCATAGAAACTGTCATTTCAGTTACACATAGTAAAGATGCGACTGTAAATGTCTTTGTCTTAAATCACACTAAATTGTCATCTGCCTTGAATGATAGGGACGTTCCTCCTCCTTGCTTGTGTCGTTTGGATGCTTTGATGCTTTGATGGTGTCTGTTGGTTATCCTGTTTATCTTGACAGTTACGAATTGCATGTGATAGTTCAGAATAGAAATTTTACATTCAAACTCATTCCAGCAGATCCATATGCCCCCTGCATAACCTCTCGCCTCCACTCTAAAGGAGTTGTTGAACCCCATCTTTTTGATGGTTTTCTCTGCACTCACACCACTTATCCAGGGTTCTAGCACTACTATGATCTTGGGTCTGAATTGAGAGATTAGCTCTTTGAGGTTGCTTTGTGATTCAGACCTCGCAATTCTATGAATATTCCAGCACAAGATGTTCTGCATTGATAGAAGGCAAGATGCAAAAATGGGTGCATGGACTTTAAGAGAGATTTATCGGGACTTGATTCTCCTAGTCCTCCTCGCCCAAAACCACCTCTTTTATGATCTCCCTCACATCTTTAGACACCTGTTGGGGTGGCTCTACCTCCCCAGGTCTGTTTCTTGGATCGACTTCTTCTGAGTAATACATTGGGTGGGGTGTTTCTGGGTTTACCAGATCGTTTCATCTTAGTGTTGGAACCCCAAGCTCTCCTTCCTTCGGATGGAGGGGTCAAGGTCATGCCTCATTAATGGCTTTGATGTGGTCCGACAAATGTGTCTGCACAGCGTTGTTGAATTCAGTGGCGTTACTCTCCTCTTGGTCTATGATGTCAACAGGGATCACTTCGATAATTTCATCAGCACCCGAATTAACAGCCACATGGGTTGCGTTCTGTTGTGTCTTGACGACTTCTCTCTTCTCCTGCAAGTTGGTGATGTCTGCAGAGGGTGAAGGTGAGGCATCGGGGATTGACTACTGGGTCACCAGTCTTCTTTCTCCACACTTTCTCTATATGTTTTCCGGTGTTAAGAATAGTATTGGCATTATTATCAACAGTGGTTTCTTCAGTGTTCGTGGGGTTTTCCCATTCCATCTCCAGGCCTGTAAAACGATTGACTGTGTGTTGTTTTGGCATCGTGTCAACATGTTCCCTTTCAGATCTTTTCCGGTAGCCTCTTCATTTTTGGGTCTACCAAGCATTGTTATACTCCTTAACCTCTGCCTCCCAGCTCGTGCTCCTTTTCACTATGCTCTTCATTAGTGTAGTTTGTCTCCTGAAAGCCACACTCTTTTGAAGTATGGCCCTCCTCTTCACATTGTGCATAGCCCCATGGAAATCCCTCATAGATGATCTCATACTCAACTCCGTTGATGAGGATCATTGGACTAAACAGTTTAGTAGTGTCCATTTCCAACGCCAACCAGGCAAATCTACTGTGTGATTGGTTGGCCGTGTGGATATCCACCTTGATGACTCTTCCCAAAGCAAGTCTAATATATTCAAACATCGTAGGAACATACATGTGTAGGGGTAGGTTTAGGATCCTCACCCATGAGACAATCAACTCCGGGATGTCCTCCTTTGGCTTGAAGGTGGGGTACCAGTCCCAGACCAAAAGGTTTTGACCAAATATCCTCCAAGGGCCACCTGTAAGAGCAGTTTTGTAGTCATCGAGGCATGATAGTTGTACAACAAAGTGACCCAGATCAAGCTCGTACATGTTAAACCTTTCGATGATCCTCCATAGGGCTTTAACTTTGTCTCTCAGTGTCATGTAGTCTGTGTCGGATCCATAAGTTAGACGACCACTGCATACTTCTGTGGCTTCATTAAGGTATCCTCCGCTTCTAGAATGATGGATAGGGATGGCTTGCCGTCGACTTCATCCAGCATCACGTCATTTGCCGATATCTTCTCCTCATAGAGCTTCTCAATGAAATGATTCATGTTGCTATTATTGTATGATCTGGAAATAACCCGGCTAAATGATCGTGCCTCCTCCCGGGCCAACGAGTTTGAAGCGCCCGTCAAACCCACTTTAGGGTTTCCATATGTGTTCCTTGTCTCTGTGTTAGGGGTAGCTCCATAGTCAGCCTCGTTTCTACTTACCTCCTGTTGATCGGGAGCGGTAGCGGTATCAGATGTGTCCTCCCCTCTCATCCATGACATGGTGAAGTTGATTCCTATTTCTAGGATGGAGAATGCTATCGCCTTGCCTTGTGCTTTGGTGTGTCCTGCGATGTCTACAACTCCACTTTGTTGTTTAGCGTTCTGCATGGGATCTTCATGATGCCTGCCTTTCTTTCGATGTGCTTTGGGATCAGTTTCATGGGCATCACCAACACTACCGCCACAACCCCCTCTCCCCCTAGGTTTCCCCATTTTCATCTATGTTTATCTTTAGGTGTATGTCCTCATATACTCTTCTTATCATACATGTCTTTCTATGTATAGTGTGATAATTTATTTTTTTTGTTCTAAATTACAGTCTTAGTCTCACATCTTACTAATACCTCTCTTGTGGTAAACTTTTCAATACTTCTACTCCTATGAGAATTATTACTTTTATCATACTTTTTAGTTTGTCCCATTTGTCTTTTCATTCTATGTTTCCTCTATTAAGGAATACATAACTATGAGGCCAACTATGAAGTTCATTCGTCTATATCTAATTCCTTTCATTTATTCCTTTTGTTTATGCTTCTTTTGTCTTATTCATTAACTCATATTTAAGGTTCTTGTCATAAATTGAGAATTTCTTACCATTACTTGTCCCTTTATAAAGTTTGTTTCAATAGTTTTACATGATTTAAGCAAGTTAACCAACTTGTTTTACTACTCACTTGACTTGTTGATTTCTCAATCAACTTAATGGTTATCCAGAAGATTTCCCAGACAAATATGATCAATTTAGTTTTTTGCATTGTTATAACATTTCAGATATAGTCCAAACAATACCAACAACTCTTATAACATGTTTTATGTATTAATTGTTGTCTGATATGCTCTATACACATCCATATATTTGATTTTCCCTTTTTCTATGTGCTTGTGAATAGGATTTTCTTCCATTATTGCAAATATTTACTTAATTACTTGCTACAACTTATTTTTCTTAGTTACTCTAGCACATCCTTTCAATTATAATACCCTAGTGTTCTCATGCCCTCATATATCCTAATATTGCATTATTATGTCATGTTCATATTCAAATACTATACAAGTCATCAGATCCTAGATACACATCCTATCATGGAGGCGAGGCCAAACCTCCAGTGATGAAGCCAAGAGATATGCTAGGTTAACCAACTCCCATTTATCCCAAATATGTGAAAAGAATATCTACTTAGGATAAAATCATTTGAATATAATTTGTTGTATACTTGATTCAAATAATATAAACAATATTTGATGTAACTTCATACTTCACAAAAATCTTAATGAACCACATATATTTTTAAAAAGTTAATATCTAGATTCATCTAGAAAAGAGCATTTCTATTCATCACAAATTAAAACAATATTATAAAAAAATTGTATGAAATTATAATGTTAAGATCTTATTATTTTGTTAATTTTTGATATTATAACCCTAATACTTCTAGGGTTTCTCTCTAGCCCATCCTCCATCTGCATACTTGGCCAGTGCATATAATGAATAATAAACATAGTAGTCTTCTAACCCTTAATACTTTTGGGGTTTCTGTCTCACCCATCCTCCCTTTACATATCTGGCCAGTGCATACAATGAAGAATAGATAGTTTAGCTTGATACTAGTTGATCTAAATACTCAAATACTGGGCCAAGATATCTAAATACTCAAATTCCCAAAGATATCATCATATCATCTCCTATCTGGCACACATATGACTCTAACTTATTATCTTAATGGTTCCTAACAACTCATTCTAAGATATGATACTAAGTTGTAACAACCACATATCACAATAACCATCAATCATGAGATTAGGGCATAAATTGAGGACTCAGCATCATGCAAAGATCACTCTTAAGTTCTATAATTTCAAACTCTTTGGTTTCTCACATTCAATCACATAAAATAACATTGAAAAGGAATCTAAACCTTGATTCCTCTAATCTAATTTCAACATAATGATACATATGTAAACAGTCATTGTTATTTCTCACACTTCTATGTACATAAGTCTTGATAATTAGATATATATGTTGCTAATAAAGAAACAATGTTACACATCATCATTTACAAGTCTCTTATCTGCTTACAAGGACCCTAAGTGACATGGACAGACTAGACTTGACTAATATGATACTTAACTCTTATGGTAAATCTACTATGATGCATTAACATCTTAAATTCACATGGGTTCCCTAAAAAAATTATGAGTAGAGGGGTGATCATCCCACTCAGTGAACGAGTAAAATAATAAAATAGTATAATGCACTTTAGTTGGCATTTAGCTTTCTTAAATAGTTGAGATAGAAGCAAGGTAGTAATGGGAACTAAAATACTAACTATACAAAAATATTATTAATAACATAAAAGCATGAATCACTAACATTATGAAATATCAAAATGTTTTTCTCATTATTTTCTTTTTGATATTTCATTAACTTTGACTTGAATTGACTACTGGATTGAGTAATACTATGTTATGTTTACCTAACATCTATATTATATTTTGATGGTGACTTAACAATTCTATTCATGTGTATCTAACAAGCCTATTTGAGATCAATTTTAGATATTTCACACATTAAAAGATGAAATTGTCAAGATGTGGCTTGCCAAGGAACAACTCAGATTCAACACAAATGCAACAATCAAATAATAGATATTATTTCTATTAGAATTGTATTGTAAATCATTAATACTGAATGTAAGACATGTAACCAATCTTAATGGAAAATTAGATCAATTAATTTTAATATTTATACACTTTTTGGGTATTTTTCATAAGACATTACAGATAGTCTTATAGGCCGAGTTTTCCCTTGTGGTATCTTGATCGATAGCCTATTTCAGGCTTCCACAGAACACATTATCAGCGAGTTTGGCCTAGGGTAACTCGATCAATCAGCCTATTATTGGCTAGCTTAAAGCGGTCGTCATTCGAGTTTCTTGTAAGTTAGAAACTTGATCGACAACTACAGTTGGATTGACAGATAGCGCTTTCAATCGAGTTACCTAAAAGGTAATTCATGTAACAACATTATGTTTTAAAGTGATAAAAGTGTATATAACTTTTTAGATTGAATACTAGACAGTTTTGTAGCCTCCAAGAGCCCATAGTTTCCCTCAAGCTTGATTACTTCTCGATATCCAACTGAATAAGACATGAATTTTTCAAGAGAACTACCTCATTGCACTCTTGTCAAAGATAACAACCCTTCTTCCTAATCTCTAGATAAGTGGTTCTTTGAATATTACTTCCTTGAATAAGGAAGTGGTGGACTCAAGGTGGAAGATCTTATACAAGAATGGATAAGACCTTGTTCAAGGATGAAGACTCTAGGGTATGTGGGTAAGCCCTTGTAATGGTTATTGGCTCCTTGATCCAAAAAGGAATGCTAGTTTAGCCCTTGATCTAGAAACAAGTGGTTTTATGTTGTAACTCTTAATTTGAAATATAAGGTGTGACACATGGTTGAAAACTAGAGATTGACCCCTATAGGTAGTGGATGTACATCTCCTATTTTGGAGGTTGGAACCACTATAAATATTTTTGTGATTTGGTATTTGATCAATATCTCTCTTCCTTGCTATTTGTACTTGAAATATTATCTTAGTAAATATCTTGAAATCATAATGGATTTTGTTTAAGTGTTTTAGCTCTATTCACCCCAGGCTATAGCCCATTGATCCAATAAGTGGTATCATAGTGAGGTCTTCTCCAACAAACTACTCCAAGAGTAAGAGAATATGGGTGAACATCTACTTGGTTATTTTAACATATAGGGTGTCTTATCAAAGAATCCCCCAATCTTTGATCACACAAATTTTCTTAATAAAAAAGAAATGAGCTTTGAGATATGGAAGGTAGTTGGTTTTCCCAACACCACTCCAGTTGGTGAGATAAGCAGTGATGCAACCATGAAGAAGGCTCAATTAAATTCTAGAGAAATTAACATTCTCTATTATGCTCTAACCCCAATCCAATTCTACCGCATTTCCTCTTGGGACAAAGCTCGTGATATATGGGACAAGCTTTGCATCACTTCTGTAGGCATGGAGCAAGTAAAAAAAGCAATTTGTATATGATCACCCAACTTTTTGAAGGTTTGAAGATGGGAAAGAAAGAGAGTGTGGCTGAAATGTACTCTAGGCTCAACACTCTGGTAATGGCCTTACATATTTAGGCCACACTATTAACCAAGGAAAGATCAACTCAAATATTATTAGGTCTCTCCCTCTCCAGTGGGACAAGAAAGTGGTTGCTATAGATGAAACAAAGTCCCTCCCCTCTATTCCAATTGAAGATCCCATAGGTAATATTAAGCTTATGAGGTAATACCTGACAAATAAGAGGATAATAAAGATAAGAAGAAAAAGATATACCACAATAAAGGAGGTTGCTTTCAAATCTCAAGTTGAAGCCCTTGCATAATAATGAGTCATGATCCAATCTCCTTCCTGCTAATTGTTGGTTCCCAAAGTGATCTTGAAGCTCATTACGCTAAAGGAAAGCATTTCAAGGGTAAACCTTCCCCCTCTTCTACTACTAGGTGCCATGAGGGTGGACAAAAGGGGCACTACAAGAATGAATGCCCAAAATTCAAGAAGCATCTTAGAGAAACCATAGGAAGCAATAATACTACCACAAGGAGGTTAGATACAATAAGAAAGACAAGAAAGAGAAGAAAGATAGAAAGAGAAGAGAGATAGAGAAATAGGCCATGTTGATTTGGAAGAGTCTTCCTCAAGTGCAAGCTCCAATGAAGGTGTGATAAAGTGAAATTTAGCATTAATATAAACTAATTCCAGTTTCACTCTCCTTATGCTCACTCATGGTTCCAAATAATTTTTCTTGGCTTCATAATCAATATTTATACTCAAAATAAAAATATGGTGATCCATGTGAATTATATAGACATTATAACACCACAAATTGGATTCATTGATCACTTTGTCCAAAGAAGAAAATTGGTTAATCAAACTTCATCTTTTTGTTCTCAAACTTTTTTCCTAAAGGTTTTTCACGTTTTTTTGAAGTTGTGATCCAAATTTGAGAACAATTGGACATTCCTACGATTTTCTATGATTTCTTGAAATTAATGTGCTGAAAATCCTTTGATTTGCCTTTTAACTGGCCTTTTCCATGTCAGCAATCCATGGAAAACGGTCAGGGGTGAGTCATAGCCCTTGGATATGACCCACGTGGATCAAAGCCAAATCTGACGGCCAATGGGTTGTCTCCTACCTCCCGCAATCAATGGGGAGGAGTCAATGAGGAGCAAGACTCTCTATCAACCACCTACGGCCCGATTCAAATTTCTAATCGAGCCAAACTGGTCTCCTCACAATTCGGTGCTCAACGAGCCCTAGTTTGACCACCTTTATTGGGCCATTACTCCCTCCCAGCAAGTCCCTCACCTTCCCTTCTCTCTTCGTCGACCATGGTTGCTGCCCCAACCTCAGTTAGCCCTAAGGTCTACCCTCAGTGCTATAAAAGCAACCCCCGAGGATGACCTCCACTCCACATTGCTATAGGGCTTTCTATTGATCACCATCTTGATCCCAAATGCCCCTCTTTTGCAACCCCGACCCCCTTCTATTATGTGGTGCCACCACGAAGCCCAGATCGGGCGTCCATGCTCCTCGCCTCCTCTCCCTATTCTATGGCTCCCATACAGTTTGCGGGGCCGTAGCAAACACGGTCGGCCAACTCGCAACCTTCCTCGTCTCTTCCTACACCAGTTCTCCTCCATGCCGACGAGCCTCTCCGCCATGGCACCGCCACCCCCATGGAGATGGCGACGCGACTGGGATGACGACTAAGAGCCGCAAGATCATGATCCAAGGGCCCAACTCGCGAAGAGTCACATCCCTCCGATCACGATCCAATGACCCGAGCTTGGAAATCGAGACCTACTCACCTGTTAAGGAAGTGTTCCATCACGGACGTCCAACTCTAGATCAACGACCTACATTTTTCCTCTATTTTCCTTTTTAGGTATTTTTCTCCTCCTCTCTACTAAATAATCCAATAATTGGTCAAAACTTGTAAAAATCGTATCTCCTAATTCCTAGCTCCAGAATGTACAAATAAATAGTTCATTTTGATCAGGAAAATCCAATGAATCCATTAAAAATACTTTTGAAACCTGATCCTAAACGATTCTCACTGATATACCTATATTTGATATCTTGCTAATCTAGTTTATCTAATGGCTCAATAATGATGATTAACCCTTGAGTAACCCTAATTCTGACCCTAATGTCATCTTGAAATCAAACTTGACTACATATTTACTATGTTTGAGGTCAATATTAATAATTTTGATTTGGTGAAATAAGAAGTACTTATACCTTATACCTTATTGTTAATAAGGTCCCTGTTTGATTTATTCCACGTTGCCCTATTGTTGACTAAACCTCAAACATAGTTACACAAACGGTTTCCCTATTTGATACACATCATGATTATACCATCACATTATTAATCTAATGACTCACAAAATCATGATGTAAAGATATGATGCAAAAAGTAGTTTCTCTATTGACTATTGATGCCTTTTGCAATCTCAATTTTGATATGATGATTATGGTCCTAGATTTTACACTATTATGCTCTAATTCCTTGAATGCCAAATTCAAATCCTCAATTTCTAAATTATATCACTACCTTAATCATGAAAGGAAAGGAATGAAAATATTAACTTGACTTTGTAAAATCTTGACATTATTTCCCTATTACGGTCTTGAATTTTGATCTCATAACCTTATGGAATATGATTTAATCATAGATACTCTCCCTAATTGAATAAGCTCAATTGATAATGACTAATGTTGGTAATGTGCCAGATTAGGGTGGTAGTTGACTCATGACTCCCCTAACCTATGTCACATCCCCATTACAACTACCTCTAAGTTTTCATCCTATTGATTATTTAGAGTTTGGAAAGGTATTCCCTTCCACCCTATTTGGCGTGGTTGACCTTAGTCTAATAGGTTAAACCCATGGTTTATACTCGATCTTGAATATTGATTTGATAATGATCTTGATATATGACAATATTGACTATAGCTTGTGGTTGACTTCCTAGATAGACCTAGGTCTAGATCATTCATAAAACTTGGATAAAATTATGATGAAATCTTGATATGTTTCTCGAATATTGCTTGAATATTGTTGCTTGAAATTGAATATAGATGAATGATCTCCACTAATGTCAAAATAGGAATCCAAACCCTAGCTTCAAAATTCTTGACCTATGAATTTTAATCTCGACTCTTGATACTAATATATAATATTATGACTCACGATTATCAAATCTCAATAATGATACAAATCATTTGTTCACATTATTTGGACATTGAGATCACCCTAGATATATGACTGATGACTTCAAAATCCCAATTCTTGAAAATTTTGAAATGATGACTACTTTGACTCTCCCTCAATTTATGACTTAGGGTTTAGCTCTCAATAGGACTAGGGTGGGACCTACCATTCATTTTGAGCTCAAAATCATGATATTGAAAGTTGATGTTGTCTCAAAATGTTGAAAAATGAAATCTCTAGTCATCGATGTATAACCCCACCTAGGCCAATGTAGAGGCTAGGACCTTGAGATACCAGGATTGAAAGTCACCTTGTACACTTAATTCAAGAACTCTATTTGGTTGACCTAAAATATGATCTCTCTAAATTTGTGATCAATAGTAATATTTCCATATTTGCCGCTCATACGATGACTTTGAACAATATATGCTTTGACCTTGATACTCAATTGCTTGATAATGAAATGGTGTTAGTACCAAGTGGATCATGACATGGAACATGGAATCCCAATTATGATGATTGCACTAATTGAAGTTTGAGGACATGATTTTTATTGTATAGTTGAGGATACTCTAGTATTTGAGGACATGATCTGGTTTTTGATAATCCAGATTTTGAGGTTGTTTTGAATTTTGGGGACAAAATTCCTTTTTAAGGAGGGAAAGATGTGACAAAGTGAAATTTATAATTAATATGAACTAATTCCAATTTCACCCTCCTTATGCTCTCTCATGGTACCAAATCATTTTTCTTGGCTTCATAATCAATATTTATACTCAAAATAGAAATATGGTGATCAATGTGAATTATATAGACATTATAACACCACAAATTGGATTCATTGATCACTTCGTCCAAAGAAGAAACCTGATCAATAAAACTTCATCTTTTTGTTCTCAAACTTTCTCTAAAGGTTCTCCACATTTTTGTGAAGCTATGGTCCAAATTTGAGAACAGTTGGACATTCCTACAATTTTCTATGATTTCTTGAAATTAATGTGTTGAAAATCCTTTAATTTGCCTTTTAACCAACCTTTTCCATGTCAACAATCCATGGAAAACGATCAGGGGCGAGTCATAGACCTTGGATCCGACCCACGTGGATCACAACCAAATTTTACGGTTGATGGGTTGTCTCCTACCTCTTGCAATCAATGAGGAGCGAGACTCCCTATCACCCGCCTACATCCTGATTCAAATTTCTAATTGAGACAAAATGGTCTCCTCACGATTTGGCTCTCAATGAGTCCTAGTTTGACCACCTTTATTGGGTCGTTACTCCATCCCAACAAGTCCCTCACCTTCCCTTCTCTCATCGGCAGCCATGGTTGCTGCCCCAACCTTGGTTAGCCCTAAGATCTACCCTCGGTGCTATAAAAGCAACCCCCAAGGACGACCTTCACTCCAAATTCATAGAGGGCTTGCTATTGATCACCATCTTGATCCCAAATGCCCCTCTTTTGCATCCCCGACCCCCTTCTGCTGCGTAGCACCACCGCAAAGCCCAGATCGGGTGTCCATGCTCCTCGCCTCCTCTCCCTATTCTATGGCCCCCATCCAGTTCGCAGGGCCGTATCAAACTTGGCCGGCCTACTCGCCGCCTTCCTCGTCTCCTCCTACACCAGTTCTCCTACACACTGGTGAGCCTCTCCACCGTGGCACCGCCACCTCCATGGAGATTGCGACGTGACTGGGATGACAGACGACTAAGAGCCGCAAGATGCCGATCCAAAGGCCCAGCTCATGAAGATTCACATCCGTCCAATCACAATCCAACGACCCGATCTTGGAAATCGAGACCTGCTCACCTGTTAAGGAAGTGTGCCATCACGGACATCAATCTCTAGATCAACGACCTACATTTTTCCTTGACTGTCTTTTTTAGGTATTTTTCTTCTCCTCTCTACTAAATAATCCAATAATTGGTCAAAACTTGTAAAAATTGTATCTCCTAATTCCAAGCTCCAAAATGTACAAATAAATAGTCCATTTTCATCAGAAAAATCCAATGAATCCATTGAAAATACTTTTGAAACCTTATTATAAACGATTATCACCGATATACTTAAATATAGATCTCTTGATTAGCTAATTAGTATAAATGACTCAATGTTGTTATTAGACTTTGGAAACCTTTTATCTTGACTTTGATTATTATCTCGTGACACTAAATCATACTTGACTAGACTAGACCTAATCTTGATGGCTTAACCGCTTCTGAATATGAATCATATTCCTTGAAGATAATTTTGATGATGTCTTGATAATATGATTGATCTAAATATTGTGGCATATTTTGATCTATCAACCTAATACTTGATCTCTGATTTACTCCTTATATTAATCAAAACTTCATATGACCTTGAATTCCAATTATGCTAAGTATCATGTTGATAAGCTAAAAATTTGATGATGACTTGGATAATGATCATAAAGTAGGGTTAACACATATGATCCTAGAAAACCTAGGTAAGTCATTCACACTCGAATATATTGTACACTTGAAATAATGTTGTACATAATGAAATATTCATTATAAGTGAATGACCCAACCCTAAGGTTGAAATAGGAATGTATAATCCTAATCTCGAATACTGAAACATGATATTCAGAACATCATGATCTTAACCCTTGATCCTATCTTGATGATTTAGGATCTGACTCAAAGGGTCCACCTATTACTTGTTGATCTATACTGAAAATCTTCGGTGAAAGGTACGCTATTATATAACTCCTCCTTGATTGTATTGAAGATACTTTTATGTATCTCTTGACTATATACTTGGCTACTTACTTGGATGAGCTATGATTCCCTATGATTAATCTTCTGTTTTTCTATACTATATATTGAAAAACATGAAAACATAAATTGCATGCCCATTATGACTGCCCGTATATTGATAATTATGATGATGTTGATAATGTTGAAAATGTTGATAATATTGATATTGAGTGCAACAACCCCCTCATTTGGCGGTGGGACTTGTACATTGGCCTCCTATTTCCTATGGTGAGAAGGAGCCTAGTGACCTTCCCCATCGCATTGGGGTAATAGAGTCACACAAAATACATAAGCATGCTTATTTGATTACAGCATAATGGGAACTCGTAATAAAAATTAAATCATTGAATAACAAACATTTTGTCGAATGATATTGGTTGTGGAAATCATTTGTTATTCTTTTGAATATAAGTCCTGCCAAGTATACTCTTTTGTTATAAACTGTTTTACTTGATTTTGATAGCGTACCGTGCAATTGCATGATTGTGTCTTGATTTTCTTGATTTTAGGCAATACAAGTGGAATACTGGATAAGATCGCTTCCACACTCTACATACTCTGATGACAAAGACAAATTAGATAAATCTCCATATTGGGTTAGTTTGTTCTTTTAAATATCCATTTTTTGAGGTATTATTTCTTATTGTATATGCCAGTGTGATAGATCCTATCGAGCCACTCTTTTTTTTTTGGTTAAGCCAGGGGTCGCTTTTATTCATCCCACACCCCTCTTGTGGGCATAATCATCAAAAAAAATTACAGCTCCTGCTTATATCAGACGCAGGTACTAAAAGAAAGAAACAAAACAAACAACGTGTTCCCCTTTCTATTTCTCCAACTAGCTAACTGTTTTCTGCATAACGATGTACGGGACTCGACGCTTCTCCAAGGCCGCCATACCCCTTACTCTGCATGGTATATTTAGGATACCAGAAGAAACATAAGGCTCATCCAAACTGCTGCCCCATTTTCCTAGTTCACGAGGTATCGAGTTGATGACCTTGTGAACAAGGGACCCATAAATCATAGCAGCGTGAACCTCCTCTCGCAGCTCACGAACAAAAGATGTCGACCTCCATGGTTCCTTTCTGTTGTTCCATATGATGTCATACACATAAGCCTCATCAGTTTCAACACACGAGATGCCCAACGCATTATCTCTCTCTAATTTCAAGCTGATGGCACACGCTTGCATGTATGCAAGAATGTAGTCTGTACTCCTGATCCACATTCTGAACACCAAGCAAATATCAGCCCTCTGGTTCCTAATAATTCCCGCCGCCCATCTTCTAGGAACTCCACGTTTGTCTCTATCTTTCCCGATTGTAAGATTGAGCTTAAGATTATGTAGGTCGGGCGTCATCCATCTTAATAGTTTAATCTGCCTCATCGTGACTTTAGGTTCCACCAAGTTTGCCTCCCTCATACTGTCATAAATATTGTTATCATAATCAATCATAAAAGATCTTTCCTTCAGCTGAACATTCAATGTTCTAGTAACAAACTCCCATTCATGACTTAGTGGTCTGTGTTTTCCTTCAAACCTTGCTTCGCACCTCAGCCGCCAAATACTGTATGGGATCAAAACCGCCAAGTTTCCAGCTAACCATTCCTTAAGTTTCTTCCTTTTCCCCAAACCGCATGTGTCTATTAGTGTTCTTACGTTGGTGGGTGGCATCATATCTGTCAAATCAGCAAATTTGCCCCAAAAAAACTCCGCATTTTGTCCTTGAAACAATAGATGCTCAATGCTTTCTTCATGCGGTTCCGCGCAACAATTGCACTGAGATACTAACGGGATACTGCATCTAGCTTTAATGTTGTCATCCGTTGACATGGCTCTTCTAACAGATTTCCAAATGAAAGCAGCAGCCTTAGGGAAATCATTATCCCAAATCGAACCTAGTCCAACTGGACCTTCCCTTCTATCAAGCATCAGTACCTGCTTAACTGATCTCATAGAAAAATCTCATCGCATTCCTGGACTCCATATCATCCTATCATGCTCATTAGCGATCCATGTGTTAGAATCACGGATAAGATTCAACCCCTCATCATTGACAATCATCTTCAAAAGGTCCCAATCCCATCCATGCCCATCAATCCAAAAATCTTTAATAAGAAAGGGATGTCTTCTGTCGCTAGAAAATCTCACATGATCAGCCAACCGCTGTTCGCACCACTGCGAGTCCCAAAAAGAAATATCACCTCTTCCTACCACCCATCTACACAAAGGGAACACCCACGGCAACATATCCCAGATTCTTTTCCAGTACGGGGAAGGATAGGGCCTAAGCTTCAAGGATCCGGGGTAAACATTATCACGACCTCCTGCCACGTTAGCATACTTCCCCCTACAGAAGACGGCCCATAATGAATCCGACGTCAACACCTCCCAGCATGCCTTCCCTACAAAAGCATCATTTATCAGTCGCAAAGGTGGGATCCCAAGTCTACCTTGAGAAAAAGGTCTTGCAACTCTATGCCAACTGAGCCATGCCTTTCTGTGCTTTTCATCTCTGCCCGCCCACAGGAATTGAGATAGTTTGTTTTCAATACGGTCTACAATCCCCACTGGAATACCAATTGCAGCCGCCGTATATACTGGAATGGATGTCAGAACATGAGCAATCAGTAATCTTCTACCCGTAAAGGATAATAGTTTGGACCTCCAGACTGTGAATTTACCAACAATCTTCTTCATTACGAACTCAAAGTCATCAAGTCTCATCCTCCCTTTAGAAATAGGAATGCCCAAGTAAGTTAAAGAATCCTTTGCTGCCCCCATATCAAGATAGTTCACCACTCTGTCGATCATCTCGAAATCATTCCCACCTATGAAACAGGAGGATTTAGCCTTGTTTATACGCTGCCCCGTGGCCCGTTCGTACGCCTCAAAGGTTTCCTTAACCTTCACCATCGATCTTTGATCAGCATTGAAAAATATAGAAATATCATCAGCATATAAAAGGATGCTTGGCGGAACTGCTTCTCCCCTTATCTGGAATCTAGAGATGAGTCCTTCTTCTTCTAGTTTCAGAAATCTTCTACATAGAATCTCCTCAAACAGAATGAAAAGAAAAGGTGATAAAGCACATCCTTGCTTGATGCCTCTACAGATCGGGAAAAAGCATACAGTTTCTTCTCCAATAGTGATCGTGGCCCAAGTATTAGAAAAGAAGCTTAAGAACAAATTCACCATCTCCATTGTAAACCCAAATTGCTGCAGTACTCTCCGTAGAACATTCCAGTCAGTCCTATCATAAGCTCTCGACATATCATACTTCAATATTACATTAGGTGTACCTTGGCCCCTGTTGATGTCATGCATCAGCTCCTTTGCAATTCGGACGTGATGAGTGATATCAGACCCTTTGATAAAAGCACCTTGCACCTTAGAAATCAATCTCGGCATCATGGGAGCCATCCTATCATTGAGAACTCGCACAAGTATGTGAAGGCCAACGTTCTCAATCGATATAGGTCTGAAATCCTCCGGTAACCTTTTTGGGGTGTCCACCTTCGGTATAAGTAGAATACGGCAGCAAAAAAGACCCCTAAAACATGGTTGTCCTCTAAAGAAGGCCTCCGTCATTTTCATAAAATCCTCACCAATGATGGACCAAGCAGCCCAGAAGAACGTCAAAGTGAACCCATCCGGACCTGGAGCCGATGCGGAATCCATCTTTTGCAAGGTCTTCACAACCTCCTCTTCATGGGGAGCAGGAATAAAGGAAAAATTTTCATCCATGGATATTGATTCCGGGATATCTTGCTGAAATTCTTCCATATCAGAATTACTTGTCTCCACCACTTCATTGAAAAAATTTTGATAGTGACTGGCCGCCACCTCCGCCATCAGCTTTGGATCCGAGATACAAGTGCCATCCTGTAAGACCACCCTGTTAAGCCTCCTGTGTTTTCTTCTTGCTTTGACAGTAGCATGATAGAATTTCTTATTACGCTCCCCGTCTTTAAGCCAGCTTATCCTCACTTTCTCTTTCCACTTTGCTTCTTCTTCATTTAGCAGTAGTTGCAGCTCATTCTCAGTTGTCCTCAGATTTATTTCATTCACCATGGTTGCATTCCCATCAAAAGCAACCTGTGTAGTAAAGACCACGTCCTCCAAGTCATGTATACGCTGCTTGATTTCACCAAAAGAATCTTTGCTCCATCGACGTAGAGCTATCCTAACCCTCTTAAGCTTGTGACAGAAAACAAAGGAAGGATGCCCAGTCACCGGTTCATTCCAATCTTGTTCAATCACTTTTAAGCAATCATCATGATCAAACCATGCCTTCATAAAGACAAAGTGTGCTTTCTTTCGGTCTACTGCTTGAACGGTTGAAATCATAACAATTGGACTGTGATCCGATACTCTATCTCTGGTCAAGTGTATCGACCTGGTAGTGGGCCTTGCCATCATCCATGCTTCATTCACTAGCACTCTATCTATTCTCTACCACATAGTAGGTGTAAGAATATGTTTATTCACCCAAGTGAATTGGCTTCCTTCAAATGGAATTTCATCCAAAGCTGCATCCGCAATTAAAGTGTTGAAATCCAGCATGTCCTGGTATCCTGGAAGGTTTTTGCCTCGTCTTTCCCTTGTATTACGTACCACATTGAAGTCACCTGCGATCATCCATGGCTCATCACCAATATGTTCCTCTAATACAAGCAATTCGTACCACAAAGTTCATCTCTCAACGTTATCACAACTGGCATATATAGCTATAATAAAAAATTTAGATCCATCGTTGTTTCCCATACTAGTCCTGATGTGTTGTTTATGTCTCCTGAAAACCGCAGGGTTCATATCTCTGTCAACATAGAACCAGATCTTTCCTCCCTCTTCTTGATTGTCCACTGCCCAGTCAAGCCTCACAATGTCCATGAGTTCCGCAGCCTGTTCCACATGAAGAAACGGCTCAAACAAACAAACCACTCCTGGTTTAAAATGACCACAAATTCTGCTCAACACTCTTCTCGTTGGGTTATTAGATGCACCCCGGATATTCCAAAAAATAGAAGTACAATCCATGTATAACTTGGAGCCTCTGTCCCCAGCAAAGATGAACCCGATCAAGGGTTGTACCCCCCTTCAAAATCCGACCAGCAACCATAAAAAATTCACCGTCACAGGGTAAGAATGGGCACTTCAATCCTCTTACTACTGTCTAGGCAGTAGGATTGGGATTGGGATAAGAATGGTTCCGTGACAGAAGGTGAGTGCCACATGGCTCTCATGTCAAGCACAAGTGAGAAGCGGTTGAGTTAAAGTGAGGTAATTCTAAATGAAATTTACACAGATACTCTTATTGACATGATTTATCCTTCATGTTCTTCTTACTCTAAATGCATATATACAAAGAAAATACTAGGAAAAAATATTGATGACTTGTATGCTAGAGTAGAAGTGCTTGAGCAAAATGAAGAAAACTCACAATGATAGAATAGAATCTTTTCAAGAGAAATTTATTGATCTAGAACTTCAATACAATGGTATTGAAATTCAAAGTGGTACTTGTCACAGAAAATTAATGTACTTAAATATGAAAACCAAAATTACCTTAATGAGCTTGTCTTACATATGACATAAAATTTTGTACTTCTTGCCAAAATTTATGATCAAGAATCAAGGCCCATTATGATAATAAGGAAGTCGCTAAATTACTCTTGAAAAAGATTTCTATTTGACTAAAGCCCTCTATCTAGAGGCCAAATTATTGCATGCTCAAGATGGTCTTGCTAGTCTCTCCTCTATTGTTATTTCTATCAAAGGTGATAATGACATGCTTAGAGCTTCCTTGAAAATATTCCTCAAGGGAAGAAATCCCCTCAATGAAGTACTAGAACACTCTACTCGATAAGTGGATAATAATGGTTTAGAATTTGTGGGAGGTCAAAAAGGCAAGATTAAGAGCAAGAAAAATGGTAAGGAGCCTCGAATATACCATGGAGAGTTTTATGACTCTAAGACAAATATTTTTTGTGCTTATTGTAAGTGTGACGATCATTATTCTACTTTTTTTCCTTATAATAATCAAGGGACCAACTGATGCGATGATTTTGAGTCGCATTTATAGACTTGTTTTACTTGCGTTTTATGTGTTTATTGGTCACTTTGGTGGTTAATATTGCATAATTCACTTACTTTAGTCTATGATCCTTCTCAGTGTCAAATCTCTCTTATTTTATCATTTTGAGCATAAATGATTATAATTATAGGTTTTATCTCAGCTGATTTGGTTTTGTTGTGTAATTTCATGAAAAACACATATCTACAGCTGTCGATACTATCGACATCAGTCGACACTATCGACACAGCTACAGGAAGGTAGCCGTAAGGAGCAACGCAGAGTCGATACCATCGATTGGGAAGTCGATGGTAGTGAGATACTATCAGGTTGCTAGCGACCAGCCAGTCGATACTATCGACACAAAAGTCGATACGATCGACACTTATAGCTTCAGCGACAGAAAAGGGAAAAAACCAACGCCTAAGGGTGTCGATACCATTGACCCGCGTTGATGGTATCGAGCCAGCATCAGGCGGAACGACAAAAAATAAAGAAGGCTTGCTGATATCGCGAGGGGTCGATACCATCGACCCGTGTCGATGGTATCGACACCGTCATATCAAAGTTTGCTTCAGATCAACCCAAATCCAACGATTGTGATATTTTGGCGACCTAACTCGGTGTTAATACCTAATGACGGTGGCCAAGAGTAAGCAATCACGTCATTAGCCACTACACACATCCCGAGAAGGTGTGGAGAGAAGAACAGAGCCCAGAAGCACACCCCGACCATTCTGGAAGCTGAAGAAGATGTTTTCCACCGCCGAAAGGATGTAGATCGTGCACTCTACGCCGAGGAACGATTAGATCATCTCCGTTCAGGGGTTTCATCACTTTATCCACGTTTTTATCCATGTTTCCCCTTTCTTCAATCATGTCTTACTTTGAGATGAACATGCAGGGCTAATCCCCTTTATCTTTAGGACCGGGAGTAGCCCGGGGAAGCATTGTACGACATTTTTATCATAGTAATTCATAATTTGTCTCTTAAATCTGTGGTATGATTTCATTTTCTCAATTATATTATTATTCTTGATCACCATAATGATAATCTAATGCCCTTAATTACTTTGAAAGAAGAATTAACGATTGAAAAGAGATGAAATTCACATTAATTAACAAATCCCTTGAACAAGGTGATGTACGGTTAATGGTGGAAACCCAGAGGTCGATTCTAATGCACCTAGTTTAGGGTATAGGTTACTACAATGGTGGAACCGACCTAGACATAGCTAGTGAATTGTATCATGACAGTGAACAATTCTGATTACAGACCACTACCCGGATTGAGAGATGAATTTGATTAACTATGTGAAAATTCATACAATGAAAACCCGCGGTGAAACCGCAATCCTAAAGATCTCCATTTGATTTGATTAAACTAAACACTTAATCAATTGCTTTGTTTTATTTTATTTTCTTTTATTTTTACAACAACTCTCATAACCTTTTAATTGGTCTAGCTGATTGTGAGTAGTTAGTAGTAGTCTACCGATAATTTAGTGTCCCTGAGTTTGACTCGGGCCTCACAAGGGCCTGTACTACATTGACGCGTGCACTTGCATTATACGCGTGGTAAAAGCGTGTCACCAACCCAAAAAAGGGAACCCAAGCTAACCTTGGATCCCAAAGTTTGAATTGGGCACTAGACTTTCCATCCCCTTGTAGGCTAAAGAAAAATGGATTGTTGATAGTGGATTCTCCAAGCACATAACTAGAGATAAAGATCACTTCAACACCATTATAAAGAGGAAAGGAGGTTCACTGACAACAAGAAAGGTAAAGTGATAGGTGAGAGTGACGTAGATGATTCACTATGCATAAATAATGTGTTGCTTTTGGATGGCATGCATCACACATTAATTAGTGTTAGCCATCTTTGTGATAATGGTTATCTTGTTCTTTTTACATCACTACAATGCTTATTTCTAGATTCCCTCACTTACAATGTCATATATAAGAGAAATAGAATTGGAAATCTTTATAGTATTGTTCTTATATCTCATAATTATATAGTTGGTAAATGCCTTGTATTGCATAAAAATTATATATCTTTGTAGCACTGTAGGATTGGTCATGTAAATATGCATCAGTTAAAGAATTTCAGCAAAAAACCATTGGTCAAAGGACTTCCTAAATTGTATTTTGAGAAGGATGAGGAATATCAACCTTACACACAAGGGAAGCAAGCCAAGTCCTCCTTTAAATCCAAAGGAGTCCTTAGCACCAAAAGAGCTCTAGATCTTCTTCATATTGATCTATTTGGACCTATGAGAACTCAAATGATTAGTGGTAGCAAGTATTTCTTAGTGATTGTTGGTGATATTTCTCTCTTCACTTGGACTTTATTTTTTATTGTAAAGAGTGATAAAATTGATGTTAACTCTATTTTTCTACAAAAAAATTGAAAATGAAACTTCTTGTCTGACTGTCTTTGTCTGTAGTGACCACATGGAAGAGTTTAGAAATTAGTTGTTTGAAAGATTGGTGAAGGATATTGTTGCATGCAAAACTTTTCTTTCCCCTATACAACTTAAAAATGGGTTTGTAGATAGGAAGAATAGGTCCTTGAAAGATATGGCTAGGACAAAGCTCCTATAGTATGACACTCTCAAGAATTTTTGGGTTGAATCTGTTAACACTGCTTGTTTCGTACAAAATTTGGGCTTTGACACAAGCTTTTCATAAGAAAAGCCCCTATGAGTTATGATGTGGTAGAAATTCTTGAATAGACTTTGTTCATATTTTCGGTAGTCCATGCTTTATTTTGAGCACAAAAATTTTCTCAATAAGTTTTACATGAAATCATACAAGGTATTCTTTTGTGTTATAACACCACTAGAAGTGTTGATATGTATGCCCAAAGAGCCAAATGATATGATGATTGTAATGGCATAACTTGTAATTGATTTGATTATTAATAAAGGCATGCTTCTAATTTATTATGTTTTCTTCAGTTATGAGATAATGAATAATAAATGTCTAGAGAATGATATTACTAAGTGATGTATTTCTTCAAATGTGTGACTTGAACAATGAGATCACATAGATGTTAAGAGTATATACATTCTTGGTATGTCCCTAGTCAGATGCTATTGTGAAAGGTTGATAGACAGCAATAACACATAATACTAGAGTGTATGTTGGTTGATGATAGAATCTCATCAGTCAAGATATGTGATATCAAACCAAGCACATAGATACTTGTTAGGGAATAGTGTAACAGACAGACCCGCCATGAGAGTAAAACATGGAAACCATTACAATGGTAGTCATAGTTAGCTCTCATAGTGTTGGCGGTGATTGTGGTTCTTAGACTTGAAGTCACTATACTCATCAAATGTCATTCAATGTGATTTAACATCATCCACCATAGTCCTGAATAAGGATTATCATAAAGATGATGATTGGGTGCACTGTAACATATGGGGACAAATGTGAGTGATGTATGTGGTATTTGTCCCTCCTATGGGAGTATGATATCTTTTGAGGACGAAATTTTTATAAGGTGGGTAGAATTGTAACATCCTAAAATTTCGAACCTTATAAAATGAACCCAATTTGAAACCCTATTTTTATGTTGATTTGAAATTGATGATTAAAACATATAATAATGTGATGATGGTTCCCAAATATGTTACATAAGTCGAATTTGACAACTTTTGCACTAAATTGAAAATCAATATCATCAAGTTAGCCCTAATTATTAAATAAGTGACATTTAGGGTTTAACATAAAATTAACCCAATCCACGTTCTTTTTATGACCTGATAATTTTAACACAAGCTGGTCATGGTCAGTTTGGGATTTTCCCAAAAGTATATCCTCAAATTAATTTTAAATAATCTTGTATGACAAATTAAATGTTTATCCTAAAAAGAGAAATATAACAACCTAAGTTGACTCAATCAGAAATCTAACCCTATTTTTGGGTTCATTCTGTCCCAATTAAGTAACACGTGAAGTTTTATAAGATTTGGAGCCTCCTAGCTAATCCAATTAAACTTAACAAGAAAATAACCAAAATTTAATATATATTACCCTAATATATCTAATTTGATCTGGACTTTCGTCCATCGTTTAAATGAGGGTCATGCTGACCAGTCAGGTCAGACTCTCATAGATCCAACCATGTGTGGGGAAGTCGTCTCCTCCACCCGAGTTCCACGCACA
This sequence comes from Alisma plantago-aquatica, assembly GCA_963693085.1. Taxonomy (NCBI): domain Eukaryota; kingdom Viridiplantae; phylum Streptophyta; class Magnoliopsida; order Alismatales; family Alismataceae; genus Alisma; species Alisma plantago-aquatica. The sequence goes on along the minus strand of OY856415.1, from coordinate 82,840,300 downwards.
GTGGACCCCACAAAGCGGCTCTCCTCCTTGATCCTGATCTCTCTCGCATGTCCACCTCGGCATGAAAGAGCTGGCTTTTCACGATCCTCACACCGAGTCGGACTCCCCCATACCAATTTCGTTCGAGCTTCATCCAGTAGATCTCCCGATCAATTAGACTCTCCCATTCTCCCCCGTTTACCATCTCGACAGGGACTCCAGTCCTCCCTAGGGCATCACCTATATAAACAACCTTGCAAAAATGATCGAAGACCATCATGGAACCATTTTGTGCTACCCCTTTGCCGCCTCACTCGCTCGGGTTTGCTCCCCAACTCCACCTTTCTCAGGCCCTCACCAGAGGCCCAACTTGAGTCCTAAGACCTCTCAAGCCTACCCGATCCTGTGAACTTCCAAACAAAGTCTGAGGATCGCCTTCAACCCAGTAGACCGAGCAATTGAAGGTAATCCTCCAATTTTTCAGTTTTCCCCCTTTTCCTATTGTTGTCAGCTTGTTTGAGAACTTCATCTCTTTCTGCTATGCTTGGCCTCATTTTCTAGCTCTCTACATTTGGCCACATCTACCGGATGTGCTCAAAGTGCTAGCATCTTTTGGGATGGCTTCATTTCTTCTCCAACCTGACTCCTTACTCATCCATGGCGGAGAGGTCATCTGGGGCTTTCGGCCACGGAAGATGCTCATGTTTGGATCTTTGTATTCGTCAGGCCATCACGAAAGTGCCCATCACCTAATTTTTCCTCAACGAGAAGCAAATTGTGTTCTGGCCTTTTGGATTCACAGAACCCATACGCTGTGTTCTTCTTTGTTTCGGGGAAAAAGGATCGCAGGCTTCATTTTCCAGTTTTACCCCCCATGTCATGCCTATAACTATGAAATAGGGTATGGGCATATCGATATTTCTGGTTTTGTGTTATCCGATCTCTAGGTAATTTTAAGTGCTTTTATCTTGATCCTGAATGCTCAGGCTCTAATAATTCATAACTTTTGATTGGATCGTCCTATTGAAACAAGTCCTATATGAATGTTGATCAATTTTTTGAGATCTACAAGATGGAATAACTTTCAAAGCCTGTTTTTACATCGATTTTCCCTATTTTAATTGAGAACCACAAAAACCCTAGAAATTAGCTTCAATATTTATTATTAATGAACGATAATTGCTTTAATAGGGTATTAGGGTTTCTAAGCCTCAAGAACAAGATTAGGTTTTTCTAAAACTAAGAAGAGCATCTAGGTCTTCTCTAAGAGAGAGGTAAGTGGTCCATGCACTTTGAACATAAATACTTGATTGATTGTATATATGTATGCATAATGAATGTTGAATGTCTTATTTACTGCTTTAATTGTTAAAAGTCATTGAATTTATACTAAACTGAATGCCATATTTAATTTTAATATTATTGAATCATCTTCATGCACATTAAGAGTAATGCCAAGATTAAGATTTTAAGAGAAACTTAAGAGTTTTAAGAGAAATATAATGATTAAAAGATAACTTATATAAGATCCTCACCAAGAGGCTCCTCAGAGCAAAACTAAGAGGCACTTCGGTGCATAAGAGAAGAGGCACTCAGGTGCAACCCAAGAGGCACTTTGATGCATAAGATAAGAGGCACTTTGGTGCAAAACCCGAGGATTCTTATATAGGTAAAGATAAAAGACTTAATTTAAAAGAAATTGTGTTTTCTTTTCAATGTCTAATGCTTAAAGTTTATTTTCAAGTTTACATGTTTTCTTAAATTGTATTATGTTGAATTCCACTTACCAATTGTTTGATGCATGGTTGGGGGCGTGATGCCCGTAGGAAAGGAGCAACATCAAGGACAAAGCTAGCTAAGGACCAGTTGAAGAAGGAGCTCTAGGACATCTGAGACTAGACCTGGTGGGGTATCAACTATCCATAGATTAGATTTACTTTATGTTTATGAATCATGTGTTTTAGTTTAGTGTGAGTTTTATGAGAAAGTGTAGAATGGTTAAGAGTAAACATGTTTAGTTTTATTCATCTATGGGTTATGTTGAGGACTTGAGTATGAGAATTGTTATTTTATCCTGTGTTGGTATATATGAACTTTATTTTTATGCAATGATAATCATGTTTGTGACATCCCAATGAGATATATGCTTCCGCTTAGTGTTGTGCATGTTTTAAAAATTGGGGTGTTACAATATGGTATCGGAGCAAAGCATATAGTTGGCCACCATGGTTTTCTCAAAATCTCATATAGTTTATGTTCCCTCTTGTAGATGGCTCCCAAGAAGAGATCTGATAAGGGCAAGGAGCATGTAAATGGAGAAGGAATCTCTTCCAATGGAGAAAGTGATCATAGTTCTTCTAGAGGGGCTAACCCTAACGGTAACCCTAATGCACCTCTAGAAGTGCTTGTCAAGGCTCTAACTGATGATATCACTGGACAACAAGGAAGACCACATCAACTGAGGAACCATGAATTGACCTTAGTTGACTTCTTGAAGATCAAGCCTGATGCTTTTGCTGGAGTAGAAGAGCTAGATGTGGTGGGCAAAGCCGAAAGCTGGTTGCAGAACATGGAGCATTTTTTTTCGTGACCTAGATTTCCCTAACCCATCTAGGGTTCATTTTGGGACTCACGTGCTCAAAGGTGCTGCTAGGACTTGGTGGGAGAACCTGCTAGGATCCCGTGAAGTTGATGCCCCTCCACTCACATGGGAGGAATTCACAGAAGCCTTTAAATACCATTACATATCTGAGGCTATGATCGAGGAGAAAGAAGAGGAGTTTCGCAACCTTCGTCAACATGGTGAAATGACAGTCACACAATACACCATGAAGTTCAGGATTTTACAGAAGTATGGATATGATTACGATGAACAACGTAAGGTGAAGAAGTTCATTAGAGGTCTCAAGGAGGATCTTAGCTTTGCTTTTTCTGGATGAGGACACCACACCATGCAAGGTGCCCTAGATGCTACCCTTGAACTAGAAGACCACCCAGGAAGAGCATGGAAGAAGGATAACCACTCCAACAACAACAACAACCACCATAATGACAAGAAGAGGAAGGCTCCAGCTGAGGTTGTTGCAAATCAACCTGCCAAGACCTAATGTGCCAAGTTCTCCAAAAATCATCTAGGAGAATGCAGATTTGGAACCAGAGTGTGCTATGCATGTGGCAAAACAGGCCACATTAGGCCCAACTACCCCAAGTTTCAAAAGAAAGAGCCCAAGGTCAATGAAGCACCTAGAGAGAAGCGACATGCTAGAATCTTCACCATGGTGGATGATGAAGAAGATGATAAGGAGGAATAAGGTATTCATTAAGTTTCTTTGAGGTTATAGTTTTGATTAGTCTCATCTATGTATGAACATTTGTATATTATAAGTTAAACATTTCATGTTAAGGATAAGGAAAACCCTAAGGTGGGTAGTACCCTGGAAATTTTGAGGACAAAATTTTTATAAGCTGGGTAGAATTGTAACATCCTAAAATTTCGAACCTTATAAAATGAACCCAATTTGAAACCCTATTTTTATGTTGCTTTGAAATTGATGATTAAAACATATAATAATGTGATGATGGTTCCCAAATTCGTTACATAAGTCGAATTTGACAACTTTTGCACTAAATTGAAAATCAATATCATCAAGTTAGCCCTAATTATTAAATAAGTGGCATTTAGGTTTTAACATGAAATTAACCCAATCCACGTTCTTTTTATGACTCGATAATTTTAACACAAGTTGGTCATGGTCAGTTTGGGATTTTCCCAAAAGTATATCCTCAAATTCATTTTAAATAATCTTGTATGACAAATTAAAAATTTTATCCTAAAAAGAGAAATATAACAACCTAAGTTGGCTAAATCAGACATCTAACCCTATTTTTGGGTTCCTTGTGTCCCAATTAAGTAATACACGAAGTTTTATAAGATTTGGAGCCTCCTATCTAATCCAATTAAACTTAACAAGAAAATAACCAAAATTTAATATATATATATATATATATATATATATATATATATATATATATAACCCTAATATATCTAATTTGATACGGGCTTTGGTCCATCGTTTAAATGAGGGTCACACTGACCAGTCGGGTCAGACTCTCACAAATCCAGAAATGTGTGGGGAGGCCGTCTCCTCCACCCGAGTCCCACGCACAGTGGACCCCACAAAGCGGCTCTCCTCCTAGATTCCGATCTCTCTCGCATGTCCACCTCAGCACGAAAGAGTTGGCTTTTCACGATCCTCACACCAAGCTAGACTCCCCCATACCAATTTTGTTTGAGCTTCATCCAGTAGATCTCCCGATCGACTAGACTCTCCCATCCTCCCCCGCTTCCCATCTTGGTAGGGACTCTAGTCTTCCCTAGGGCATCACCTATATAAATAACCTTGCAAAAATGATCGAAGACCATCATGGAACCGTTTTGCACTGCCCCTTTACCACCTCGCTCACTCGGGTTTTCTCCCCAACTCCACCTTGCTCAAGCCATCATGGGAGACCTAGCTTGAGTCCTCATACCTCTACAAGCCTACCCGAGCACCGTGAACTTCCAAACAAAGTCCAAGGATCGCCTTCAACCCAGTAGACCGAGTGATTGAAGGTAATACTCTCATTTTCAGTTTTCCCCCTTTTCCAATTGTTGTCGACTTGTTTGAGAACTTCATCTCTCTATGCTTTGCTTGGCCTCATTTTCTATCTCTCTGTCTTCGGCGGCATGTACCGGATGCGCTCAAAGCGCTAGCATCTTTTGGGATGGCTTCATTTATTATCCAACCTGACTCCTTAGTCAGATGTGGCGGAGAGCTCATCTGGGGCTTTCGGCCATAGAAGATGCTCATGTTTTGTTCTTTGTATTCTTCAGGCCATCACGAAAGTGCCCATCACCTAAGTTTTCCTCAACGAGAAGAAAATCGTGTTCTGGCCTTTTGCATTCACGAAACCCATACACTGTGTTCTTCTTCGTTTTGGGGAAAAAGGATCGTAGGCTTCATTTTCTAGTTTTACCACCCATGTCACGCCTATAATTATAAAATAGGGTATGGGCATATCGATATTTTTGGTTTTGTATTATCCGATCTCCATGTAATTTTAAGTGCTTTTATCTTGCTCTTGATTGGTCAGGCTCTAATAATTCATAACTTCTGATTGGATCGTCCTATAGAAACAAGTCCTATATGAAAGTTGATCAACTTTTCGAGATATACAAGATGGAATAAATTTTAGAGACTATTTTTACATCAATTTTTCCTTTGTTAATCGAGAACCCTAAAAACCCTAGAAATTAGGTTCAATATTTATTATTAATGAAGGATAATTGCTTTAATAGGGTAATTAGGGTTTCTAAGCCTCAAGAACGAGATTAGGTTTTGCTAAACCTAAGAAGAGCATCTAGGTCTTCTCTAAGAGAGAGGTAAGTGGTCCATGCACTTTGAACATAAATATTTGATTGATTGTATATATGTATGCATAATGAATGTTGAATGTCTTATTTACTGTTTTAATTGTTAATAGTCATTGAATTTATACTAAAATGAATGCCATGTTTTTAATATTATTGTATCATCTTCATGCTCATTAAGAGTAATGACAAAATTAAGATTTTAAGAGAAAGTTAAGAGTTTTAAGAGAAAGATAATGATTAAAAGATAACTTATATAAGATCCTCACCAAGAGGATCCTCAGAGAAAAACTAAGAGGCTCTTCGGTGCATAAGAGAAGAGGCACTCCGGTGCAACCCAAGAGGCACTTCAGTGCATAAGTGAAGAGGCACTTCAGTGCAAAACCCGAGGATTCTTCTATAGGTCAAGATAAAAGACTTAATTTAAAAGCAATTGTGTTTTCTTTTCAATGTCTAATGCTTAAAGTTTATTTTCAAGTTTACATGCTTTCTTAAATTGTAATATCTTCAATTCCATTTACCAATTGTTTGATGCATGGTTGGGGGCATGATGCCCGCAGGAAAGGAGCAACATCAAGGACAAAGCTAGCTGAGGACCAGTTGAAGAAGGAGCTCTTGGACATCTGAGACCAGACCTGGTGGGGTGTCAACTATCCATAGATTAGATTTCCTTTATGTTTATGAATCATGTGTTTTAGTTTAGTGTGAGTTTTATGAGAAAGTGTAGAATGGTTAAGAGTAAACATGTTTAGTTTTATTCATGTATGGGTTATGTTGAGGACTTGAGTATGAGAGCTATTATTTTATCCTGTGTTGGTATATATGAACTTTATTTTTATGCAATGATAATCATGTTTGTGATATCCCAATGAGATATATGCTTCCGCTTAGTGTTGTGCATGTTTTAGAAATTGGGGTGTTACAAGGAGTGAACTGACTAGTTCACTAAGTGAACCGATTGGTTTGTTGTTGCAAGATGACTGTTTCGTGAATAGAGACGCCTGGTTCATGGTGTAATTTGATTGCATCAAGGATTAGTGTTGACGTCATGTTGTGCATTAATTGGATTAGAATTGTCGATTCATATGTGATCAGGAAACATGATGAAATGACTCATTCACTGGGTGAACCGATCGCGTCATATGTCAACAGATCGGTTCTCCCAGCTAACTGACCATTTCATCATTTGAAGGTTGTGAAAATTCATGAGATTCTGGTCCCTTCCACTCCCACATAGAGTGGGAACCCTGACTCTAACCCTCCTATAAATAGAGGGGTATTGGGGGCTTCTCAAACACATCAGTAGCCTCTAACAATTATTTGTCTTCTCTAGTTGTGCAAACTGAGAGAACCTAAGCAAGTCATTCCCAATAAAGGGAGGGATGGCAAGGGAGAACAAGTGTGGGAGATCAAGTTGGTTACTAGTATACCAACAAGAGGGAGAACTCCATTCTGTCCGTTCTAGTAGGATGACAGGAATACTAGGCGGTCTGTGTGGATTTCTCTGGACACGTGGATACTTTTTCCGCTAATAGGACAATGTCAGCCTACTATCTATGGTAAAGACCAGGAGTCACCACATACATCCTCTCAGTGCAATTAGAAGACAGTTGCATGACTACAATGATGAGGAGATTGTTGTTGGACTTGTTCCAGGACCAAGTATATCCTCAAATTTATCCTTTTTATTATATAGTTATTGGCGTGATTCACTGATTTAATGTGGAATATGGTAGTAAAAAAATTGTTTCTACTGCCTACGTGATGCCATATTTCCTTACAGTAGTATTAAAGCCACATCAATTTACTAAGTTTTAGAATTATCGATATGATTGAAATTTTTGTTTTATCATTTATTTATTACATCATACAATATGAATATTAATATCGATCAAATACCACATATAATGCCAAGCTAATATATATATGATATACTAGTCAGTGCACACATGGGACACACATGAAAACAAAATTAAAGATTTTATAATTATATAATTATTTATTGTATATTATTATATTTTCTTAAATATTACTCAATTCATTTTGTATCATGTATTCTACAAAGAAAATCAGGGAGATGTTAACATTGTTTAATACACAATTAGAAAAATGAACAATGATAATATGTTAATGAGGATACCTTAGTTTTGTTAAAAAATAAAGTTAAATTACTATTGATAAGTACTTGATTTTTTTTAATTTCATCCATGTGTGAAATTATGCTTGACTTTAGTCATGAGGAAGAAAGATACCTTAAGAAAAGAGATAGAGGGAGAAGAAAAATAATAGAATGTCTTTATAGTGTGATTGCAATTTTTGATTAAATGGGAATAATTTTAAATGGAAGTCCTTCTAAAAAAGGAAAGTTGATCATGGTACAATTAGAAAGTTTATCAAACGTACATGTGCACATTCACTTCATGATACATATATCAAATCTATATAGAATAAAATATAAAATATCAAACAAAAGATTTAAGAATTCCAATTGTGGTTAGAAGTAGACAATTCAAACATAGAAAAAAATCCACGGACATATTCTTTCTTCATTAAAGTGTTCTTGCTTTGGGTATTTTGCAGGAAATGCAAGGTGTATCTCATCGCATGTAATAGTGTAGTTTAACTATCATATCCTATTATAATGAATCAAAGTGAGACTATTCAAGTTATACAACATATGTATATAAAGAATTGTATATCTAATTTTATTGAATAAAATTAAGTATGTGATAAATGATGTTGCATCTTATTTTCTTTGATCATCATGCTCAATGCTTGGAGTTTCATTCCTAAATATTGCAATATTTTGTTGTCAGGCCAAAGTTGGTGAAGTGAGGTAGTGATTATCCAAGTCAAGAAACATACAAGTGCATCATCTTTGTGGATGTCTTTAATGGTTACTATTGGATAAATTTGTGATTAGAAATACACTATTGAATGGTTTTTCAAAAAATAAAACATCAACTATTAAAAATATTTTATGATTACAATTTAAATCAAACAAGTAGATCCCAATCATAAGAAAATAATGATAACCACATTTTAGATATATCACTAAAAATACTGCCTTATAATTTAGTTGTGTATATTACATAAAATACTCATTAGTTTCCTCAAGTATCGACTGATTAAGACCAAGAAAACTTTGGAAAGTTCTTTTGTTGTGGTATGTGTCCGAAAGCATCAATATTGAAAGGTTGGGCATCTTTGAAAATGAGGCTAAGCATTTTTCATTGGATATCTTTTAAATCGTATGAAGTGTAACTTTGAAAAGGGTGTGTGGTTCTATCAAACAATATCTATTTAATTGAATTGTAGATGTCCATGATTTCATCGTTAACAATGTATCTATAGTCATTTTTAATCATTAGTTTTTGTAAATTGGTAAGTGAATGGTACATGTGTTAAAAATCCTATAGTAAGGATGATTTCCTCAATAAAATATCTTCTTTATGCCAGACATTAGCACACTTTAACTTAACCAATATAACAATCCACCTTCTCGCTACTCTCTAGTCACACACTGTACCAAAAGCTTTGGTTGCAATAAATATGTGCCTAGATCATGAAGTTTAGAATATTATGGTATTACATTATATTCAAGATTGTATGTAAATTATGATACATAATGACATAATAGATGAACTACTTTTGAGTAGTTAGTATTATTATATGATAATTTTCTAAAATGAACAATTAAAATGATCTTTTAAATAATTAGTATACTATATGTTGTATTTGTTGCACACTAACGATTTTGACATAAAAGTTTATTTGAAAGACTAAAGTTAGTACTTTTATAGAGCTAATTTTAGTAAACTGAGTGTAATTTCAATGTTAAGGTATTATAAAACTTTCAACAAAAGAAGGTATTATGAAACTACTACAATCTCATCCCATGATTTGTAAAGGTGGTATAATATTCCTAGTTGTCATATGTATGCACTTCCATGCATTCTATTATGTCATGGTAACAATTTTGGTACATACTCCGGTCATTATATTTTATTATACAATGCCAATATGATAACATTAGATGATACATAGCTAAGCTACGTAAGATTAGACAATTAAGTTGTATAAAAAAATATTGATCTTGAAAGGAAGGTTAGTAAGAAGTGATGGTCCCATGGATGAAGAAGTCAAAGAAAAGATTTAGTAGGGGTGTAATTTATACTACGAACAATGTCCTTACTGATTTGTGTTGTAGACTTCAGCTATGTATTTTAGACTCCTCCGTCCTGGTTTTCATCAACTCGTAGATTTGTGAGATCTTATTTCTTAGAACGCAACATGTCTATGTTTGAGTCTTAGTTGTTTGGACTGTGTGATTGCCAAAACTAAAAGTAAATTGGACAACCAAAACTACATTATCAAAGGGCCACTACAACTTGAACGTGAACCCCTTGTAGTCAACCACGTTCATGGTGCTGGGATAGTCAACATCTTTGGGGAAAATGCACCATAGAAATATGTCTTCTTTGATGGCTGTGACGTACCTGCATGTTGGCACCTTCTCCGTGGAGGTAAATGCCAACTGGCGTAGTCAAACTACGTTGTAGCCTTCCATTTGTTGGGAGATGATTATGGGAGAGAAAGTTCTGGACGTAGCAAGGACTTGGCTGGCAGCTTGTTGTCAACACCAACCGATCGCAAACATTTTATGGATCGTCTATATCTATATTTTTGCCGGTGTTGTTCTTTGGCAATTCACTTTGTTATGGTCAGACAAATTTATTATCACAATGTAGAACACCTATAACATCAATAGCCAACATCATTGTTGATTCCTTTAGGGATGTTGTCAACGCTTGCATCTACCATGCAATTAAGAAAAAATTCAATAAAGACAACCAAAAGAACAATTAAAAAATGATGTATTAATGCAGGGGCCAAGCCGCTGCTGTATGAAGAGGAAATACTACATTGTGATTGGTTGTCCGATAAAAAAAAAAAATATAGGACTGGTCCTTAAGGCAGATGAGAAAGATATATATGTCACATGTTTACTCTTTACAAATACCACCTAATATCTATTGTCTTCAGTTGGACGACGTAATCTGAAACTCGTCAAACTTCCACGGTGCACCCCACTTAGCGAATAAGAAGCCATCGATGAATCCATGATATAGCAGAATGTGACCCCTTCGGTTGGTGCGTAGTTGGTCGGCTTTCTGGGCTCACATGCCTCTTAGTTAGTGCCAATTGGTGAAATGGGGAGAAGGGCCATGCAATATGTGCTATCTCTTGCACACAAATAGGGGCTCGATGCTTGGAGTGGGACTATGGAAGGAGGCCGGCCATGAGATGGAGTGGAACGGAGATTGTCGAACACATAACTGGCCTAATCAGTGTTCTTGACTGGGAGTGTTGGTATTCAGAGTGATGGTTGTTAGGATGCCAATCTATCCATCTCTAACGAAGAGTTATAAAGCGGAGAATATGCTGTTATTTCAGACGTGGAAGGTTGGTTGTGAAGAGTAGGAGAAGTGGAAGCAGACATAGTGAGCACAATTGCCGAAGTGCATGGGGGGTCGTGGGTTTACTTGGTTTTCAAAGTAGCCAACCAGTTTTATCATGGATACGAATACGATGCAGTCCTGAAACAAAAAGGAGAGCTAATTAAAAATAGCAACTAAGTCTAACATGCAAATTAAGGTGTGCTTCACACTTTATAATTCGCTTACCTGGTCTGCTACACATGCGTAATGGACTACGACCCCCAATTCTTATGGTATATAAAAATGAAAAGGGAAGCCTCAATCTATCTAAAGCCTCTCCAGTACACATTCATTGAACATGACGTACCATGAAAATAAGTTGACACAGTTAAAAGTTGAACGGGTAGACGCAAAACAGGCAAAATTTGACGTACTTTCCCTTCAAATTGTCCATCACAACCTCAATGCCTTGCTCTTTCAGGCCTCCATCTCCATACAATCCTATTGTTTTTCCTTCACCTAGTTCCAAAGTATTGGTATAAAGTTAAGCATACATGCAACTCCTGAGCTAACACAATGTCGCTTTCGAAGAAGATTCTGTGAGTTCTATAGTCTTGGGTAGAATGCTGTTTCCCTCCAACGTTGATCATTGATTGGAGACAGAATCCTGGGCAAGTGTGGGCAGTGGACGGTTGCCAAAAATCAAACAAGTGCTCGGTTCCTTTCAGTAGTTCTTCAGTTGATGCTTCTAGGTAATGAGTGGTTAATGAGAACAGAAAGAAGCGTTGCAATCGAAACTAAGCAAATATGAAATCTTACCTTCTGAATTTCCAAAAAAAAAAAATCTTACCTTCTGGGAGGCATGCTGGTAGGCCAGCCACGTCGATCGATGTCTTCCTGTGCACTCAAGCCTTGGTCTGACGGGTGCTCAAAGTGGTAGCATCGAGATGGTACCAACAAATCTCCATGAAAGGATATGTGATCACTGATCACTGCATGCAACTGCTCTTTCTGGCCTCAGAACGGACCCGAGCAACAACTTCTGATGGCAAAAGTAGGAGCACAATTTAATCATGTCTGAAATAATAATCAACGGCGTTCACATATTGGCCTACCTTTCATAGGTGTAGGTATAGGGGAACGTATTTGTAGATTGTGCAACCAAAAGACCTTGCACATTGATTGCATTTATCTGTGAACACCAGCGAAAAAGAGTTACCAGCTACCTTATTCATACACAAAATCACTATGAGTATTCTTTACACTTGGATGTGCATTCCAGATCGAACAACTACTTCAACGAATGTCACGATAAACAAAAAATAACACTATAACGAAGCATATATTTCAAATCATAAAGAAACCAACAACTGTGACATGGAGAAACCCCAATCATAAATGTTAGGTTTTCGAACGGTACATAACGACGAGTATGTGCGGAATAACAAGACAAGAAGAAAAGAGAACGATCTCTCGTAACCAAAGCACAAGATTTATATGGATCGTTCGGATGACTTACTCCACGGGAGGGGACGAGATTTCCACTATATCAGATAAAGATTAGAAGGAGGAGCCCTCTCGAAAGAGACAGAGTACAACCTGAGTACGGTGGCTGCCGTCTATGTAAATAAAATATATGATGATTACAAATCCTAATCATGACGCATATACTTACAAATGTAAAAATATAATCGAATTCCTATTCGGATCCAAAAAAAATAGATCGTATCATACCGCGGGGAGCTTCGCCCCCCAAACCCATTAATCGGGTCGGTGAAGATCTACTTAATTTTGGGATCGGATCTACAATCAGATCAACATATTTCTTCGAGGTACATAACAATCTTCACCTTGACTCGAAGTCTATAGCTTTCTAAAAAAGAATAATAGCATATCTTTCTCCTTCTCCGGTCTCTAAGGGTGTCACTGCATGTTGTGTACACTAACCAAGTCCAGACAATATCTAAACTTAGAAACTAGCAACGGATTTGTCATCATATCAGCATGATTTTCTTTACCGGCAATTTTTCACCACAATCTCCCCCTACGCTATCACCTCTATGATGAAGTGATACTTGACGTCGATATGTTTTCTACTTTTATAAAATATATGATATCTTGTAAGGTGAATTGCACTTTGGCTGTCACAGTAGATGGCCATTGTCTTCTCAAGAATATAAAATTTAGCACACAGTCCTCTAAGCCCAGTAGCTTCTTTTATGGCCTCTTCAATGTCATGTACTCACCTTCAGTAGTAGACAATGCTACAGTGGGTTGTAATATAGCTTTCCAACTTACAACACAACCACCAAGAGTAAACAGATAGCCTGTAAGTGAACATTTTTTATCACAGTCATTTCCAAAGTTAGAATCAACATAACCAAGAAAAGTCTATGTGCTCTTGCCGAATCCAAGGCATGTAAAAGATGTACCATTAAGGTACCTGAGAATGGACTTGACTGCTTGCCAATGTAGCTTTCTTGGATTGGAGATGTATTTGTTCACCATGCTAACTTCTTGTATTGTGTGGACACATGTAAATCATAGCATACATGATGCTACCAACTACATTGGAATAGGGAACATGAGACATGTAGTTTTCATCCTCTTCAGATTGTGCCGACTCAGCAGATGAGAGCTTTTTGAACTAATCATCTAAAGGAATAGATACAAGTAGTTTTCATCCTCTTCACATACTTCTCCTGAATGAGAAGTAACCTTCTAGCTTTGCAGATTTTAATAATTTCCATCCCCAGAATTTTCTTTATTGCTCCCAAATCTTTCATTTCAAATTCACCAGTAAGTAACTGCTTCAGACTGCGGATTTCAGAAGTATTTATTGATGTAATTAACATGTCATCAACATGGAGTAAGGGTAAATAAGAGACTCATCAGGAAGTTTCTTCAAGTAGACACAAACGCCATATCTGCTCATGGAATATCCATGCTTGACCATGAAAGAATCAAGTCTACAATACCACTAATGTGGGGATTGCTTCAATCCAGAAAGAGACTTCTTCAGTAAGCACACATGATCCTTCTTTGCAGCAAAAACATAATATTTAGGTTGTTGTATATAGATTTGTTCCTCTAAGTCACCATGGAGGAATGTGGTTGTAACATCCCAGGATTTGAGGCCTCAGATAACATGATCTTAAAAGGAATGATTGGACTACTCATATCACGAAGGTGCGCCTCTTTTTCCGGGAGCCCATCACTAAAGAACTCCATAGTTAAGCGTGCTCATCTTGGAGTAGTACTAGGATGGGTGACCAGTTGGGAAGTTGATCTTGACTTGCGCATCAGTGAGGACAAAGTGCACAGTTAAGGCTAGTGGTGGTATGTGGGGTCAGTCATCATTCCTAAAACTCATCATTCCTGAAACTCTACTAGAGCCTAGGGCAGTGGGCCAGAGTGTTACAATTGGTATCAGATCCATAACCCCTCCAGTAGGTGGGGCCCACATGGGCATGTGGCATGCCAGTCTTGAGCCGTGTGGTCCAAGCATGTAGGAAAGGGTTTTCCATGGTGACGTAGCCACCCTTGCGCTGGTATTATGTGATCAGGAGCTGGGTGTCCATGGGTCATTCTGGGTCTGCACTGAAATGGGGAAATATTATGAGGCCATATAGTTGAGCCTTGACGAGGACGTCAAGAGTCTAAGTGGGGAAGATTGTAACATCCCAGGATTTGAGGCCTCAGATTACATGATCTTAAAAGGAATGATTGGACTACCCATATCACAAAGTTGCACCTCTTTTTTTGGGAGCCCATCACTAAAGAACTCCATAGTTAAGCATGCTCATCTTGGAGTAGTACTAGGATGGGTGACCAGTTGGGAAGTTGATCCTGGCTTGCGCGTTAGTGAGGACAAAGTGTGCAGTTAAGGCTAGTGGTGGTATGTGGGGCCAGTCGTCATTCCTGAAACTCTACTAGAGCCTAGGGCAGTGGGCCCGAGTGTTACATCGGTCTTCACAACAAGTTGCTCAAGCTCTAAATCTTATCTAGCAACTAATGCCAATAGAAATTTGATGGAGGTAAAATTGACAATAGGAGAAAACACATCATTGTAATGTATACCTTCCACCTGAATGTAGCCTTTTGCAACTAGCCATGCTTTGAACCTTGCAATAGTATCTCCAGGACTAGCTTCCTTCCTTTTGAATACCCATTTGCATCCAACAATCTTCTTTCAATCCAGAGGATTTAAAGCACCCCAGTGTTGTTCCTTTGAAGAGACTCCATCTCCTCCTTCATAGTTGCAATCCACATGGCAGAATATGGATTAGACACAACGTCAATATAGATAGATGATTCACCAGAATCATTTGTTTCTTCAGTAGTAGCTAAGGCATATGCAACAACATAATCTGAATGTCTTACAAGTGGTCTGATCTGTCTTCTAGGTCTCCCAGAAGCAATGATATATGTTTGTTCTTCAGGAGTGTCATCTTTACCATCATCTAGATTTTCCTATGTAACAACAGGAGGTGTCGGGATGTATACACTGACTTCAAGCTCCTCCTGCTCTATGGAACTCTGAGAACCTATAACTGGAGAATTAATGCCATATTTTTTTTATAGAAAACATGGTAGACTCATCAAAAGTGACATTTCTTTCCATCAAGAACTTTGATGAGTTTGGCTCAGTGCACCAGAATATGTATCCTTTCACACCATCAACATAACCCAGATAAATGCACTTCTTTGCTCTAGGCTTGAGGTTTCCTTCATTTGAATAGACATATGAAGGTAATGTGTGTTTTACTGCACTAACAAACTCAGAAATCCCTAAGATTTTACCAAAACCTTGTGCAATAATACCAACCACAAGTGGAAGGGTCTTATCGCAGTATAGTTAAGGGTCAAATCTCAAGGGACAAAGTGTTTAAGAATCTTTCTAGTCGAATCTGGATCCACTAAGACTAATATTTAGAACAAGAGTTGATTTGGGTTTAGTTACACTAATTGCAAGGAAAGTAAAAGAGCAGGATTAAAATCAAGTTTAGATTAATGATGGGAATCACTGGGTTGGAATCAGGTTTCACCACCACTACACATGCAAACACATCCAAAATACATACACACAAGATACAACTATCCAAATGGAGTAGCAAACCATTTGTTAGGAAACAGATTTTGTGTAAGCATCGCCACAAGCTCGATGTCTCGTTACCCACATGTCATACACTTACTACTCCAAAGATATCCCTTCAAAAGTTCTCGTCTGGGCATCAACCATGTTAATCAATATTCAAATCCTAAGTATTGAAGTTCTCGCAACAAAGGAATATAATAGATCATGTAAGGCAAGTGATCAATCCAAAAAGCATGCATTAAATGATCAAGTCATGGAATGTTATAATAGGAACATGTAAGCACGGGAAACAGGGCTGGTCCCCGCACACCAGCAAAAAGGACTACTCAATCCTTATGATAGAAACAAAAAGAATAAGAGAGATGGAAGATTCTTCCATGGTTATCGTGAAGAAGATCGTTGCGGCTCAGTGGAGAAATAGTCTTCTACACGATGGTGGGGCAGATCTAGATGAGGAGGGGAAGAACACTAAGACAAATGAGGATGATCTTCTCTCTCCTTCTCCCTTCTCTTCTCATACTCTTTCTCATAGGAGATGGAGCGGTAGATGGCTGATGGATGAAGGTGCTACAGATCTAAAATCCCACCACTTTCGTGGATAGGAAGTAGATCCTGAAGTAGAAGAGATGGCGGAGTAGCAACGACACCATGGAGGTAGTCTTTGGCGGTGGAGGTTGTCTTCCTTGGCTGGGCATAGAGCGGCATCCTGTCAGCATCGTGGAGCAGAGGAGATGCCTAAAATGAAGGAGGGGGTCATCTATTTATAGGTGCGGATCTGGAGAGGACAAACTCAACTATCACGGTCGTGGCCTTTGGTATCGGTCGCAGTACTCCTTGGCACAACCATGCCGAGGTGTGCCTGACCGTGTTGGGTGTTTGTCGTGGTCGAGGCTTTTGTTGAGTTCAAGGTGCTTGTCACGGTTGAGACACTAGTCGTTCTTGCAATCACGGGTTGCGGTTGCAGTCAAAGTCACGTTCGAGCTAGTGTGGACCTCAGTCGAGGTGACGCATCACGGTCGAGGTGCTTGCCACGGTCGAGTTGTTTGTCGATCGTGTTGGGGTGCTGCAGTCATGGTAGGGTGTCGGTCGTGGTACCTTGGCATCAACCCGACCTTGCCGAGGTGGGCCCAGTCGTGTCGAGTGTCTGTCGAGGCTACATCTTGACCATGGTTGCATCCCTTTTTGCATTACAGTCGTGGCCATCCTTATGCTGCGGTCGCGGCCCTCCTTATGTCGCGGTCTCGACCCTTTTGGAATAAACGCACCCCCGCGGGGGGGGGGGTATTGTTATGGATCGATGGGCATGCATCGATGAATCCTTTGACTGATGATGATGCTTTTTGATGAAGGAACTGCCCTTCAAAAATAGGATCCAAATTATCAAAAAATTCTTGGGCCCGCTAGTCGATTAGTGGGACCACCGTCTCCTAAACTGGTGCACATAGTGTGATGCTTAATTCTGCAATGGAGACAAATGGATTTGATCGAAACTCTAAATAATCATCTGAATGAGGAAAATTGTGTATGAGCAGATTCAATGGGTATATGAGAGCTTTCAGTGCAAAATAGGGCCAAAAATGAGGACTAAAACTAAGATGAGTATGCATTCATCAGAAGGACAACCAAAACTATGTAAATTTGAATATTTTTCAGGATGACCATACTAAACCTTTTCTGAAGTTTTGAACCCAAGTGGAGTAGAAGGGTACGGTTGACAAGATAGGCTACAGTAGAGATGGCTTCTGCCCAAAAGTCTTTGGTAAGACATGCACTTATCAGCATGCAATGTGCATGCTCTGAAAGAGTTCTGTTCATGCATTCTTACGTCACTCTGTTCAGGTGTATGTATAATTGTGCAATGTCTTGTAATGCCTTCAGATTGATAGAATTTATTAAATTCAGAAGAACAAAACTTCATGTTGTTATCTATCCTCAGTGTTTTGATGAACCTTCCAGTTTGCTTTTTAACTAGCATCTTCCACTTCTTAAACTGATCAAAAGCATCAAACTTATGCTTCAAAAAATATAACCAAACTTTACTTGAGAAATCATCAATGAAGGTAAGCATATATATGGTACAACCCTTGGACAGGACTTGAGAAGGACCCCAGATGTCTAAATGAATATAATCAATAGTACCTTTTGTAGTATGATTTGTAGTAGAAAAACTGACCCTTTCTGCTTTCCCTAACATAGTGTTCATAGAAGTCTAACTTTCTAGTACTAACATCACCTAGAAGTCCTCTGCGACATAATAATTCTAGACCTTCTGGCTCATGTTTCCCAGTCTCATATGCCACAATTTGGTGGCATCTAGATTTGAAGCAGTTGAGGAAGAAACAGTAGCAGCTTCATCGGTCACAGTTTCACCAATCAGTTTATAAAGGTTTCTAGGAATATGTACTTCCTTTATCAGAACATCATCTCCTTTGGTAATGGATAAGATTCCATTCTCAACTTGGAATGGAAAATTGTTGGCTTCAAGCAATCCAATGGATATGAGATTTTTCTAGGAGACCTTGAACATGACGGACGTTTGAGACGGTTTGGATGACTCCATTAAACATCTTTATAAGGATTGACCCAATACTAATAGTACTCTTAGAAGTGCTATCATTTGCCATGTTTACAACACCTCCATCAAAGTGATCATAAGAAGAAAACAAATCTTTTTGTGTACACATGTGGTGTGAACGATCAGAGTCCAAAATTCAATAAGTTTGAAAATTGACAGATGAGGAAGAAGATGATGAATCCATGGGAACATAATCTGGATCTTCTCGTGCTACATTAGCATCTGGAGATTGTTCTTGTTTTTCATTCTCCCTCTTATTCTTGTTCTGTAACTTGTTGCATTCGTTAATAATGTGTTCAGTCTTATTACAATATTTACATACCTTCTTGGACTTTGACTTAGATCTATGGGCTTCCTTCTTGTTGTTTCCCTTTTCCGTTGTTCGGCCCCTCACCATACGAGCCTCTGACTGACTTCTTCTAGAAGAAGAAATTAGATCTTTATCAACCATGGTCTTTGATAGTAATGAGGATACAACATCCTCCACTTTGATTGAAGATTTTCCATACAGAATAGTTTCATGAAATTTCTTGTATGAGGGGGGTAAAGAACATAACAGAATAAGGGCTTTTTCTTCATCTTAGAGTTGAATATCTATATTTTCTAGATCTGTAATAATAGAAGTAAACTTATCGATGTGATCATAGATAGAACTACCTTCCACCATATATAGTAAGTAGAGGCATTAGTTATGATAGAATTTGATTTAGAGAGACTTCGTCATATAGAGATGACACAATTTTACCATGTGTATAACGCAAGTTCACGCGTCAATGTAATATAGGCCTTTGTGAGGCCCGAGTCAAACTCAGGGACACTGAACTATCGGTAGACTACTACTAACTGCTTGCGATCAGCTAGACTAATTAAAAAGGTTTTAAGAGTTGATTAAAAAGAAAAAGAAAAATAAAGAAAACAAAACAAAACAATCGATTAAATGTTGAGTTTAATCAATTAGATGAGAATCTTTAGGATTGCAGTTTCACCGTGGGTTCTCGTTTTATTTATTTCTATATAGTTAATCAAATTCATCTCTCATTCTGGGTAGTGGCCTGTAGTCAGAATTGTTCACTGTCATGATACAATTCACTACCTAAATCTAGGTCGGTTCTACCGTCGTAGTAACCTATACCCTAAATTAGGTGCATTAGAATCAACCTCTGGGTTTCCACCATTAACCGTACATCACCTTGTTCAAGGAATTTATGAGTTAATGTGAATTTGGTCTCTTTTCAACCGTTAATTCTTCTTTCAAAGCAATCAAAGGCATTAGATTATCATTAGGGTGATTAGTCATAATGATATATTGGAGAAAATGAAATCATACCACGAAATTGAGAGACAAATTATGAATTACTATGATAAAAATGTCATACAACGATTACCCGGGTTACTCCCGGTCCTAAAGACAGAGGGGATTAGCCCCTACATGTTCATATCAAAGCAAGACATGATGGAGGAAGAGGAAAACATGGAGAAAAATGTTGATGAAGTGATGTAAACCCCTGAACGGAGACGATCCAAGCGTTCCTCGACGTAGAGTGCGCGATCTACAACCTTATGGCGGTGGAAAATGACTTCTGCGGCTCTCGGAATGATCGGGGCATGCTTCCGGGCTCCGTTCTCCTCTCCAACTCTCCTTGGGATGTGTGCAGTGGCTAATGACGTGATCTCTCACTCCTGGCTGCCGTCATTAGGTATAAACACCAACTTAGATTGCCAAAATATCACCACCGTTGGATTCGGGCCGATCTGAAACAAAAACTAATCTGACGGTGTCGATACCATCGACGTGAGTCGATGGTATCGACCCGCCAGGGTATAGGCAAGTTGTCTTTGTTCTCTGACTCTCCGCCTAATGCAGACTCGATACCATCGACGAGGGTTGATGGTATCGACAACTTTAGGCGTCAGTTTTGTCACCTTTCTGACACTGAAGCTGTACAATGTCGATAGTATCAACTTTTGTGTCGATAGTATCGACCGGCTGATTGTTGGCAACCTGAAGGTAAGTCGCTACCATCAACTTCTCAGTCGATGGTATCGACACTGCTAGGCTCCTCGCGGTTGTCTCTTTGTGACTGTGTCGATACTATCGACAGATGTCGATGGTATCGATAGTTGTATATATGCATTTTTCCTAAAATTGCAAGACAAAACCAAATCATCCAAGCTAAAACCCATTATAATAATTGTTTATAATCAAAAAGATAAAATATGAGAGATTTGATGCAAAATTAGATTATAGACTAAAGCAATATGAATCATGCAATATTAACCACCAAAGTGACTAATAAACACAGAAAACACATGTACATCAAGTCTATAAAAGCGACTAAAAATCACCACATCAAACTCCCCTAAGCTTGAACATTGCTCGTCCTCGAGCAGCAGAACTATAGAATAAAATTGCGAGGGTCAACTAAAGAACAGATTTTCACAACAAATTTTGCAAAATGATCCCCGCCAGACATTCACATTCCGGCCCTCACTAACCACAGAATGATAATTGCCCTCAAGGCAACAATGCTCATCCATAAGAGATATCTATCCCAAAATTGATGAACATTATCAAATAAGGCAGTTAACATAATAAAATCCTCCGGTTCAGGCTTGGTGCATCTTTGTGATCTTCTATCTACGTTGCTCGTTTCCTACCTACCATCTACAAGGAAGCAGATCTTCTGATATTAACGAATGAGGAGATAATCACGGTGGCCTACCAATTCAAGCAACGGGTGGATGGAATAGGTGGCTGTGGAAGAAATAGAAGCACAAAACAGTTTTTTTTAACATGCTCAAACAACAAAAATGACCTAAATGATGCATATGCCAATGAAAAAAGCCCTAATGCCTACATTTTGGGTGGAATGATGCATGTTCCTACTATTACATCTCATGCGAGATAGAATGTCTACAACTCAATAATGTGCTTATTTTTCCTATTATACGGGTAAGACAAGCTCTTTTCTCCCTCTAAAATCAGCCTTTTTTCTTATGTTTTTTTTTCTTTTTTTTTTTCTCTTTTTTTCAAGCCCTTCTTTCTCTCAAGTTGGCTGATGCAACATGTATAATACTTTTTAAAAAAATTTCATTTAGGGCTTATTTTCACGTAATTGTTATCTTTGAGGCATTACAACTTAATTTTAGAGAGTATAGAATGAGTCGCCCGCTTCTCTTATTTTTCAGAAGAAATAAAGCACAACTTGTCCTATATGCTCAAAGATATGTTAAAATGCAACTACATGAGATCAGTTATGCAACTATGATGACATGCACGCAAGAATGTGTGCATGCATGATTCATCTACAATTTTTTTTATTTTCCATTTATTTATGCAAAATCTAACTAAAACGTAATCCTACCTAAATGCTATGCAATCAAAAGATGAAAACCCATAATGTGCTTCCAATTCTTAGGGTGGAGTGTGAAAACAATGGGGTGGATAGATCACAAGATTAATTGACCGAACCATTGGAGAATATTATATGTCCCTCCTTACTGACCTGTGTAACAATTAAGAGGTTTCTCTCTCTTATTTCAGATTAAGGTCTCATTACCATTTGGTAAGTTTAGGCTCAAACAACCAATTTCGTCCACTTTCCGTGGCTCATAAGCATTTATAGTTGTGGTCTTCTGTTTTAGAATTGACAAACCCAATTATGTTCATAAGTTATGTGCTCAAGTTGGAACAAAACAAGCTTGTAAATTCATTAAAATTTTCAAACTGACCCCTGATTCCCATATGACCAACAAATAGATGACACATTACATTAGACATCCACAGATACACTAGATAGAGTGTGGATCCTAAAAACTAAGAAAATTGCTAAAACAATAGAAAAGGCAATTAATTGCTAAAAACTAACAATAAAAGATAGAAAACGATAGAAGTTGTTCCATCTTCCCCCCCAAGCTTGAATTCGACTATGGCCTCATAGTCAAAAACAACCTTAAAAGGTGGAACAGTGATACCGATCATTGGTCAGGTGGTGGCGGGTACTGCGGAGCGGCGGGATCCTATGATGGATACTGCCCCTAAAAATTTGGATCATACGGGGGCATGGGTGGAGGTTGAGGATATCCCCAAAAATAGTTCTGGCTCTAATAGTTGTCGTAAAAAGGTTGTTGCTGCATCTCCATCCTATGCAACCTATCATGAATGTTTTCTTGGTTGGCGAGGAGGAGATGCTCGTTCTCATAGATAGCCTGTTGATTAACATAGAGCTGATTGGTAGTCTCCTGAATATCAGCAAATGACGTTGTCTGTCGATGTTGCGTCTACTGGATATCCTACAACATTGCGTACATCCCCTGCATAGAGTAGACATCCTCTCCTTGCTGAGAGGGCTGAGGTGGCAGAGGCTGCGAAGAAGATGATGCATCCGGGTGGAAGCATGGATGCTTCCGCGGTGCCACTCGTGAACGAAGAGGAGTGAAGGCCTCCTCTTCCTCTTCTTGCTCGTCGACATCGAGATTATCGTCGTCGTTACCGTCGTCTTCTTCATCAGAGTCGTCGATCATATGTCGGGGTAGAGTCAGCTAACTTCAGAAGAACTTCTTTGACCTGTTCCTACGTGAGTGTAGAGCACGAGAAACGGTCGAAGTTGTTGATCATTTCTTCTGATGTTTCAGGCGAAGCGGGGTCTTCGATTCTGTGTACTTCCCACAAAATTTCTAACCGCTTGTCTGCCCCGTAGATGTCTTCTTGATAAGATTCGTCTTCTTGATCACTGTCCAGCAGCCTCTCTGGTACCCCTGCGTCTTGGAAGTAGTGCCTGTCTTTGATCAGCAGCAAGGAGTAGGTGCTCCTGATATGGAAGACGTTTTGGCCCTGGAGATGCCTTATGTATCCGAATATGTTGAGCAGCTCCATGGCGCGCAAGACGATAAAGGCGTTGTTTCCACTTCCCTCTTCTGCTTGGACGGGGAAGTCTCTAATAGAGAAGAAGTTCCAAACGCCGCTATGACGTTGGACTCCTTTCTTGATGGCTCAGAGAAGACGCAGCGGTAGAAGCCTGAGATGTTTGTCCTCTGGGCGACTGAAAATAAGTCTTGAGCGTGGCACCTCCTTGTTGCAGCAGCTGAGGAGCTGGACATCATGGTTCCGGAGGTCTTCCACACACAGAAACCACATGTTGCGGTGCTTGTACGGGGCCAACACGATGTTCGTGTTGTGCTCTTTGATGTGTCGTAGCATGTTGGCCACCGCGATGGAATTTGGTACTCCCATCATCAATCTTCTTGCCAAGGTCGGGGTGGCATTATATATTGTTTGCCGACCTGTCCTGGTGCTGATATTCTCTATTATTGCACCCTCTAGGACCCTGAACAACCTCTTTCTGATGACGGATGGCGAGCGGAACATGTTTCTGAGTGCTCCCTGTCGTACGGAGAAGTAGCCGTCACTCCAGACGACGTCTTCTTCATCTGGCTGTGACCTCAGGACCTTGTTTAATAGTTTCTGGTCCCTGATCGATAGGTATCCGATGACCCTTCTGTCGAAGTCGGCCATATCGAAGGAAGGTATCTCCGACGGTGCAGAGAATTCATCTGTCATCGAGCTTCTTCCTCTGCGGGGTGTCTTTCATTGGCGGCACAAATGTCCCCCCCTCTCCCTCAGATTTTTTAGAGGAGTCCTCCCCGACGCTGATTGCTTCGTTATTATCCTCAGCTTCGTCTTGAGGGACTGAGGGAGCTGCTTTTTCCAAACTGTGGGAGCTTGCCTGTCCTGCTAGAGCTCTGTTGGCTGACCTTTGTGGCGTCCCTTCCTCGGGCGTTGGGAATGGCCCGCTGGAGGAGGAAGTGGGCGACGATCTTGGCGAGGATGTTGATGAGGAGAGTTGAGAGCCTGAGCCAGGAGGTGACAAAGATCTCCTCGGCCGCCTTGGACGCGGGTGATCATCCCTCTTGTTCATCCTCTACTCGATCACGTCGAGGCGTTGGAGGGCCTGCCGCAGCATGGCGTTGAGTGCCTCTAGTTGGCCGGGGAGGCCAACTAGAGCCAGCAGTTGCCGCTCCTGGCTATTCAGCCTCTGCTAGAAAATAGAAAACTTGCGGGTTAGTGAAGTAAATGTAGCAGAGTGGCTTTCTGTTACCTCCCTCAAGTAATCGAGTTCGTGCCCCAGCATCTTCCTGAGCGACGGAGGGGCCCCTGCAGATCTCCCTCTCGTCCTCGCGACACTCATCTCGCGTGAGGGTCTACCTGATGAGGTAGAATCTATCTCAATTGTTCGCGAGGTAGTTTCTACTGGGGGAGGCGTAAGCGCTTTTACGGTTGTCCCTGCCTCGCCCCCTTGTTGTGATGGAGAAGGTCGCAGAGTTGGTGGCTGCTGCTCCACCTCTGCGTTGTCGGCGACCTCCTCTGCAGCTTCCATAGGAGACACTGGTGGCGGTGTCGGCGTAATGTGTGTAGCTCTGAGCTCCATCTCGAGGATCTTGGCGAACGCCCCATTACTGGAGTCCGACTGTGCTTCTTCTTCTGCCACTGAGGGCACCACAGAAGTTTCGGGAGTTGCGGCTGTCTCTGCTGCGGCAGCTTCTGTCAGGGCTAGGGCGATTGTCTCAGCCCCAGTGGCCTCGGCGACCTCCACGATCGTCGGTAGTTCTTCAGCCACTGTAGATATTGTCATGATCGTGGCTGGGATGGTAGGAGCGGCGACAGCTCTATCAATAGCTGTCGTCAGTGGCTCTGGAGCAGTGGACGACTCGGCAGGAATTGTGGAAGATTTGTCCTGCCGAGTGTCAAGAGGAATTAGTTCTCCTCTTGCAGCCGCCCTGCCTTGTATACTGGTGGTGGGGCGTAAGTGGCTTCAATTGCCACCACTTCGATCTCTGCATTGGTGAAGACCAGCTTTTCTATGTCGTAGTTGGTGCAGCTAGGAAGCGGAAGGAGGGTGATTGTTCTCACGAATTTGCAGATGTAGCTTCGCCCCTCCTTGTTGACGATGCTGGCTCTCATGAGGAACTTGAGGTCGATCTTCTCATCGCCCCTTGTCCTTGAGAGACTGTGCGACTCCCGTGGGTAACCTAACTCGACCGCAATCATATTGATGATGCCACCCATGCAGTACTCCTTGGTGGCATCCTTTATTGGGTGTAGCCTATTCATCAAGAAACGTCCCAGGTTGATCATATTGCCCTCCATCATGTGCCACATGAGATGGAGTTATTCGCTGTAGATGTTTCTTGATTTGTTCTTGTTGAAGAGTAGGCACGCCACAAGCTTGTGCACTATTCTCCAAAAGCGGGAGTGCACCACCGCCACCTTTCTTCCTGGCTTGAATGATGACTCGCCGGTCAGCTTCCTCCAGAGCTCCACGGGTTTGAACCCATCTCCTTCGGTGATCCTTGCACCGTTGTTAAGCAGTTCCTTCTCCTCCTCGCTGGAAGAGAAGATCTCATTGAGCAGCTTCTCGGAGATGGTGTGCTCGACATTGTATAGCCGCCCCTGCAGTCTGTTTGCTCTGCCATATTCTTCTATTTCCTTGGGTTTATTCTGCACCCAGTGGAGAGAGGACATGAACTCCCTAGTGAGTTCAGTGTCGGAGGTGGAGTGGCTGAAGCAGATCTTCCGCATCCCTACTGCAGCTAGGACATTTTCTAGTCTATCGAAAATGTCTAGCTGAAGGAAGGATGACTGGTGGCAGAATCTGCTTGGCCTGTAGAGTTTTGTTGCCAATTCTGAGTACCGGCGCCCGTGCTCGTTGTCTCTGGGCACGAACCTGCCAGGTGTGTGATGCAGAGGTTCTGTCGCTGCGGTTGAAACTACTTTTGGGGCCGTTACTTCTTCCGTCCTTGCTCTATTTTTGGTTGTGGATGGCCCAGCTGCTTCGGGGTTCAGGCATTTCTGCCTGACGGTTGTAGTTTTAGCTGTGGCCTCGGTGTCGATCCTTCGACTGTGTTCGTCAACTTGAACAACAGTTTGCTTTGTACGGGCCATATTTGTTATCATAAGACAAGTTTATTAAGCATTTAAATATTCTACATTACCCGATATCTGGTAGGTAAAAACTTAAAGTCGATATCGGTGTCTAGAAGGAAAACTGATTGCACGATAAGCTAAGTTTGGCCCGATACAAAAACTACCCGACACCACCATATCGGGCTTCAAAACTGAACGATATGATGCTTGCTTGATACGGTCATGTCAGGCGATACGAAGTTCGGCTGAAAAATTGCATAGGTTCATCGTGAGACACTAGGCGTCATTGCGAATGGATATCATGCCCGATACTAGACATGGGTGTCACCCGTCAGGAGAAATACGCGAGGCGATACAAGATTGGGCGACACGGGAAAAATCGGACGTTATGGCCATTGCCTGATATGACTAAAGATCAAGGTATGTCGGGAGACACGGCCATGCAATGTGAAGTGCCCGATACAGTCGCTCTGAAAGAAAAGGTGTCACCCGACACGTGAAGCAACACCAAACTGGGCGACACGGGTCTAGCCCGATATAAGGTATCGGGCAAGCGCGTGTTATAGATGTGTCGCGTGACATGGTCAAAAGTAACCCAGCCGACACAAATGTATGTCGGGCGATACAAGGAAATCAACTAAAGCCGTGAGTCCGATACGAAAGTGTGCGACATGAGGTTCGTGTCGAGCAAGCTAAATGATACGGCTGTCAGGTTACACCTTTGCTATTTAAAGTTATCTTGCGCAACACGAGAGTAGAAGCTAGGT
The DNA here is from genome assembly GCA_963693085.1 of Alisma plantago-aquatica. NCBI lineage: Eukaryota > Viridiplantae > Streptophyta > Magnoliopsida > Alismatales > Alismataceae > Alisma > Alisma plantago-aquatica. The sequence continues at coordinate 82,813,106 of OY856415.1, read as the reverse complement.
TGTACGATACGAGAGTAACGAGAGAAGTTACAGCACGATACGGGAGTAGGTGAAGAGTAAATGCAGTATCCCAACACAGTTAAACCTACGTACTACATATAGCAACCCAGATCGGGGGTAAAACGGGTAATACAGGGGTACGTGTTGGGCGAGGAGACAAATCATTCCTGAGACGAGTAGTCCCATCTGTCAAATCAAGGGTTATTACTCCTGCCGCCCGATATGGTTGCTTGCTGCTCGGCGGTATCGTCTGACACGGCTCATGGCTGAGGTATGATGCCCGATACGCCTAGTCGATAAGGGTGTGTCTTACGCGCCACCTGAGTCTTTTGCACGATACGGGTAGGGAACAAGGTATCCTTGCCCGATACAAGGCTTTTCGAACATGCTTTTTGATGAAAAACCAAAAATAAAGTGAAGGAAAAAGCAATTGATGGGTAAAACATCATGGGCCTAAGGTGAAGTTCCCGGCCTCAGATAGAATTACTCATCAATGCTCATAAAACAGAGCGGTGGCCCATAAAACAGAAGAGTCAAGGCATGTGACGCATGCACTGACTCAGGCCTTATTACAATCATAATGTTCATAATGTTTTTCTTGTAGGAAAGGAAATAACGTCCTATTCTAAGAAAAGTAAAACTCGAGATGCCTTTCGAGGAGCGTTGTAGTTATCGTCGTCAGCTCGATAGCTTCAGATCCTTTACTTCACGTCTTCAGCTGTTTCCGCATCTTGCAAACTTATCTCTGTCCTTCTCACGAATGCTTCATCTTCATAGAATCTTTTTACTCTATGCCCGTTTAATGAAAGAAAATTAGATGGATCTTCTTTATCATATAGCTCCATCATCCCTGATGGATATATATTTGCTACGGTGAATGGTCTGGACCACCTTGTTTGCATCTTACCTAGAAAAAGACGAATGGAGGATTTAAATAATAACACTTTGTCACCTTCACTTACATCCTTCTTCCTCAGGTGGGCATCATGCCACACCTTGGTCCTCTGCTTATAGATCCTTGCATTCTCGTAGGCATGCATTCTCAATTCTTCGAGTTCCTATAGTTGTAGATATCTCTTCTCTCTTGCCTTCTCCAGATCCATATTCAAGAACTTAATAGCCCAAAGAGCTTTGTGTTCAAGCTCTAAGGGTAGATGACAGGATTTCCCATAAATCAATTTGTAAGGGGTAGTTCCAATGGGTGCTTTATATGCAGTTCTGTAGGCCCAAAGGGCATCATCAAGCTTCATTGACCAATCTTTCCTCGTGCAGCTGACAGTCTTCTCTAAAATCTGCTTGATCTGTCTATTCGAAAACTCCACCTGCCCAGAAGTTTGTGGGTGGTAGGGCGTAGCAACCTTGTGTTTAACCCCATACTTTTGCAGGAGCGCTTCAAACTATTTTTCCCCAAAATGCGATCCACCGTCGCTTATCACAGTACGAGGTACTCCGAAACGAGGGAAGATAGTCTTCTCAAACAACTTGATCACTGATTTGGAGTCGCACGTTTGGGTGGCAATAACTTCCACCCATTTAGACACATAATCTACTACAACTAGGATATATTGATATCCCTTTGATGGGGGAAATGGGCCCATGTAGTCAATTCCCCATACATCAAAGATCTCGACTTTGACCCAATTTTCCATAGGCATCTCATTTCTTCTTCCAATATTTCTTGTCGATTGGCATTCTTTACAAACCTTTACATAATTTGCAGCGTCCTTGAACAAGGAGGGCCAGTAAAAACCCAATTGCAGCACCTTGGCGGCGGTCCTTTTGCTCCCCAGGTGTCCTCCATATGAAGAGACATGGTATTCTTTCAGGATGTTTGGGACCTCTTCTTCGGGGATACATCTTCTGTATAGGTTATCTGCGCATCTTCGAAAGAGGAGAGGATCATCCCAATAGTAGTTCTTTACATCCAAAAAGAGCTTCTTCTTTTGATTATAGGTTATATCAAGAGGCAACTCTCCGCAAGCAAGATAATTACAAATATCTGCAAACCAAGGAAAATTCTCATCTTTGGTTTCAACCATCAGCAAGGCTTCGTCAGCATAGTTGTCATTAATAGGTGGTTCCTTCTGCCCTTCCACCATGATCCTTGATAAGTGGTCGGTGACCACATTCTCCGCACCCTTCTTATCAACGATCTTGTGGTCAAACTCTTGTAGTAACAAAACCCACCTTAATAGCCTGGGCTTGGTATCCTTCTTCTGCATGAGATATCGTATTGCCCCATGGTCTGTGTAGACCTTCACCTTCGTACCGATAAGATAGGATCTGAACTTGTCGAAAGCAAAGACTGTCGTGAGCATCTCCTTTTCTGTAGTCGTATAATTCACCTGAGCTTCATCCAGAGTACGACTGGTGTAGAAAATGACGTGGTGCCTTTTGTCCTTTTTCTATCCCAGGACTGCTCCTACAACATAGTCACTTGCGTCACACATAAGCTCGAAAGGTAGCTCTCAGTCTGGAGCTTGAAGGATAGGTGGTGAGACAAGGGCATCTTTTAAGGTCTGAAAAGCATTTAGACAATCGTCAGAAAAATTAAATTCAACATCCTTTTCCAGAAGGTCGGACAACGGTATCGAGATCTTTGAGAAGTCTTTTATTAATCTTCGGTAGTAGCCTTCGTGCCTGAGGAAACTCCTCACTCCCGTTACAGACTTCAGTGGAGGAAGTTTAGATATGGCTTCAACCTTGCTAACGTCTACCTCGATGCCACACATCGAGACTTTATGCCCTAGTACGATGCCTTCTCGTACCATAAAGTGGCACTTCTCCCAGTTCAAGACCAAACTCTTTTCCTCACAGCGTTGCAAGACCAGAGACAGGTTTTTCAGGCAGGCCTCGAAGTCCTTTCCATAGACAGAAAAGTCATCCAAGAAAACTTCCACAATGTACTCCAAAAAATCCGAAAACATCAATATCATGCAACGCTGAAACGTTGCGGGAGCATTGCACAAGCTAAAAGGCATTCTTCTGAAGGTGTAGGTGCCATAGAGATAGGTAAAAGTAGTTTTCTCCTGGTCGTATGGCAAGGTGGGAACTTGATAAAACCCTGAAAAACCATCCAAGAAATAGAAATAGTCATGATGTGCTAATCTTTCCAGAACTTGATCAATGAAAGGAAGCGGATAATGATCTTTTTTTGTGGCTTGGTTTAGTTTTCAGTAGTGAATACACATCCTCCATCCTGTGACGGTCCGAACCAACACTTCATCACCTTTATCTCCTTTAACTACTGTTATACCTCCTTTCTTCGGTACTACGTGGATCGGGCTCACCCTTTTACTGTCACTGATCGCGTAAATGATCCCAGCATCCCTCAGTTTGATTACTTCTTTCTTCACAACTTCTTTCAGCATCTGGTTCAATTTTCTCTTGGGTTGAGCCAGAGGTTTAGCAGAGTCTTCCAAATAAATGTGATGCATACATAATGCAGGTCTAAGGCCTTTGATATCCTCTACCGAGTATCCTATAGCCTGCCTGTGGAGTCTCAACTCCCCAAGAAGTTTGTTCAATTGATCTTTCGTAAGATGGGCATTAATGATGACAGGATTTCTCTTTTCTTGATCTAGAAATTCAGACCTTAACCCTTCAGGTAGTTGCTTCAACTCAGGTTTAGCTGTGGGTGCCTTTTCTTCTGGTGCCTCCTCTAGAGAGGCAAACTTAACTATTTCTATTACCTCTTCCTTGTCGCTCAGATCTTCATCAGAATGATTAAGATAGTTGAGAAACTCGACAACTTCTAGATTTTTAGAATCTTCAGCATCAGAATCATGATTGCTTAATGCTCTCACAAGCGGGTCTACCATTACGATATCCTCTTCCATCTCTTCACAAAACTGGTTGTAGCTTTCAACAAAGTAAGCAGATTCTAGTAGGGAGGGTCCCTTCATAGCATCCTTTACTTTGAAATCTAAGTGGTCATTTCTGACCCTTAGAGTAATTGTCCCCTTGGCAACATCAATCAACGCTCTTCCTATAGCCAAGAAGGGGTGTCCAAAGATGATAGGACAGCAAGGGTCCTCCACAGTGTCAATGACTACAATCTCGCAAGGAATGAAGAAACTTCCAACATGGATTGGCACATCCTCCACAACTCCTACTGGTCTTTTGAAAGAATGGTCGGCCAACTCAATTCTCATGTTGGCCTTGACCATATCTGTCAAACCTAAACACTGCGTGAAGCTTAGGGGCATAAGGTTGATGCTAGCCCCTAAATCAGAAAGTCCTTTTTGCTCGACATTATCTCCAACGGCAAAAGGAATGGTGAAAGCCCCTGGATCCTCCTTCTTGTTGGGTAAATCTACTTTGACAAAAGCAGAAGACATACTAGCTAGATGCACAATCTCGATTCTTCCTCCTCTTTTCTTCTTGGTGATCAAATCTTTGAAAAACTTAGCGTAGGTCGGCATTTCCTCTAAAGCGTCCAGAAAAGGTACTTTGAGGTGAAGTTTCTTTACTGACTCCATAAACTTCTCGTAACGCTTTTTAAGATGTGCCTTTATCAGTTTGTAAGGGAAAGGCAACTTGGGAAAGTAAGGACTTCTCTTACCAAATAGTTCCTCAATGGATCTTGGTTCTAGTTCCCTGACATGAGCTTGTTGATTGTCTTCTTTTGCGGGATTATCTGTCGTAGTCCTTGATTCAGGTTCCTCGGGTCTGGCTTCTTCAGGGCGTTCTACTGTCTTCCCTGATCTCAGCACCGCGATTTTAGCGGATTCAGTGTTGGAGGGTATCTTACCCAAGGGGTTCTTTATCAACTCAGCCATCTGGGACAACTGCTGATCGATTTGGCATTGGTGAGTCTGCATGTCCGCCATCTGAACCTGCATCGTGTTCATAACTCCTAAATTTGACAGCGCTCTTTGCGCCAGCTGGTTGTTGATAGTATCTTGTCTTTTGACAAAATCAAACAATTGACCCACCAACTCTGGTTGGTTAGAATTCTTGTCCTGGCTTTGCTTCTTAGCTTGACCCTGGCTGTGACTAGGGTTAGCCACTTGGTGACTTTGGTACTTTCCTTGTCCTTGGAAGTTTGCTTTGTTCGATTGGAAAGTGGTAGTTCTGGTGAACTGACCTTGTCCCCCTCTTTTCTCAAAACCTTGGGGTTGCTGAGTGGGGTTATTTAGCTGATAGGAGTTTTCGGTCGCATCCTTGTTGCCATAGTTAAAACCAGGGTGATCTGGTCTCTTGAAGTTGACAAAAGAGACGTTCTCGACTTCCTCTGCCTCGGATTCACTTTCAGTTGACTCATCAGGTCGGGTGTAAATATATTTATCAACCCCGTGCCCACCTTCTCCGCAGGTGACACATTTCATTACTTTCTCAACTTGTTTCTTCCCTTTTCCACCTGATTCTTTCAATTGTCTGACGTCAGTGGCTATTTTCTGAATGTGAGTGGTGATAGCCTCCAGAGCTTTGGATTCGATGGAGGGCCCTTCTCTAGAGGCCTTCTTAGCATGTCATCTATAAGATCTGTCATAGTTGGTGCCAGCTTGTAACTCGTGCATATTCTTGATGATCTTTTTGGATCTGTTGGGCTTATTCCCAAGAAAGTCACTTCCTGCAGATGCATTCAGCGAAACCCTTTCTTCAGGGGTCAGACCATTGTAGATGGTGGTTATTAGAAAACCCTTCTTGTAGTTGTGATGGGGGCAATCCCTCTGATATTCTTGATAGCGTTCCCAGTCTTCGTGTAGATTCTCATTTGGCTTTTGCATAAATGACGTGATTCTCTATCTATTCCTAACAGTTTTCTCCGTAGGGTAAAACTTATTTACAAAAGCGTCCGCCAGCGCATTCCATCCGTTAAGAGCTTGATGCAGTAGCCCGAGGTACTAGGATAAAGCCTTGTCCTCTAGAGAAAAGATGAAGCCCTTACAATATATGTCTTCTTGGGGAACTCCCCACATTTTAATGGTATCACAGATATTTTTAAAAGCATCTACATGATGGTAAGGGTTATCATTCTTTGAATTCCCTCTGAAGCTCTTGTTCTGGATCATAGAGATGACAGACGGTTTTAGCTCAAAGTTGGTTGCGTTGAACCTTGGGATGACAACAGGACATCTTGAATTATTCGCCTTTGTGGCAGCTAACTCCCTGAGGGTCTTTTCTTCTTCGTTAGAATCTTCACTGTCACTGTCTCCCTGGTTCTGCTCCTGGTTATGTTGATTTCTTCTGCGTCTTCGGTGATGACGACGTCTCTCATGGTGATGGTCATCCTCGAATTGTTCTGTTTCAGGATCTTCATGTTGATGGTTGTCGTCATAACGGTCATTGTCTTCATACAGAAGCGAGTGAGGTCTAACTCTTGCATATTGCTCACCCTCTGAAAGAGGTGGTTCGACGTGAGGTGGCATGTCTAGTGGTGTCAGTGCTCAAATGAGCAGAATGCTTCTTTCCTGAGTACCTGAATAGCACGTAAAATCAAGTTCGAAAACTTGTATTAATAAAACGAACTACTCTATACTTTTTTTTCAGGTTAGAAAAAAAAAGTGTTGTCAAGCTCATTACTAAGCTTGAGGCACGGGAGTGTAGTTAGTGGATTCGGGTTCGTTAATAGTACCATTTTGCCTTGTCCCCGACAATGGCGCCAAAAAGTTGACCGACCTAAATCGCGCGTCCAAAAGGAGCGGATTTGAAGTAGTCGGACTTTTAAATTACCTGACTCTTAGGCCCCCGCAATGATGACGGGGTATGATGTAGAGATCGGGGTCGAACCACAGGGACAAGGGTGGTAGTGTTAAGAACATGGAATCAACACATTACACTCCGGCAAGGGTAAGATGAGGATAAAGTTCCCGAAGGGAACAACATGCCAAGATCGATAAAATAAAAGAGAACTATCTCCAACTAGAGTTACAAGGAGAAATTAAGGTTTTAAGCGTTTATCAGTTTTTAGGGTTTTAGTGCACAAAAACAGAGGAGATAACACTATTGCTTTAGTAAGGAACGAAGGAGGAAAAACTTCGGTATAACAAGCGGCAGCAAGAACCTCCAGCACCCCTTCTCTCAAAGAGGGTACCTCTAACTAAGAACCAACACATCTCTCGAGGTTGCTGGACTTGGTCAGAGTGGAAGATAACTGGAGCAACTCCAATCTTGGGTACTCTCGTACTCCCTGATCGGACCAAACACTAGAGCTGCAACACCTCTCTCAAGGTTGCTGCAGCGAGAAACACGAATCGATAGCTAGTCAAAACATGATCCAAGCATACAAGCTAGAGTTCAGATGCTAAGCAAGGTAATAATCCAACAAAAAGGTACCAAACATGAAGCAACAGACATGTCAACTCATTTAATTCCATTAGCATAATCATAATAAAAAAGGGTTTGGTTACATTGAATAAGTAAAGAAAGTAAATGACTGAAAAAGGTAAGGATAAGTATCGCCTCCTTGATTTAGAAGAGCGACATGCAACAGTAGATCCCTAAGATTCCTCTAGCCCGATACCAGTTTTGGAGCTCTGCCCTATACACCTGTGTCAGGCGGCACTCCCTGTCTGGTGATAGGCCATGATGGGGAGACGTATCGACCAAAGCGCTCTTGCCTGATACGGTCGTGACGGGTTGCCACCCTCTCGGGTGACACACCGTGACAGGTGATTTGTATCGGGCTCGGTATCGTGTCGGGATAGAGACTTTTTAGGGTATCACGTTACTCATATCGGGTGTCCTCGTTGGTCGATATCAAGCTGCTGTGGTGACCGGGACGGATTCTAAGTGAACCATTCCCGCCCTCTCGGGGTAGGGAAGTGCTCACCTAGTATCGCCCGGTACACCTCTGGGACGCGACATGCTAGCTCCAGGTGCTTTCCTAAGTTAGCTTTCGTGAGATTCTGACTCGTCCCATCAGAGTCATGTAGCTACTATTTATAGGCAGTAGTTGGGAGAAGTTGTGGTTCTCCGGGCACCATGTGTCCTCCATCAGTTCTATCATTGCGGCTTCAGGGATGCCCGATATGCGTGTCGCCCAACACAGAGGGTGTAGGGCTGTAAGCGTGTTGTGTGTCGTGATGAGTTGGCACCTACCGGTGGGTGGCTTGTATCGCACGACACGCTTCATTAGTCGTGGCGGGTACAGCTCCCTATCGGGTAAGTGGCGTATCGCCCATCAGATCCTCCTTGTGTGGCACACCCGTGTCGCGCGGTAGATGTATCGGGCTGTTGTATGTCGGGCAGTGAGTGTGTTCGCCGACTGGTAGGAGGGCCGATGCAGGTAGAACACGTCCATGGGCCAGGACGTGCCTTTTTGCTGATAAATGAGTCGAAAAATGAGGAAAACTCTGCAAAAAATGATAAAATTGAGTTACGAGTGTAGCGCGGCATGTTTATTCAAAAACATTACAAAAAGGAGAGGAAAACAGTTTAAAAGGGCAGATTTGACAGCAAAATAAGGGCCAAAAACATCACAAAATTTGGTGTTATCAGTTGGGAAAAATCCAACCCAAGGTACATAACAAGCGGTGTGATAAGCCCCCCAAAGTGGATAGGGGCTTTCCTTGTACTCCTCCGCACTGCCAACACACGCGTCAAGAAAAACGCGCCCCAATTGCATTCTTCTCGCTTCAGCAGTTTGTACAAAAAGAACAAGTCAGTCTCCTGAAATTTACTAAGCGAGAGATCACCCCGAGCAAAAAGAGTAGTGCACAACATGCGGTGCAGAATCCTCACAAATGGATACTCGAAGTCGGCAACGGTTGCATTGTGGTAGCTAACAGATTTTCCTAGAGGCGCGGTCACCAGCTGGGTGAAGATGTCATCGTAATCTGTCCGGTTATCTGGCCTCCAGTGCTGGTCTCTCCAATGATTTATAGTTGTAAATGGAATTGAATTGCTGGAGGGTGAGATTGTAATTGTTGTTGTAGAGCTGGAAAGAAACGCGGCCCTTGATCCATTCCCGATCAATGGCTATAAGGTCGTTAGGCACAACGCATACATCCAACGATGCCATGAACTCCGCCACCAGCTCTTTGTATGTCGGCCACTCACCGAAAAAGGGTTTGCCGTCAGTGTGGAACTCCAACTCGTCGGGCCTCCTGCTTGTATGCTTTGCTTGCCCCTACAGGACGTAGGCGAGATTGGCATTGAACCCAAGGTCGAGGATCATGGTCCGATCGACATATCGGGTTGGCTCGATTTTCCTTTTCAACAACTCCTTGTATACCTTCCGTACTTCTGTAGAAGGATGAACAATCCTCGGACGAGGAACAGATCTAGGTGGTGGTAGAACAAACATTGGGATCTCCATCGGGGCCGCCCTAGAAGAAGATGCTCCTTCCGTTCACACCATTGTCACAGAGAGAATGGGGAATAAGAAACAGAGCTCGACGAAGGTCGGAGAAGACGATCTCCTCTTGGTGTAGGCTCGGTGAAGAAATCCCTATCCTTGGACGCTTGTAGATAGCCTCCGATCGCACAGCGATGCTCAATGCATAAGTGGAAGGAAGGAACTCCGAAGGTGTGAAGAAATTGGAGAAAGAACCCTTCCTTTTATAATTGAACCCGATGTTGCTGTTGCCCCGTCGATACCATCGACGGAGGTGTCAATGGTATCGACACCTGGAGGTGCGATCCGCGCTTCGCGACTATCGACGGCTGTCGATGGATGTATTTGAGGGCCCAGATCGGTGACGTGTTGATACTATCGACGCGGGTCGATAGTATCAACCCATCCCACATATCGCTTTCCAAAACCGGTAGACGTCGTTGATCTTTTCTCATGGATTGGTGACGTGTCGCATCAATACCATCGACGCGAGTCGATAGTATCGACTCTGCATGGATGAATGACCCTCATGAGGCCCGGCTGCCACTTTCTGAATGTAGCCGAGTCAATACCATCAACAGGCCTGTCGATGGTATCGACTTCACTGAGACAAAATCGTCTATAAATCTTCAGGGATCTCACGAGTATCGACATCCTAGTCGATACTATCGACCCCGAACTGGCTTTTTCTTTGGCGTTACTGATGGTGGGTCGATACCATCGACGAGGCCGTCGATGGTATCGACTCAGAAAATTTTCTACAGTCACCTACATGTACCCATGTCATTACCATCGACATTGTAGTCGATGGTATCGACTCTGCATCAGCCCTACACACTGAACAAATGATCAAGGTATCATTTTTACACTAAAAAAACAAAATTAAACCAACTAACTTGTAAATGCGAAAGAAAATGGACAAAACTACCAATGGTTGGGTTGCCTCCCAACAAGCGCCCTTCTTTAATGTTTTAGGCTAGACAAAATCACGCTCATATTGCATCCATAAGTGCTATGAGTTTGACCTCATGCACTTTCCTCGTGTAGTCCTCACCAAAGTACAGCTTCAACCTCTATCTGTTGACCAGAAACGTCTCTCCATCATACACTAGGATGGCACCATGTGGCCGTACCTCCTCCACAATTAAAGGTCCACTCCATCGGGATTTCAATTTCCCGGGGTGCAGCTTCAACCTCGAGTTGAACAATAACACACGATCTCCCTTTTTGAATACATCCAGTTGAATGTGTCGATCGTGAATTAGTTTTGTTCTCTCCTTGTAAATCCACAAATTTTCATAGGCGTTCATCATCAGTTCATCTAACTCATTGAGCTCTAGAATTCTCTTCTTCCCTGCCTCATCATAAGTCAAGTTAAGCTTCCTTAGCGCCCAGTGCGCGTTGTGCTCCAACTCTACCGGCAAATGGTAGGCCCACCCATAAGCCAACCTAAAAGGCGTAGTGCCTATAGGTGACTTAAATGTGGTCCTATACGTCCATAAAGCATCCGGTAGCAAAGTACTCCAGTTCTTTCTTGTCGAAGCCACGGTGTGCTCCAAAATTTGCTTGATTTCTCTATTGGACACCTCGACCTGTCCTTGTGTCTGCAAGTGGTACGGGGTACCAATATTGTGCTTTACCCCGTACTTCTTCAACAACGCAACAAACTTTTGATTTTTGAAATGGGTGCCTCCATCGCTGATAATCATCCTTGGCACACCAAATCTGCAGAAAATGTGATCTTTTACAAACATGCACACTACAACAACATCATTAGTCCTTGTGGGTATTGACTCTACCTACTTCAATACATAATCAACAGCCAGTAAAATGTACAAATTAGAGTTTGAGGGCACAAAGGGTCCCATAAAATCAATGCCCCACAGATCAAATACCTCAACTTATTGAAACATGTTGAGGGGCATCTCCTGTTGCTTGGAAATATTACCTATCCTTTGATAGGAATCACATCTTTGCACATAGTCATAGGCACCTCGGAAGAGTTTAGGCCAATAAAGACCACTCTCTAGCACCTTGGCCTCCGTTCTGGAGCTCGCATGATGACCACCAGTTGGTAGTGTATGACAATGACCAAGTACACGGTCATATTCTATCTCTGGTACACACCTGCGCAAAACGCCGTCCCTGCATTGCTTCAACAAAATGGGATCATCCCAGAAATAATATCTCAAAGAATGGAAATTTTTCTTTTTCTCTTGATAAGTCCAATCATCTGGGATTATTTTACAGGTGAGATAATTAACAATATATGAAAACCATGGATCCTTGGATTTTACAGAAAGGATTTGTTCATCAGGGAATGTCTCGGTAATGGGTATATTAATGTCCTTCTCATCTAACCGTTCTAACCTAGACAAGTGGTCTGCAACCACATTCTCAATCCCTGCCTTATCTTTAATTTCAATGTCAAATTCTTGTAACAATAAGATCCACCTAATCAATCTAGGTTTGGCATCTTTCTTTTCCATCAAATATTTTATGGCGGCCTGGTCTGTCCATACCACAACTTTTGACCCTACTAGGTATTGCCAAAAATTTTTGAATGCAAAAACGACGGCGAGCAGTTCCTTTTCAGTTGTGGTGTAGTTAAGTTGTGCTTTGTTTAAAATTCTTCGATGCATAAAAAATCACAGCGGGTTTGTTTTCAAAACGTTGTCCTAGAACAGCCCCTACTACAAAATCCGAAGCATCGCACATTAATTCAAAATGTTTTGTCCAATCTGGCGTTTGAACAACCGGTGCAGAAATTAACTTCTCCTTGAGTACATTAAAAGCATGCAAACACTTTTCATTAAAGTCAAACATCACATCTTTCTCAAGCAGTTCAGAAAATGGTTTAGCAATTTTTGAGAAATCTTTGATAAAGCAGTGATAAAATCCTGCGTGATAGAGAAAACTCCTCACCCCTTTAACTGAATTAGGTGGGGGTAATTTTGAAATAATCTCAATCTTAACTGGATCTACCTCCAGCCCCTTGCTAGACACTTTATCTCCAAGCACAATCCCTTCACTAACAATCATATGGCATTTTTCCTAGTTGAGAACTAAATGTGTGTCCTCACATTGTTGTACAACTTTATCCAAATTATACAAGCACTCATCAAAAGATGCACCATAGACAGAAAAATCATCCATGAAGACCTCTAAACATCGCTCAACCATATCAGAGAAAATGGCAAGCATGCATCGCTAAAAGGTTGCTGGTGTGTTGCACAAGCCAAAAGGCATACAACGATATGCAAATTTTCCATAGGGACAAGTGAAGGTAGACTTATCTTGGTCCTTTGGATCAATGGAGATCTTATTGTAGCCGGAATAGTCGTCTAGAAAAAAAATGCGATCAACCAGCTAGTCGCTCTAAAATTTGATCTATGAATGGAAGAGGAAAATGATCTTTTAACGTAGAAGAGTTCAATCGACGATAGTAAATGCACACACGCCACCCGGTTACCAGTCGGGTCATGACCGACTCATTTAACAAGTTGTGAGTGACAATGATTCCCCCCTTTTTAGGGACTACCTGTGTGGGGCTTACCCACGTCGAATCGGAGATAGCATAAATGATGCCTACAGAAAGGAGTTTGATCACCTCCTTCTTGACGACCTCCATCATGCTTGGATTGAGTCTGCGCTGTGGCTGAATTACTGGTTTGGCTCCTTCCTCGAGTCGGATCTTGTGCTGGCAAAGTGTAGGTGAATTTCCCTTAATATCCGCAACTGACCACCCGAATGCTCCACGGTGGTTCTTCATCACGATCATCAATTGATCCTCTTCATCAACACTTAGATATGCCAAGATAATCACCGGTAGTCTCTCACCATCGGCTAAGAATGCATACTTCAAATGAGGCGGCAATGGCTTCAATTGTAACTCTGGTGGACTGATCAAATATGACTGAAGCGGTGGTGGGAGTGGCCCATGATCTTCATAATACTTGGCATAGTAGCATGGCAACACTTGAAGCATCTTGACACATTCTTGTAATGACTTGCTTCTCATCCATTCATGCATTATATTAACAAGGCAAGCCTCAAGGGGCAGTTCTGGATATGCGTCAAAGACAGAACTTGCTATTGCATCATCTTCAGTAGAAAGAGGAATTTCCTCCTCTTCATCATTTGGAAAACCCACAGCTCTACAAAGAGAAACAACTTTGGTTTGTTCCATAATGTCTACAGCCAGTGTCCCCTTATCTACCTTGGTCATTACATGACCATATCTATAAATGGCTTCCCTAGATAGAGAGAAATGTTCTGATCACAATGTTTCACCATGCGACACTGCTCCTTTGCTTTTGATTGTGTCGTGTTTGGGGGCATAACCATTTCAAATCGGTCATCTGTGATTCCCAATGTCAAACAGCCTCGTCCCATCTCGAGTATCATATCTGTCGTAGCTTGTAAGGGTCTTCCGAGGAGTAGCTCATTTCCTTTTTCATCTTGCATTTCCATTACCACAAAATCTGTTGAAAATACAAACTTGTCAACTTTAACCAACACATCCTCGCAAATACCATACGATTTTACCACAAAATTATCCGCTACCTGAATTGTCATGTTGTTATGTCTCGATTCTTTAAGTCCCAGCTTCTTGAAAGTAGAAAGAGGCATCAAATTGATACTTGCCCCAGAGTCACACAATGCTTCGCCGAATTTCACCTTGCCAATGTAACATGAAATATTGAAGCAGTCCAGATCTTGTCTTTTAGGTGGCAATGTGCCCATAATGAAAGCACTCACTTGCTCCTTAAGAACCACCACTTCAGTATCAGGAATCTTCCTCTTCTTTGTAATTATATCTTTAAGAAACTTGTCATAGGAGGGTATCTTCTCTATTGCCTCTAGTAGAGGAATGTTGATAGAAAGTTTCCTAAATCTATCTAGGAACTTCTTGAATTGAGCGTCCACTGTCTTAGCCTTCAAACTATTTGGATACGGCACTGGGACTGTCTGTGCCCTTTGATGTGGCAGCACATATGGTGTCCTCTTTGGAGTTTCTTCCTCAGCAATGATTTCTCGTGTAGCTTCCTCTACCGCATCCTCTATCGGTAATATGATTGTAACTTCCTCTGTGGACTCACCTATGTTTTCTGGCTGGGGTGTGCTCGGTTCATCGGCCCTGGGGTTTAAAATCTTCTTACCACTCCGTAGTTGAATTGCCTTAGCTTGTTGGTTTCCTCCTGGAATGTTTGTATTTCCGGGAAAACCTTGCTGTGCTGGCTTCTTCAAGCTTGAAATCTCTTCCGCCATCTGTGCTAAGGATGTATCGAGTGACCTCATCTAAGCCGCATGACTCTGTAGAGTCTTCCCAAATTGATTCATAAAGTCACCTTGTTGTTTAATCTGCTGGCCAAACGTTCTCATGAGTTCTTGATTCTGCTTGATTACTTGATTGAGCAACTCATTGCTCTTGGCCTCTGCAGACGGTTGTGGTTTTGCATCAGGGTCCTGTAGGAAATTTTTTGGGTCCTTCCATGAAAATTTCTTATCTTTCCTCCATGAATAGTCATTGTTTCTGTACCCCTGTTGCTGGCGCATAAATTTCACATGTGCTTCATCATTAGATTTTGCGTCCTATTTTGCTAGCAATTTCTTAGCTAGAAGGTCCAGCTTCTCATTTAGCTCCTTGATAGCCTTTGACTCACCTGTGACTCGGACCTGCTCTACTGTGTCTCTGTCGCCCCATGATTGCTTCCTGGCCATATTTTTCAAAATTTCCCAACACCTAGTGCTGGTATTGTTCAAGAAGAAACTGGAACCTGCCGCGTCCAGATTGCTCCTGTCATGCTCATTTAGAGCAAAGTAGAAGATCTTCACTTGTTTTTCCTTATCTAGCCCGTGATGTGGACACTTCCACAACATTATTTGGAAGTGCTCCCACGTCTCTGAATATGTCTCGCCAGCTCTTTGATAGAAATTGTGGATCTTTCGTACTCGGTCATTGGTTTTCTCCGGTGGAAAGAATCTCTCGAAGAAGACCTCGATCATTTGGTCCCAAGTCTCTACAGTCTCATCATCTAGGTTATGCAGCCACTCACATGCATTACCTGCAAGGGAGCTGGGAAACAACTTCAGATACAGTGTGTCCTGTGGAAACCTGTCTATCTTGATCATGTCGCAATTTTCCACGAAAGTGTTGATGTGTGCATTAGGGTCTTCATTCTTCAGCCTGTGGAATGCTTGAGATTTGACCAGGTTTATTAGTGTCGGATCAATCTTATATGTTGGAATGTTAACTGCCTGCTTCTTTATTGGTCCCTTTGATGCTGACGAGGAAGAAACTTTTATCTTCTCCCAAATTGTCTGTTCTTCAGCCATGGCTTCTACTTCAAAGTCTGAATCTATATCTTCAAGCTGATCATGAATATTGTTCTCTTCGTCGTCTGGTCCCAACGGTGGAACCTCTAGTGATGGTTGTGTGTAGTCTGTGCTATGCATCCTCACCATACACTAGTACTTGCAAAGTAATAAATTTGGTTCAGTACAGTGCTAGACGATTGCTAGATATGACAGATAAACAATGAATTTCAAAAATGATAAATTAAAAAAAATGTGGCCTAGAGTGGCCGCTTAAAGCACTCGTAGTGCTGACAATTATCGTGTCCCCGGCAACGGCGCCAAAAACTTGACACAATTTTACCGTGCGTATAACGCAAGTGCACGCGTCAATGTAATATAGGCCTTTGTGAGGCCCGAGTCGAACTCAGGGACACTGAACTATCGGTAGACTACTAAACTGCTCGCAATCAGCTAGACTGATTAAAAAGGTTTTAAGAGTTGATTATAAAGAAAAATAAAAATTAAAGAAAACAAAACAATCGATTAAATGTTGAGTTTAATCAATTAGATGAGAATCCTTAGGATTGCGGTTTCACCATGCGTTCTCGTTGTATTTATTTCTATATAGTTAATCAAATTCATCTCTCATTCCAGGTAGTGGCCTGTAGTCAGAATTATTCACTATCGTGGTACAATTCACTACCTAAATCTAGGTCGGTTCCACCGTCGTAGTAACCTATACCCTAAATTAGGTGCATTAGAATCAACCTCTGGGTTTCCACCATTAACCGTACATCACCTTGTTCAAGGAATTTATGAGTTAATGTGAATTTTGTCTCTTTTCAACCGTTAATTCTTCTTTCAAAGCAATTAAAGGCATTAGATTATCATTAGGGTGATCAGTCATAATGATATATTGCAGAAAATGAAATCATACCACGAAATTGAGAGACAAATTATGAATTACTATGATAAAAACGTCATACAACGATTACCCGGGCTACTCCCAGTCCTAAAGACAAAGGGGATTAGCCCTGCATGTTTATCTCAAAGCAAGACATGATGGAGGAAGGGGAAAACATGGAGAAAAACATGGATGAAGTGATGTAAACTCCTGAACGGAAAAGATCCAAGCATTCCTTGACATAGAGTGCGTGATCTACAGCCTTCCGGCGGTGGAAAATGACTTATGCGGCTCTCAGAATGATCGAGGTGTGCTTCCGGGCTCCTTTCTCCTCTCCAACTCTCCTTGGGATGTGGGCAGCGGCTAATGACATTATCTCTCACTCCTGGACGTCGTCATTAGGTATAAACACCAACTTAGATCGCTAAAATATTACCACCGTTGGATTCGGGCCGATCTGAAATAAAAACTAATCTGACAACGTCGATACCATCGACGCGAGTCGATGGTATCGACCCGCCAGGGTATCAGTAAGTTCTCTTTGTTCTCTGACTCTCCGCCTGATGCAGACTCGATACCATCGACGAGGGTCGATGGTATCGACACCTTTAGGCGTCAGTTTTGTCACCTTTCCGACACTGAAGTTGTACGATGTCGATAGTATCAACTTTTGTGTCGATAGTATCGACCGGCTGATCACTGGCAACCTAAAGGTAAGTTGCTACCATTGACTTCTCAGTCGATGGTATCGACACTGCTTGGCTCCTCACAGATGTCTCTCTGTCACTGTGTCGATACTATCGACGGATGTCGATGGTATCGACGGCTGTATATATGCGTTTTTCCTGAAATTGCAAGACAAAACCAAATCAGCCAAGCTAAAACCTATTATAATAACTGTTTGTAATCAAAAAGATAAAATATGAGAGATTTGATGAAAAATTAGATTATAGACTAAAGAAATATGAATAATGCAATATTAACCACCAAAGTGGCTAATAAACACAGAAAACACATGTACATCAAGTCTATAAAAGTGACTAAAAATCACTGCATCAAGAGATCTTCAAGTTTCTTCCAAATTGATAGAGTAGTAGTTTCTTTAGCAACTTTGGCCAAAACCTTGTAGTCCAAGGATAACAAGATGGAGGTAAGAGCCTTATGGTCCTTCTCTTTATTTTCTTTATCCTTCATCGTGGTTGGCATCTTCTCAATTCCTTCCAGAGTTGTAGCAACTCCTTGTTGAACAACCACACCACGCATCGTGATCTGCCACAGTCTAAAATTGACTTTGCGATAAAACTTTTCGATCTTGTATAGACTCGTCATTGTTTGGATCTTGAACACGAAGCTCTGATACCACTTTGTTAGGTTTTTAAATGGTAGAATATGATGAGTACGTGTAGAGTAACAAGACGAGAAGAGAATAGAACGATCACACAACCAAAACATAAGATTTACGTGGTTCATTTGAATGACCTACTCTATGAGAGGGGGCATGATTTCCACTATATCAAAGAAGGATTACAAAGAGGAGTGCTCTCTAAAGAGGTAGAGTACACCCTGAGTACGGTGGTTGCTATCTGTGTAAATAGAATACAAGATGATTTCAAACCCTAACCAAGACGCATATACTTATAGATGTTGAATCATAATTGAATTCTTATTATGGTCTAGAAAATATATCGTACCATACAACGGGGGGATTCACCCCCCGCACCTATTAATTGAGTCGGCAAAGATCCATTAAATTTTGGGGTCGAATCTACAATCAAATTAGCATATTTCTTTGAGGCACATAACAATAACCTACAAAATTCATTTGGATAACTATCTCACCTTTTCAATTTTCTTGAAGCGTGGTTGCATTTTTTGATTTTTTTTTTACCTTGTGCATTAAGCATATTTAAACAAACACATCAAACTCAATGGAACAGGGCATTACACAAAGATCACACAATGCAAAGCATACATAATTCAAGTTCATTCCGGAACAGAAACTAGGATATCAGCATGTTGTCATTTGCAAATTTGGATCTGCCTTTCAAGTTGTACACCAAAAATAAGGAAATATACATTCGCCTAGCGGTGACTGTCTGTCGATATCATTGCATCTAGACAGTACTTATGATAACATGATGCAAATCATATATAATTTGAATTAGCAAAAGGATATATACTTGATCATCAATAACATCTCTCTCTGCATTTGCTTCAGCTGGAGTTGGGCTGCTACTAACAACAAGGTTGAAAATTGGTATAAGATGGATGAGATGATGGAATGTACATCTGCAGTTCCCCTTCACATGTTGAAGTAGTGAATAAAGTTTCCTTTACAGGCACACACTTCCAAGAAAGAGAATAAAGGAACACAGTTTTAAGTTTTGGGTCTAGTAGGAATCGTTGTGGCGGAAGTGGAAACATGGTTGAGGAGTTTTCTGAAATGAATGGGAAAGTGGGTTGAACAAGAAGAATCACGATTGCAACAACTGTGGGGTCGTGGAATTGACTTATTCAAATATGTGAACCAGAAGGGATATTGACAGTGGAAATTGGTGAGAGAAATCAGAGGAAAAAAAACTAAAAATTGTGAGAAGAGAGAGAAGTTAGGAGGAGGCAGCATTTCAAAATGCTAGAATCTGATTGGTCAGACACTTTTCTAAAATACAAGAATGACATGTTTCAAAATTTTGTCAACAAGCTCTTTTTTTTATAATAGTATAGATATATGCAATTTACATGTGTTGTCGCTAAAAGTGAGTTCTGATGGTGGATGTGCAGTGTGGTTATGGCTAATAACCCTAATTATCTATGCATGGTGGTTGTGTATTTATTTGTTATTCTATCTTAGTTTGCATATCGAGTATCTATCTCATATTCTAATTATAAAAATATTATTCTCTCCTATCTTTGATCCCCTCAAATGTAACTTTAGGTTTATCAATAATCATGTAATAGTAGGATAGTTTATATTCTTGTTACTATGAAGAAGATGTTGTTATATATGCCCAGAGAGTCAATCATATGATGATTGTAATGGCATAACTTGTAAATGATTTGATTAACAATAAAGGCATGCTTCCAATGTATCATGTTTTATTTAGCTATGAGATAATGAAAGTAACACAATAAATGTCTAAATAGTGATATTACTCGGTGACATATTTACATATTCAAGTGTGTGACTTAAACAAAGAGATAATATTGATGTTAACAATATATTCATTATCATTAAGTCCCTAGTTGGATGTTATTAAGGCTGATAGACAACAATAACACATAAGATCAGAGAATGTGTTGGTTGATGACATAATCTCATCAGTCATGATATGTGATATCAAACCAAACACATAGATACTTGTTAGAGAATAGTGTATCAGGCAGACCCACCATGAGAGTGACACATGGAAACCATTATAATGGTATTCATAGTTAGTTCTCATAGTTTTGGTGGTGATTTTGGTTCTTAGACCTGAATTCACTACATTCATCACACGTCGTTCAGTGTACTTTGACATCATCCAATGTGATCTTGAATAAGGGTATCCATTAAGGTGATGATTTGGAACACAATGATACATGGGGATTACAGTGAGTGATTTTAGATGGGATTTGTCCCTCCTATGGGAGTATGATATCTTGCCCATTTGATTAGTGAGACTCAGAAATGTATAGTCATGCATGAGTAAATATGTGATATTGAGCTTCCATATATCTCAGATAGTCTGGTATAGCAAGGAAGAGAGGTTGAATGTTGAAGAGGATCACTTCTCCATGCCTTGCGTTCAATCTGGATATTAGAGACAAAGGAACTATACAAACATTGCACCCCCAAACACAAATTGTAGATTGAAGTTGTTCTCCAACTTTCCATTTACTTAGGTAGCAATGATGTGTGACTAGGAACCGCTCTGTGCTTGTGATGTCATAATTGGTTATGGACACTCATTGCCAACATAATATGGGACCTATAGGGTCACACACATAAGATACACCTAGAAGAGGAGTTTAATCATGAATGATAACTAAATTGGTTGCTAAAGTATTTAGGTATTCAATTCAAGAAACAAATCAACTGACTAGACTCCCAACTGATCGGTTCATGTGAGGAAACAACTAGTTGTAGTGTCAGGTTGATTGAATATTGCAATGAATGAATTCTAAATGAATTAGGGTCAAATTGATCGGTTCATTGAGTGAACTGGTCAGCTTATGGTTGTCAGACGATCAGTTCATATGTCAAATTTGATTGCATCAAGGATTAGTGTTGATGCCATGTCATGCATTAATTGGATTAGAATTCCCAAAAAAATGTGATTGAAAAACATGTTGAAATGACTGGTACTCTAGGTGAACTGATTGGCTCACATGCCAACTGATTTGTTCACTAGTGAATTGACCATTTTTCCTATCATAGGTTGTGCGAATTTATGAGATTCCGGTCCCTTCCACCCCCGCATAGATTGAGAACCCTAACTCTGGCCCTCCTATAAATAGAGGGGTATTGGGGGCTTCTTAGAGATACAACTCAATTGCCTCCGACAATTGTTGTCCTCTCTAGTTGTGGTAACTAATAGAGAGCATGAACAAGTCCTAACCACTAAAGGTAGGGATAGCAAGGGAGAACAATTGTGGGAGAGCAAGTTGGTGACTAGTACACCAACAGGAGGGACAACTCCTTCTTGTCTATTCTAGCAAGATGACATGAGTTCTAAGCGATCTGTAAGGAGGAACAATGGAGGTCGTTGTCTTCCGCTAAGAGGACAATGTTGATGCAGCCCTATTTTAGGGCTCCATCTTGTGCCATTTTGTACTATATTCACATCTAAGCATAGTAGAATGCAAGTTAAATCCCCCAATATGGGTATTATTATCAAATGCACTTATGGACGTTCTTTGCAATATTTTTAGGTACTTGGACCATGCTTTGCATGGATGAGAGAGAAGGAACGAGTTCTAGGGTTCCTCACCTCATGGAGGGGTCCAAAGAAGGCCCCAAATCTCCCTCAACCTACCCCTAATGGCTAAGATTCGACATCAAGCAAAGAAGTCCATTGATGATGAAGATTGAAGCTAATTTGGCCACTGAAGACCCCAACACGGTCATGTGAATTATGGCCAAGAGTCACAAGAAAGTTAGTGTTTTTGCACCGAACACACCACGGCCATGGCCATCAGCATGGGCGTGGCCCATTGAAGACACCATGGTTGTGGCCATTAGTACATCCTTGGCGACCAGAAGTCATCACGGCCATGGCCTACCACAACGACCGTTGGAATTATGCACGACGTTCCCCAAAATCAACCAAGAGGAGGTCCATTTTTTACGTGAATAACTACAGTTGTGGCCATTCACCATCGATGTGGCCCTTGAAGATCGCCTCGTCTGTGGTGTTCCCCACGCCTGTGGTGAACTGAAAACAAAGACAACCTACAAGCTTCCCATGCCCGTGGCCTCCTCCTCCAACACGGCCATGGTACCTCACCACGACTGTGGTGCCCCTTATCCAGCACAATCATGGCACCCCATCACGGCTGTGGCCACCACATATACTTCAGCCTTTCCACTCCCTTTCACACCTTAGCCATGTCCATACCCGTACGACCATGCCATGCAACCCCCACCACGGTCGTGGCACCTCAACACGGCCGTGGTGACCAACTAATCCTATCCATTTTATACACTATTTTTCCTATTCTACCCTTACTTACCCTAGTGCTTCCCCACCACCTATATATACATAGGTGGCGGCTGGAGCATGAAGGTTACACCCCCCATCTACCATTACTACTCCTCACCCTCTCTAGAGCATTTATTGCATTCCCTTCGCATTAATGCTCTCCTCCCACCATTTCCATCATAGAAACCTAGTTTTCTTGGTTTTCTACCATAACCCCCTCCATTTTCATGCCTTATCAGCCATCTTCAAGGAAGGAGGATGACCCACAACAACTAGGAGGTGAAGAGCGGGGATCTACTTCAAGCTCCATGGAGTCATATCCCCTTCTTATCATTTCTTTTTCCTTTTCTTTGATTATGTCTAGCTAAGCCCCTAGTGGTGGACTGTTTGGGCTAAAAATGTGACTTTGATACCGTGTTGGGGAAGAATAATTTGTAATGAACATAATTTCATTCTATGATGATTTCCTTCACTTCTATCTCATTTCCCATTATCTTGCATGTGATTTTTTCTCTTAAAACTTAAATTGTTTGCTTTGTGATGTTTGATGACACTTAGCTTCTAGGAGCAATTGGAGTGTATGTAGCAATCTTAGGAATGGCTCCTATGTCCAATTAGTGGATCCCTAGATAGCCTCCTTTGTTCCTACATACATATCCCTCCTTCTACAAGCGAGTGTGAGATCTAAGTGACTAGTGTAAGTGTGATTAGTACAATTTCCTATAGCTTTCTAAAGGCTAGATGGCTAGTGGCATGAGGTGAAAACCCTCATCTCTACTCCCATTCCTACCCTTGTCTCTCAATTACCCTAATATCGCTTACCCTAGAGACCTAGACTTGACAAGCCCTACTAGAATTACACCTAACCCTAGTTCTCTAATTAGTGGTATAGGGTACATTCTAATAGCATTTGCCTCATTGTTGTGTTTGGTAATCTAGATTGAATTGTGATAATTGTGTGTCATGTTTGCATCCCCCAACTAATATGAAATCACATTCCCAAATGTCCCACCTACCTATCCATTGCTTAAAACCCATATTGCCTTCTTAGCTTGTTCATGCTAATCTAGTTTAGTTGCTTTTACTCAATCTAATTAATTGCTTAGTCTTGTTCTTTAGGGTTAACTTAAGTTCTTGCTCTCTCTAGTGGATAACTTAGCTCTTAGTTGCTAATTGATCTACTAGTTTAGTGTAGTTAACCTTTGCTCATATTTAGCTAATTGCTTAATCTAGTTCCTTAGAATTGCTTGCTTAGGATAATTTAGGGTTTGCGATAACTTAGATTTCATATTGCCTTTACTTGCATGTTCACTTAGTTTAATAACCAAAACCATTTTAAACCCTTCAACTCTAGTATCCACTCTAGGAATGTAGCCAATGCTAAACTAGCTCTGGTGCCCCCTCTTTCCCTAAGAATTGACCCCTACTCTTGCATATCACCTATACTACAATAGTACCCCGTACGCTTGCGGTTGACCTATTTCGTGTTGTGATCGAGTCTTGTTAGGGTTTTTATAAATTTTTAAAGATCCCAAGTGTGTTATGATCTCATGGGGCACATCTAATCGAATCTAATCAGTTAGTGTGTGCACCTCTGGCAGAAGCATCAAGCTTTCTGGCATCGTTGCCAAGGACAGAGGCGTGCAACTTAGCTAGTTAGTGTAGCTTAGCCTTTCCTATTGTCCTCATTATTTCTATTCTTTATTCTTTGTTCAATTTTGCATATTGCCATTCTAACTTGGTTTCTTGTTGTTTTTTTGTGTATTGTGTAGGTGATAGTTGTGCATGTGCCATACGCATTCTACTTGTACCAACTTGGTGTTGTACGACCCCAAGATAGGTAGGAGGACATGCCAAAGCCGTCGTAACCAACAACGAAAAACTGATATGGGTAACCACATGGAGACAACAAGACTCATGGGAATTCTCAACCACCTCCACCACAGCCCAACCAACCCCTCCACAAATATTTCACCCCGGGGAACTGAAATTCTCGCATTACCATCCTAGTTGACCAAATGCCAGGTCAACAGTTCCCAATTCCACCCGCACTCCTTGGACTCCTCCCTACATACTATGGGATGGAGAATGAAAATCCCTACAATCACATCGATGCCTTCCTTGAGACTTGTTCCACTTTCCGTACCCCTACTGCTACTGATGACTCCATCCGGAGGACTCTCTTCCCTTTCTCTTTAAAGGAAAAAGCTAAAGAATGGTATATTTTGATGCCGGAGTCGGTGACTTGGAATGAGGTCAAAAATGAGTTTCTCAAAAAGTTCTTTCAAATTTCCAAGCTGACTCACATGAGAAGATGTATCACCACCTTTTCCCAAGAGGAAAATGAACCTTTCCACGAGGTATAGGAAAGGTTCCAAAATCTCCTTCACGACTGCCCCCATCACGAGGTACCATTATGGCTGCTAGTCCAAGCCTTCTACACTGGGCTTGTAGAGTTAATCCAGAACAATATTGAATCATTATGTGGAGGCACATCTATGGAAAATCCACCCGAGGAGTCGTGGTCATTGTTTGAACACCTTGCCGAAAACCCCCACCATTAAGTTTCTACTAAAGGGGAATATTGCTGCCGAAACGACACCCTCCACCTCCTCTCATAGCTCCAGCCCACACTGTTGCCAACCCCGACATGATGAATATGATGGCAGACATGATGGACATGATGAAGAGCCAAGCTGGTGGTTCTTCTAGTCAATCCGCCATGGGGGTTGAGGCCGAAGAAGAGGAAATCCATGCTTTGCACTCTTTTGGCAATCGGAACAATCAAGGTCCTATGTCCAACACTTACACTCCCGAGTGGAGAAACCATCCTAATTTTTTATGGAAACAACAAAATGAAGATGGTCAAGGACAAGGGCAGCCAAGGACATGATATAGCTCCAAGTTTTAAGATGAAGTGCTTGGAAGATTGAGAGGTTTGGATGAGGCGAAGAAGGATGTATCCTCACACAGGTATTCCATCATCCACCTTGAGAAAAGGTTGGATCAAATATCTCTTTCTCTTGCTAGGAGGGAGGAAAGAAGACTCCCATCTCAACCAATGCCAAATCCAAACAATGATGGCACTTTCTTAGGAAACACTCAAAGTTCATATGCTCCACCTTCATACCAAGCACCACCAAATCCTTATGCTCCACCACCTCCTCAAGCACCTCTCAACTATCAATATGCTCCACCTCCACCTCATTCATACCAACAACCACCTCCGCAATACCACCCCCATCCACAACAACCACAACCACCATAACAACCACAACCACAATTCATTCTTTAAAATCCCAACTCACCCCACCAAAGACTACCACCACCTCAACAACCACAATGAAATCCGCAATCCTCCTCTTCCTCCACCCATGAGCATGCGACGGCGGTGACAGTTTTGAGGAGTGGCTGGAGTTTGGAGCAGCCCCATAATACGGTTGTTGTTGATAGAGCTTTCGGTGAGGATAGAGGTGATACTATGATTAGACATGTTGATATTGAGATACAACTTGATACTATGATGAGAGCTAGAGTTGACATTGTGACACCAGGCAGTGATACTGTGATACCGAGCAGTGATACCGTGATCCTTGTGATTTCAGTTGATGATTTTGTTGATGAGCCGTTTGGGAGCCCAACTCCCCCCCATTTCCTGATGCTCTTAAGGAGCCTCTTGTTGAAAGGAGAAAAAAGAAACATACTGAAGACGTCTTAGAGACCTTCAAACAAGTGAAAATCAAAATTCCTTTGCTTGATGTGGTCAAGAAAATTCCTTCTTATGCCAAGTTTTAGAAAGATTTGTGCACCTTTAAGAGAAAGACAATGGGGATAATCCCAAAGAAAGTTAAGCTCACTGAGCAAGTGAGCTCAATTCTACATCACACCATTCCACGAAAGAGGAAAGACCTTGGTGCTCCCATCATTTCATGCTATATTGGGGCAAGGAATAAGGTGACCAATACCGACGCCATTTTGACAACTTGGAAATAGGTATTTGCCGGTATACCGACGGAAATATTGACAGATGCAATCTTGGTTGTACCAATGCCAAAATGAATGAATTAATTCATTAAATTTTACAGGTGTAATCTCCACACCTAAATGCATCGTTTTATGCAATAAAATTTTATATTGGATGTGGGATGGGGGGTCCATCAAGTGGGAGGTAAGGAACCTGTCTTGTTTCATTGGGATTTCGATGAAGGATTTCGATGACAAAACATAGGAATTCAGATATGAAATTTTATAGGTGTAATCTCCACACCTAAATGCATCATTTTATACAATAAAATTCTATATTGGATGTGGGGTAGGGGGTCCATCATGTGGGAGTTAAGGAACCTGTCCTGTTTCGTTGGGATTTCGATGAAGGGTTTTGATAACAAAATGTAGGAATTCAGATATGAAATTTTACTAGCACAATCCACAAACTTAAATATACACAATTATGCAACAATATACAATTTACAACATATCAATAACATATTTACTTACCAACTCACATCAGTTGTATCACATCAGTTGTATGTTGAGTGGCACGTGGGTTGTCCATACTGTAATGAGTTGATACTATTGAGATATTCTGCCCATGACATGTGCATCCTATAAAGTTGGTTGTATGTAGTCACATGCTCCTCATAGGCAGTATCGTTGACAAATTGCATCATCCCAATCTTTGGAAAATATTGTTCTAAGTCTCTGAGATATTGTGGCTTTCTTGGAGATGTAGGTCGAGGAGCTTAAGTGAGTGGACGTTCACTTCCTTGAGTAATATGTTGAATAGCTATAGGTATAGCAATAGGAAGTATTGGGACTGGAGAAATAGGAAGAACTAAATGACAACCACTCCATGTTTGCCCACCATCCTCAGAAAATGCAAGGAATTTGTACTGATAACTTCCATGTGGGCCTGAGACATTTGTTGTATAGGTATATCCAACATGATGTTCTACTTCTGGTTGTGGCAGTGGTGGTGGTGGATGATTTTGATATCCATAATTCCCATATTGAGAGTGAGATGGGTATGGATGCCCAAATAGCATATCGCCAAATCCCAATGTTTAATCATGTTGAGATTGAGAATCAGAACCTGAAATACTCATGTTGCCAAGTGAATCAGCAATATCAGAATAATGATCACTGTTGTAGCCATAGGAGCTTGTAGCCTGAGGTGGTGCAGCACCACTGTAGTCTTTTCCGGTTCGATTTTTCCTCCTTTGAAAAGTTTTTTCACGCATGGGATATTCTTTTTCTGTTGGAGGAGGAGGAGGTGCAGTTGTCATAACATAAGGACGATCATCATACTGAGGATCAACAATGGGAGGATATTCAGGAGAGCGCTCACTGTCGCTGCCATCATTTCCACCATCATTATCAGATTTTGATTTCGACCCAGATGTACTTTTTGAAGAAGGAGACTCTATGCTACCCAATGCTTCTTCTACTGCTCTATTGATCTCCATATCAACATTTTCATGCTCAGGCTCAGACTCAAGTCTTTTAGGTGGAGTTTGGTCAACATTAGTATCAGAATCTCCTTCAAAGTGCTCTTCTATGTATGGATTTGGATGACCATCTAGATTATCAAGAATGGGACGACCTATCTCATTCATCCATTCCTCTAAAGGATCTTCTGAATCATCAACTTCTTCTATGCCTCTACGCTTGGATGGGTTGAATGTGTATGCGGTGTCAATGGGATTGTGGACAAAAGTAGAATCCACTTCTTTGTATTTGGCATCTCGTATTGCTCTAGCCCTCAACCGCATGTTGTAGTGAACATATACCATATCTATTAGCATGTCTGCCCCCAACATGTTCCTTCTCTTTGAGTGAATTAAATTGAAAGTGCTCCAATTTCTTTCACAACCTCCTGCAGATGTTGTTTGAGAAAGAATATGAATGGCCACATTTCTTAGATGGGGGTACCCTTTCCATTCCATGCCCACCACTCACAACGATCACCCTGATCATGGTCAGCAACTGCATTTGGATGACCAAAACAACCGAGGCCTTCAAAAAACTGTCGCAACTGCAAAAATATTTGAGAAAAAACTTCATAATCAAATGATGAAACATCAAACAAGAATGAAGATGTTCATGATTTCATGTAAGTTAAGCAATATATTTAGTTATATACCTCATCCATCACTATGGTGCACTCTTTAGTAGAGGTAAAGAATTTGTTAGTTATATCTCTCACAACAGACATTAGAGTCCCATCTAAGCCCAATTTTCATGAGTATTGGAACATCGGGTTTAGATAGTAAGTTGTCACCAATTTTAAATAAGGAAATAAGATTTAGATTTAGTTAACTTATACCAAGTTATAGAGTTATAAACTTAGAACAAAAATCTGAATTTAGAAGAAATAAATTATATACATGCTTTATGCAGTGGATGCAAAAGCATATTTGTCCAATGCTTGTATATAATTGACAAGTATTGTGAATGGGATCTAGGAGCTGCTTGTTTAATATTTTCCACCATTACTTGCATTGCATCATACAAGTAAGGCATTGTTGCGGCTTTGTCACCATCTACCAGCCTCAACACTTTGACAACAGGTTCCATTATCCGCAACACCTTTGTAACCTTATCCCAGAAAGCCCGACTGGAAATTAGTTCTTCAATCCTTCTATCAACCGGGGTGTTGTGCTCCTTCATGGAGGTCCACTCCACACCATTGAAGAGCCTCCTATGTCCATCTTCTTTGGACTTTAATGAGTTCAAGGCCAAGTAATTCGTTGCAAATCTAGTCACCCCTGGTCTAACTAGATCATCTCCACAGTATTCAGATCACCTCATAGCATTTAACAAGAAGGAATGGTTGTAGATGAAACATGTGATCGACCTACCATCAATTGTCACACTTTTGATGTAATCAATTGAGTCCATGTCCTTGAGGATCAGATCTATGCAATGGGCAGCACATGGTGTCCAGTAGACTGGATATTTCTTCATTGTAATTTCACTGGCCTTCTTGAAGTTAGAGCCATTGTCAGTCACTATTTTCACTACATTCCCAACCCCTACCTGCTTGATGTATTTCTTCATTAAATTCTTGATGTGACTGTAATTCCTGACTGCACTAGAAGCATCAACAGAGTCTAAAAAAAATAGTAGATCCACAACAATGTACAAGAAAGTTAATAATTTGCTTTCTATTTCGAGATGTCCACCCATCACACATGAGTGTGATGCCATACTCAGACCACAATTGTTTTTGGCTTTCAATCCATACATGTAGATATTTCTTCTCTTGGGGAAGATACTTGTTCATCAACTCATATGCAGTGGGGACTTTGATACCCCTACCCGACTCCCCTATGACATCCACCATGTGTTGTAGATATGGTTCGGTTGCAACATGTGCGGGTATAACATGAGCAAAGAAGAACTTACCCACTACCTTGCCCACCTTCTCTTTCTCACCAGTAAACATTTCTTTTAGGGTTTTTTGCCTAGAATCAAGCTTCCTAACCCCTGGCTCATCAAAATGCTTCAATCTTGCACTAGTAGAATGGAAGAGTGTATCAACGGTGCCTTTCTTTCTTTTATATTGAGCATGATGATTTTCATCATCATCATCTAAGTCAACAACCAGGACACGTGCAGCCCCACTGCCTCCACCTGCACCAGATGGTCCATATCTCCTCATAAGTCGAGCTGCCTCCTCCCTATCCCACTCACTTTTGTGGGAGTCTCTGAGAGGACGCCTATACATATGGCGTATATAAGTAGTATCACATCCTGGAGGATATGAAATATCATCATCTGATTCAACAGAAGAACTTGTGGCCCTATAATCAAAGAGTGTATCTGTGTAATCCTTTTCAACTTGCTTCAACTTTTGTTTTTTTTCCTCTTTGCACCCATCAGTTTCTTGAAGTCATCCCTAACACTTGGAGGGAACTTCTGGCACATTGCCACATTCTTGTCACCACCAGTAATGTGACGCTTGAATCTTGTAATTCCTCCACCACCAAGTGTTTTCTTACAGTAGTTCTAGACAATCTTTGCCCTATTCCCAGACCCAGGTACAGACTTGCAGTGACTCCATGCAAAATCCACATCCTTTGATATGACCAGCCACACCCTTAGCATCACTTCAAGACGAAGAAGACATCTTCTCAAAACTCAAAAGTCAACACTGAAAAAGACAAAGACAAACAAGCAAAGCAAGTGATATTAGTAACTTAGCATTTAATAAAAAAGTACTAGTAAGAAATGTACATTGTCGTATTAACTATTAAGTCTATTCTCTATTCACAATACTAATATTAAATAAAAATAAGCCATTAAGTGAACAAAATCAATTTCTTTTATGTAATGTAGAATCTAAATCGATATTTTATAATGTATGATACTTGCTAGTAATTCTAGAATCAAACACAAGATTTTTTAAGATATTTCTTTTGAAGATAATTATTTTTAAATATAAATAGTCTAAAATTATTTTTAAAATTATAAAATGTGATATTTACTAATTAAAAAGACAAGTGATATGCTTTCCACATGCTAGTTTCATCTTATACAACATTAAAACACACAATTCTAAAGAATAAAAATTTAAAAAAAAACGTTTTTTTTTCAGCATTTTTATAAATAAAAAATACGAATTATTTAGATATTTTGGGTATATTTTTGTTTATATATGTTCATGTTAGTCTTTGATAGAACTTCTTCTACTAAACCTAAATTAAATACCTATTATTAATGGTACTAATTGTATTATTACTATTAATTAATGAAATAACATGTTAATGTTAATTATTAGTGAGGTAATTGGTGATAAATCAGTAGATCTATATAATATAATCATAGATCTAGTGATAAATAGCATCAATCATAATTATTTTGGAGTAGATCTAGGATTTTAGGGGTATTTGGTGAATTTTTTAGGTGAGAATAGAATTATAAGAAGAGAAGAGAGGGGAGAGGTTGGAAATGATGGGAAATGCAAGAAATTAAGTAAACATACCTTAATTGGGGCTTATTTGAGATCCAATCTCGAAAATCACCCAAAATCCCCAAGGTTCTCCTCTTCAAACAGCAGCACCAGACTCTGTCTCACAAAAATCAGTGTATCGGGCGGTATGCCGCCCGTGCCGCCCTATACCTCTGTGTAAGTGGTGCATTTTGCACCAGTACCCTCAATATTTGGCGGTATTGGCAGTATACCCACTGGTATGCCGATAAATGCGATCCTAACGGTAGATTTGCATGTATCTGTATCGGTACCTGTCGGTATCAGTATTTCGAGCAGTATACTGCCGATACCAACAAAATCTCATCCCTTGCATTGGGGTACATCGCATAGACCAAACCATTCTAGACTTGGGCTCTAGCGTTAACTTGATGTCGTATGATGTGTTTGTCAAGCTCCAAATGGGACAATTAACTCTGGCTCATTGTACTTTGCAATTGGACGACCAATCAGTGAAGATGCCTAGAGGGCGTGTTGATGATGTGCTTGTTAGACTTGATGATGAGACTTATGCTTTATTCCCTACTGACTTCATTGTTTTAGACATGGAAAAAGATACAAGAAGGGTACCTATCATCTTGGGAAAGCCATTCCTAGATACAGTTGATGCAGTGATTCATGCCAGGACTGAGACTATGTATGTGACATTCATGCACATGAAGATCCGGTTGAACATCTTTAAATCTTCAGCCACAACCGAGGTGATAGGAGCCACTGAAGAAGATTGTTATCGTGTTGAATGCCTTGATGAGATTGTGGAGGAGTGCCTACCTGTATGGATTCATACTATCACTCAAGGTAGAGGTTTAGAGCCAACAGTTGAGTTCCCTAATGATGATGATGAAGAGGATGAAGTGAATGAGCTCGCCTTGGTGGCTACAAGCGAAGAGCTCCCATCAATTTCTGAACCATCAAAGAACTCTCTTCAAGAACCTCCAACTCTTGAGCTAAAGTCACTCCCAGAAGGATTGAAGTATGCTTTTCTAGGCTCCAATGACACCCTTTCAGTGATCATTTCTTCCATTCTCTCTCCAAAACAAGAAGAGGCATTGATGAAAGTACTGAAGAAGAACATCCATGCCATTTTATGGTCTATTGCTGATTTGAGGGGTATTGACCCCTCCATTTGTGTGCACAGGATCTATTTGGAGGATGATGCAAGGCCAACCCACAAAATGCAAAGGTGGTTGAATCTAAAACTGAAGGAAGTAGTGACTCAAGAGGTTGTGAAGTTTTTAGATGTTGGGATCATTTATCCAATTTCCAATAGCACGTGGGTGGGTCACATCCAGGTTGTACCTAAAAAGGGTGGAATCACAGTGGTAGAGAATGTGAATGGTGAGATTATGTCGGTTAGAGAACAATCAAAGTGGAGAATGTGTGTTGACTATAGGAAGCTCAATGAGAAGACTAAGAAGGACCACTATCCTCTCCCATTTATTGACCAGATTCTAGAGAGGCTAGTGTGGAAAAGCTTCTATTGTTTCTTGATGAATAATTTGGATACTTCCAAATTGTTGTGCATCCTGTGGACCAAGAAAAGACGTTGCCCAAGTGGTACATTTTCTTACCAGAGAATGCCATTTGGGTTGTGCAATGTCCCTTCTACTTTTCAGAGATGTGTGACCTCAATCTTTGTTGATATGCTTGATTCATCTCTTGAAGTGTTCATGGATGATTTCTCGGTTTTTGGTAAAACCTTTGATGAGTGTTGCTCCATTTGGTTGATGTTCTTGAGAGATGTGTCAAGGTTCGCCTAGTGATATCTTGGGAGAAGAGCCATTTCATGGTACCCAAAGGCATCGTTTTGGGCCACCGGGTTTCAAAGGATGCAATTGAAGTTGATAGGGCCAAGGTGGGCCTCATTTCTACGCTTACCATTCCTTCTACCGTAAGACGTGTACATTCTTTCTTGGGACATGCAGGCCTCTACCACCACTTCATCAAAGATTTTAGTAAGATGTCGAGACCTCTATGCCACTTGCTGGAGAAAGATGTTGAGTTTCATTTTGATGATAAGTGTGTTGAAGACTTCAACCACTTGAAGGAAAAACTAGTATCTGCTCATATAATGCAGCTCTTGGACTTCTCTTTGCCATTTGAGATCATGACTGATGCATCAGACATGGTAGTGGGGGTTGTGCTGAGCCAAAGAGTTGGCCAGATTCCGCATGATATCTACTATGCCAACAAGACTCTAGATGAAGCCCAAAGAAACTACACGACTACCGGGAAAGAGTTACACTTATTTTTCCCTTGACAAGTTTAGATCTTATCTTATAAAAAATAAGGTGATTATATACATAGACCATGTTGCTTTGAAATATCTAATGGCGAAGAAAGACTCCATTTTGAGGTTAATCTGTTGGATATTGTTGCTTCAAGAGTTTAATATTGAGATCGTAGACAAGAAGGGAGTAGAGAATTTTGCCACCGATCATGTCTCCCAAATTGAAGCACCTTTTGATGACACAAGTAGAATCAAAGAGACAATGTCGCATGAGTAGTTGTTCCTACTCTCATCCACTCAGAGGCCTTGGTATAAACACATAGCTAACTTCTTACCTAGTGGAAGGATACCAAGCACTTGGATGAGGGAGGAAAGCAAAAGGTTATTTGTTATGGCCAAGAATTATGTTTGGGATAATCCTCACTTATTCAAGTATTGCCCCGACCAACTCATTCAGAGATGTGTTCCAGATATGGAGCAGTAAGAAATTCTATCTATGTGCCATTTCGGAGTTTGTGGAGGTTATTTGGGTGGAAAACGTATGGTTTCTAAGGTTCTCCAAAGCGGATTCTGTTGGCCCTCCTTATTCAAAGACTCATGAATTTTTCAAGTGTTGTTTGAAGTGTCAAAAGGTGGGTACTATCTCTAAGAGGGACATGATGCCTTTATCTTCCATTCTTGTGGTGGAGGTATTTGATGTTTGGGGGATTGACTTTATGGGTCCTTTTACCCCCTCTTTCGGATATGTATATATTTTGGTTGTCGTTGATTACGTATCAAGTGGATTGAGGTTATTTCAACAAGGACAAATGATAACAAAGTGGTGTGTGACTTTGTGAAATCCAATATATTTAGCCATTTTGGTATTCCAAGAGCTATGATTAGTGATGGGGGAAGTCACTTCAACCACCGCACCTTCGAAGGCTTGCTTAAGAAACATGGAGTGAACCATCATGTGGCTACTCCTGACCAACCCCAAACAATTGGTCAAGTTGAGTTGGCCAATCGAGAGATAAAGCTCATTCAAGAAAAGACGGTGAGACCGGACCATAAGGATTGGTCACTACGTCTCAATGAAGCTTTATGGGCGTATAGGACTGCATACAAAGCCCCAATTGGCACCACACCGTTCAAGTTTGTGTATGGAAAAAGTTGCCATTTACTAGTTGAGATGCAACATAAGGCATTATGGGCTTTGAAGGCCATGGACTTTGATGGAGAGAATGTCAGAATGAAGAGAAAGTTTCAGCTGAATGAATTAGAAGAGATGCACCATGAATCTTATGAAATATCCAAGTGCTACAAAGAGAGAACAAAGTTTCTAGATGAAAAGATGATCAAAAAGAAGAACTTTGAGCCCCGACAGTGGGTATGGTTGTATAACTCAAGGATGAAGTTATTTCCCAGAAAACTCTGGTATATATGGGAAGGGCCTTATCTCATTAAAAAGGTGTATCCATCTGGAGTTGTGTTGATTTGTGAGAAAGAAGGATCTAGAGAATTCACCGTGAATAGTCAAAGATTGAAATCAGTTGTGGAAGTAGGTCCGGACAAAGCAAATCAAAGTTTTAATATAGTGATGCTAGTGGAAGAACATCCGGTTGATGAGAATATGTGCTTAAATGCACATGAGAGAGACATTTACTTCAAAGATGCTTTGGGAATCCCACAGGGATGAATGAAGTCAAGAATCAATAAGCCCAGTTGAAGGCGTAAAATTTAGCGCTAGTGGGAGGCAACCCACCTATGTTTGGGAGCTTTTTCACCCAACCTTCTCTTTTTGATACTTTTTCTTTCTTTTCCACAAAATACACACACATGTGATTAATAGTTTTCTTTGATTTTTGATGACATGGAAGGTGTTAGGAACTAAAGAGAGAGCTATCAAAGGTGAATCATGGCAACTAAGATCAATTTGTGGAAAAATCTCGAGGAAAAGCAAAGTTCTTGAATTTGAGCTAAAAATTTGAAGGAATGTCCCCCACCACAACCATGGAGCTCGCCATGACCATGGCAGCAACAGTCCAACATGGTCATTGTAATTATTTATCAAAGAAGTCAATGAGGTTAGGTTGATTGGCCAAGTTTGTGCACAAATGGCCACGGTCGTCTCAAGGACATATGGCCACGACCTTGGCCTCCCGCCATCGCGGTTGTAATTATTTGTCGAAGAAGTCAAAGAAGTCAGGTCGATTGGCCAAGTTTATGCATGAATAGCCACGGCTGTGGCCAACCGCCATGGACGTGTCAAGGACAGATGGCCATGACCGTGGCAGGATACCACAACCGTGGTGAGGTCGGGTGGGTGTTCTCTTCATCGACAACACGACTGTGGAGTCAACCATAGCTGTGCTACCAAGTCCTCACCACAACCGTGGCCACCTGCCACAGCCATGACATGCCCTGACCCTACAAAAAAATATAACTTAAACTCCTATCTAACCCAACCCTCCCATCATTCTATCATTTCCCTTTGCAAGCAAATGATTGTGGCGACGCTCTCCGACCTATAGCACATCCAAGCTCCACATCCAAGCCCCCAAACTCACCTCCAATCCACCATCAATCACTCCCTAATCTTCCCTCTACCATTCCCCTTCCATTTCTGCACCAAATCATCCATCAATCTACCCTTCACCACCACTTTCACCTCCATTTCATCCTATAGCAATCCCTACCCAAAACCTCCATTTCTCATCCAAACAAAAAACTAACCATTCACCCACCATATAAACCTCCATATCCTTCCATTCCACCCCTTAATCCACATCCATCATCCTCTATCCAAAAATCTGATTTTCACATCCCTCCCACCACCTCCACATCCAAAAAAATGAAGGGGATCACTAAAGCAGTGAAGAAAAGGGCTCAAAAGAGCATTGAGGTGATCACCAGAGGCAAGGCGTGCACCAAGAAAGCCTCCTCCCAGGTCTCCATGCCTTCACACACCGCATGTTACCACCCCAATTTTTGGGTTCGTAGAGTTTGAGATGCAAGTTCTCCAATAATATTTATGATTATGAAACTGTATGATTTTATGTGTAATGAGTGGATTTCTTTGATAATATCTCATTTAAATATATGATTTCGTGAATCATAAAATGATAATGAGTCCAATATGATTTAAAGAAAAAGAAGAAATTAAATAATTCATTGATAAGAAGGAAATTTGAGATAATGATGAAAATATGAGAAATATGTGGAAAGATGTGTGATTGACTCATCTGGATGAGATTTCAAATCCATAAGGTTTCTATTTTCAAAAAAAATCCAAATAAGGAATATAAAAGAATGGGAGAGAGGAAATATGCATAAAATATACATTAATAAGTGATAACTTGCGTATGAAGAAAAGTCTCTCATATTTTCGACAGTTTTGGTGAAATTGAACTATATAAGTATAAATCCATGTTTGGATAAATAATTTTCCTCCAAAGATATTATTGTGGAATATTAATAACTCTGTGGCATGGGTGCTTATGACACACTTTATATAAAGGACTTTTTGGAGGAATACATTGAAAAGAGAGAAAAGAAAATAGTTGAGACTTCAATAATAGGATTATTGAGTAAGGACCAAGTAATTATATTCCTTCCTTAATAACATTTAGATTCCCAATCAAGTTCTACAAAGATGAGGGAGTTGGATGAATCCATGAAAGGGAATGAGTAATTATTCTTTTCATTGCTTTTGAGTTAAGAAAATCTAGCTATGAAATATTGTATAAGGTAGGTTGGAGAGATTGCTAGTTAATGATGACTAGACAACTTTCCATCCAAGTAAATCGTGGAAGAGTGAAACACATGTTTCCTCCCTATTCCTTCCTCTTTGCCTTCCTTTTCTTTCCTTGTAGTGATCATTAGGGTTTGGTCCTAGGATCTGGATATATATAAGAACATTGGTAGTTCTCCTGATCACCAAGAACACATGATCACAGCCTCAACAACTATGAACCTCTGCTAAGGATTCACCTTCCAAACACCTCCTTGATCTACCTCACCTTCCCCCTCCATGTTGCACAATTGACGAGGGTTCTCAAGAAGGAAACACCCTCTTTCAAGTTTCCGATGTTTCTGTTCTGACCAGTGGTGGTGGCCGCAGGTCTGGGGGTCATGGATAGTTGTCGTAACCACAGGGTGCCTTAGGCACCTGACAGCAGAGAAAGCACACCCACCCTATCCCATCATGGAGGAGTTGTTCTGACTCCTGCTATCATCTGTGGCAGCCTCTGCCACAGGTTGATCGAGCCTCTACTGGATGGTCCATCGTGTTGGAGTCCATAGGGGAGAAGGTCGCGGCACATCAAGGCAACCAGGGAGGCAGGTGGCTGAGGAGGTCGGGGTGATCGAGCTCCTTGGACGGAGAAGTTGGGGCTGGGAGGATGCCACCATGGCACCTCTGATGGCATGGCGCGCAAGAGCTATGTTTGTGAGGATGTGCAGCGGTGGGAGGTCGTCTGCATCGTCGGGCAGAGTTGCCGCGTCTACGGCGTGAGCGGACAAGAAATTGACCATAGGAGGAAGAAAGAAAAGGTCAATTGACTAGATTGCCCTGAGGCCACACGTATGATTTTAAGGGCATATATGTCTTTTACCGCATGATCCCGATCCATATTGGAATCGAAAAAAAAGGTAAATATGATGACGTGGTTGTTTCTAATTAGCTTAACCATCTTTATCTTGCAAAAATCTTAACTCAATATTGGTAACTCGGATGGCAACATATTATATATGAAATTTGATCATAAAAACATGAGGAACGTGATAAAAATAGCTTGAGAACATGATTTCATTCCTAATTGCAAAAGTATATTAAGAGGATAAAAAATGCATTAAAATTTGGTTAGAAACCCTAATTGAGATTAAAGATTGAATCTATAATGTTTAATGGGTTAATTTGGTGTAAGCCAGGCATTTCTTCCAATCTTATGTGAAAGCCAGGCATTTATTCAACAAAATCACCAAGCTGAAAAAATCTTCTGGCGACTGGCTGAGCACCCCGTCTGAGATCATGACCTTAGTCCACCATTTTTTTGCAAACTTGGTAACCGCACCTAATACTAGCTGTCAATTGTCCATCATCAACTTTGCAGGCTTGTTTCCTCCTCTGTCACAGGATTATTATCAGCTTCTACAAAGCACGCCCTCCATTGAAGAAGTACGCAGGACTCTCTTCAATATGGCCCCCTCCAAAGCCCCTAGTCCAGATGGGGTATATACCAAATTTCTGCAATCAAACTGGTCTACTGTGAATACGTCGGTGATGAAAATAGTCAGAGAGGTATTCATGTCCGAACATATCCCTTCCAAGCTTGCTAACACACATATGGTGCTTATACCAAAAGTGAAGATGCCCCAGAACTGCGGTGACCTCCGGCCGATATCCTTATCAAACAACTGTCTCAAGTTGATTTCTAAGGTCTTAGCAGAATGCATCAAGCCAATCCTCAATGAGTGGATATCCCCAACATAATCAAGCTTCATTCCGGGAAGGAAAATCTGTGATAACATCCTCTTAGTACAGGAAGTCATCCATTCCATGCGCATGAAATCATCTAGAAAGCAATTTTTCTGTATTAAATTGGACCTGTCCAAAGCGTTCGACCGCATGAGCTAGAATTTCATCAGCGATACCCTAAGGTGAACTGGTATGCCACCAAATATTTGTAACATTATAATGCAGATCATCACGCAAGGTTCTACTTCGATTCTCTGGGAAGGTACTCCTCTTAAGCCGTTCAAAGCCACACAAGGGGTCAGACAAGAGGACCCTATCAGCCCGTATGTGTTTGTGCTTTGCATGGAACGTCTCAGTCAAGAAATCATTAAGGAAGTAAATAACGATTCTTGGAAACCTATTATTCTTTCTACAGGCGGGACTCCTCTCAGCCATGTATTTTTCGCCGATGATATCCTGCTTATGGGGGAAGCTACTCTCTCCCAGGCTAGTGTCATGAAGAAGGTGCTCAAAAGATTCACCATCGCATCAGGGAAAATTATCTCTAAAGAAAAATCCAGATGCTACTTCAGCACCAATACTCAAAGACACGTAAGTCGTGCCATCAGTAGGCAGCTTGGAATCTCTTGGACCACTGATTTGGGAAAATATATTGGTGTGCCGATCTTGCATCATCGAATTAATAAAGATACTCATGCCAGTATTGTGAATAACATTAAGGATCATATGAACAGCTGGACTATGAGACACTTGTCCCTTGCTGGACGTATCACCCTTACACAATCAACTCTTCAGGCCTTGCCTGCATATACAATGCAATCAGTTCGTCTCTCACCTTCCCTGTGTGATGATATTAATAGACATATATGTCACTTCATCTGGTCAGGGAACTGTGAACATAGCAAGTTATCCCTTGTTTCTTGGAACAAAATTACTTCTAGAAAATCTTTAGGAGGCCTTGGCATAAAGGATGC
This sequence comes from Alisma plantago-aquatica, assembly GCA_963693085.1. Lineage (NCBI taxonomy): Eukaryota > Viridiplantae > Streptophyta > Magnoliopsida > Alismatales > Alismataceae > Alisma > Alisma plantago-aquatica. The sequence goes on along the minus strand of OY856415.1, from coordinate 82,773,284 downwards.
CTGAGATCAGAATCATGCTCTTATGCTGAAGAATGCACGGAAGTTCATTAACAACCCCAAAATCTTGTGGGTCAAGATCATGTCGGAGAAGTATGTTCGAGGGGATACCATCTCTAGGAAACCGTGCTCATCTGCATGGAGTTTCATCAAAAAGCAAATCCCAGTTCTCAAACACATGGGTCATCGCGTAATCAACAATGGTGAATCGACCAACGTATGGACTGACAAATGGATTCTTGGAAGTTCTGTACAGTACCTTGCCCCGTCCTTCCATACCCCTGAGGGCCTCCAAACCATGAAGGTTAGCTCTATGCTCTCGGCCCCATTTACATGGGATTGGGACTTTATCCATCACTTCCTCCCAGCCCATACCTGGTCTGCTATCAAAGCGTGTCTGCCCCCTGATAGTGAAGTAGGTACTGATCAATGGAGCTGGCCGATAGAGGCATCTGGTTATTTTACATCGAAGTCTGCCTATAATTGGATACGTAATAGCAATGAGTACCATAATAATGGCGCCTGGTCTTAGATCTGGAAATCCTATCTGCCAGCCCACATCAAAACCTTTATGTGGCTTCTCTTGCATCATGCCCTCCTCACAAATGTTGAGAAGTGTCGTCGTCATGTTGATATTGAGGAGATCTGCTCTTTATGACAAAATGATAGTGATACGCTACTCCACACTCTCAGAGACTGTCCATCAAGCAGGAAAGTCTAGGCAGCCCTCGACATGGCCTCTCAACACTTTCATATGCCAGAAGACACCTGGATCTCCTTTATCATTTCTGGGGCAACCAAAACCTCTGATGATTCCTTAATCTGGCCTGTAGCCTGCTGGCACATTTGGACATGTTGAAATGAAAGTATTTATCAAGGCAAATCGAAAGACATTGGGTCCGTTATATCCTTTATCAGAGGACGAGCGTCCACCATTTCTATCCTTCCCAGGGAAAACGTTAATGGTAGGGTGATTCAAGCTGGCAGTCATACCTCTGTCTCATATCACTGTGATCGTTTCATCTTCACAGATGCTTCTTATATCAATCCTACCACACCCTCTGGAGTAGGCATCCATGTCGTCGACCCCAATGGGATATGTTGCAGTGGCTTAGGGGATCCATCTGTAGCAACATGTGTGCTAGAAGCTGAGTTGCAGGCCATATTCACAGCGGTGTCCTTAGCTAGAAGAGATAACTGGAGAAGCTTCCATCTTCTCTCAGATTCACAACAAGTTGTACAGTTGCTGGAGTTAGGAACAACTCCACCTATCAAACTGAGACCACACATTGCCAGGATGAAAAGTATCCTGAGCAATGGACCGAGGCTAAAAGTGAGCTTCATCCCTAGAAACCTTAATAATGTTGCAGATGCTTTGGCTAAGCATGCTGCACACTCTAACTTGCCCTTTTTCTTTTCTAGAAATAAGCCTATTTGGCTCAATCTCGATATTGATGTATCTATGAACTCAATTTTAACCTGCATCAGAGAGCAGGATAAATAATAATTTCTCTGTTTTCCCCAAAAAAAGTTTGGTGTATTGATAACCTGTTGATGATATTGAGAGATTCAAATCTGATATAGATGAGATAATTTCTTGTTTTAGGGTTTTAAACCAAGAATATATGATAATGTATCTAGAAACCCTTATTTAGGGTAAAAGAAGAGTTGATTATGTTTAATTCAAAATATATGGAAATATGTTGATAAATGTTGATCCTAAGCCTGATAGAAGAGATAGGATATGATGATTAGGGTGTATGAGTAGTTTTGCTTATTTAAGGTTTGTAGTGATAAAAGTGATCGCAAAACCCTAATTGTAAGTAAAACCCTAAAAAGAAGTAGAAACACTAAGGAACAAGTTAGGTTGGATATATCTTGCTAACATGAGTAGTAAAAGGAAATTGTATGCTTATTTCAGGATCTTGTTGTGTGCTTTCTTGCTTGCTTGGATTTCCTACTTGCCTGGAATATTTCTATCTCAAATTAGTAGATCAGGTATGTGGTTATTTATGATTAATCGATCTAGTTTCATGGAGTTTTCTCGAATGATTGATCGAATTGAATGCAACCTAAACTGTTGGATGTTCATATATGCAAATCTATAAAGTCACTATGATTATTATAGTTAAATTATAAGTGTGTATTCTCGCACCTACATGCCACCCTGATGTATGATGCAATGAGGTCAAGCCCAAGAGGGAAGACCATTGGGCACCATGAGAGGTGACCCCAGGCACCAAGCTCAGGATGGAAAAGGTGGCCTTATGTTATTGCATGACTATTGGGCACCATGAGAGGTGACCCCAGGAACCAAGCTCAAGATGGAGTAGGTGGCCTTAAGTCTATTGTAAAGGAAAAACCCTAAAGGGGGTATTCTAGGGTTAGAGAAAAAGCGGTGGAGAATGTCACATTGAAAATGTAAATTGGATTGTTAATTAACTTGATTGTGATATTTAGGTTGTTAGCAATATTTGTGAAATTTTGGTTGTCCCCACATACCAGCATATTCATTTATGTTGACCGACGTTTTGTTTTTCAGCGTTTTAGGTACAAGTTTGAAAAGGACAAGTAGTAAGGTGATACATTGTGAATATATGAATTAAAGTACCAGGAGGATTAGTTAGAATAGACTCGTCTTGAGGATAGAATTCCAAGATTTTAAAGGTATGCAAAGTTTTATTTTATTCCAGCTTTTCAGTAAAGTTTTGGTAGAATTTATTAATTATTATTGATTATTTATCAAACCATTGATCCAGTTAATTGGGATAATTGCTTTGACCTTTTGGTCTCCCTTAATTGGGGGTTACTAGAAGGCGGGGTCATTACACCGCCTCACCATCCAACTCTGTTGCCCAATCGCTCCCTCGCTCGATGTCTGTGAGTGTATCCCACACACAGTCATCTGAAAACCATTTTATCTCCGATTAGACATATAAGGGAGAGGAGGAGGAGGCATCTGAGGAGAACATTGACAACTTGATCGATGAGGTTGAGCCAGTGGCTGCAAAAAGAAGCCAAAGATCTAAAGCAGCCCCATCCTCATCAAAGCATCCATTGAGCCCACTCCGGCTTGCCATTTGACATCTTCCATGGAAGAGGGTCATTAGCAACAGCCACAAGCAAGGCGGCAATTGTATCCATAAGAAGAGAAATTTGCACAGTGGTATCCCAAACAGTGGGTACCACTCAATCTTGATACAAGTTCTGGGTCCCGATCATACATAATGGATGAAGAAGTTGATGACAGTGATGATGAAGAAATGGAACTGTTAGATGAGGAAGAGGATATTCTGGCACAATTGGAGGATGACATATTTAAGGCCTTGGGAAAGGCACCCATTGGAGTGTCCTTTGTAAGAGGACACAGGCAAAGGAAAATTTCTCTCACATACCCCAAATGCATGACAAGGAAAGTCATCTCCACCTGGTATGGATGTGAGAAGGTAATTGATGAGCTATGAATCAAGGTGGCTATGGAGGGTAGTTTGAAGAAAATTGGGTTGTGGAACATTCTTGTCACACCCCAAACAACTCATACCACATTGACTCAAGAATTATTTGCCACACTTGAAAAGAGAATGGTGAGAGGTAATGACACAATCAAATTTGCCATGACGGGAAAAATGCACACTCTCACAACAGCAGAATTGAATTGCATATTTGTTGCCAACCGTAAAGAGACCATGAAAATGGATGACAGCCTACTTGAAAGAGAGGTGGATTTCAATGATGTACATTTTTGGTACCTCTTTACATGAAGCAAGGACTACTATGCAAGGAGGTCAAAAACTTTAGATATAAGCAATCCCCTATTTCATTATGTGCAGAAGGTTTTGGCCAACACCATTCTTGGAAGATATGATTATCAAGGCACAATTTCTCAGAAAGACATGTTTGTCTTGATGGCAATGCACCACAAACGGTATATTGAACTTGGAGTGCATTTGATTGATCATATGAGGTTCATACTCTCCAAAAGTAAAACACCTTTTGTTATGGGAGGTTTTGTAACCTCAATTGCACAAGCTTTGGGGTATGATGTTTGTGGGTTTGAAGACATAGATGAAGCGCAATTTTTTGACTTAAACTATCTTACTCGCTCCCACAATATCATGATCAAGAACCAAAGAATGATGTTTCATGTGAGTAGTGTGTCAAAGATCAAGTTTGAGATTCCATACCATGGTGTGCCACTTCTCTCTGTGTTGGGAATCCCCCATAAATTGGAGGCCAAATTGTTGGAATGGAAGCAGAACAACCCAAGGGAAACATACACCAGGGGAGCCACTACTGCACAAGAAGAAATTGTTGAGTCCAATGTGCAAGGGAAGGAGTAAGAAGCTGAAGGAGAAAGGCATCCCTAAAAGTCAAGAAGAAGGGATGAAGGAACATCCCAGCTGCAATAGCCCTCAACAAATGCCTATGACAGCTCGAGAGCATTCACAAGACACAGAGCAACATTCAGCTGATCCAGCAGTACATGTGGTGAGACCAAGAGCAGATGCACCACCAGGTCAACCACATGTACCATTACCACCATGCCCAAGCAGTAAGAAACCCCAAATGGGGTGGATATTTTTGGGGTGGTATTGTGGGATATTCAAAGATGTTCCCTCCACTCCAGGATGACTACTAGGGGCACTACTACCAGCATCCTCCATCAGGCTCAGTTCCTCCTCGGGATCATCCTCATTCATCCGACTAGCCGCCACAGCAGCAATGACACTTTCCCTATCTACCCTAAGCTATAGTTTCATGTTGAGGACAACATGATTCTAAAATTTGGGGTGGGTAGGGCGGTATGCACCACCCTATCTCTATATCTTTGTGATTTTTGTTCCACCTCTACCATGCCATGAGTATCTAGTTTAGTTTTTCTTGTTATTGCTTTTGCTTGCATTGTTCTTGCATCCATGCATAGCATGTAGTTACTTTCATGCATTTTTGCATAATTTTCAAAAAAAAATCTCTTTTTGTCATGCACTGCATACCATATAGATTTTTGGTAATTTTTGCATGTTTTAGCTAGGATTTGCTTGTTTACCATTTTAAGTTCAATAATATAGGCTTAGATGTGATTGAAGGTGACTTGGCACCATTTTGGCCAATTTTGCCCAAATTTGAGATTTCTTATCTAAAAGTGTGTTTCAGTCCAATCTCTACCTTTTGGATTAAAAATGATGACTTTTGACAAATGCAAGTGAATTATCATCGTCTATTGCTAAATGGTATCAATTCTTGACCTTTTCTTGTGCATCACCTCTCTTGGGTTTGTGAATGTTTTGGTTGAATTATAACTTGAGCAAGCTATGAGCGCTTAGTGCCTATGAAATCACTTGATAGAAGTATTAATTTCATGTTGTTCATTCATGTGGTGTGATATTGATCAATGAAGTGTTGGACTAATTTTCATTCAGGACACCTTATGTTGAGAATCACGCCAATGACCCATCTTTGACCCGACTCTTCACTCACCATCTTCTTACCCCTCCACCTCATGAAAGGATGACAAAGTGCACATATCAGTCGTGGCAACCTCCAAAAGTTTGGGGGGGCACATCTTCATCTCACCACTTCACTCTCACCACCATATGTCCTATCAACTCCAAGGGCAAAACAAATGCAAAAAAAAGATGTTCCTATTTAAGAGCATATAAATAAAGAAAAGATGAGTTCTCAATGTAATAGCACTCCAAAATCTTACCACAATCCTTTATTCCATTTTTATACCCATTGAGTTAGGAAACATCAAACTTAGCTCATTTTGCCCTTTTCCGTAGCCACGTGGGTCTTTTGGTGTGATTTGAAACATAAGGTTGAAAGCATGAAGGTGAAATAGCACTCCTAGTCATCCTTGATTAATGCCATAATGAAACGGTCTACCCGAAGCTACATGAAAGAAATATGGATAGATTGTGTTTTTTATGCACTATATTTGAAGTTCATATGCTTTGTGCTCTTTTCATGATAGGTTTGTGAAAGCTAGATAGGAGAGAGGTTGAATGCTTTTACTTAGTCACTTTTGATCCCATTCAGCAATAATCACCCTTTGCATTGCATTTGATGTTTCTTAATTATGGAAAAATTTAGAGAGATCGAGTTGAAGCATACTTTAGGACAAGTATGTTTCAAGTTTGGGTTGGTGATGCAGCCCTATTTTAGGGCTCCATCTTGTGCCATTTTGTAATTTATTCACATCTAAGCATAGTAGAATGCAAGTTAAATCCCTCAATATGAGTATTATTATCAAATGCACCTATGGATGTTCTTTGCATTATTTTTAGGTACTTGGACCATGCTTTGGATGGATGAGAGAGAAGGAAGGATTTCTAGGGTTCCTCCCCTCATGTAGGGGGTACAAAGCAGGTCCCAAAGATCCCTCAACCTACCCCTAATGGCCAATATTTGATATCAAGCAAACAAGTCCATTGATGATTAAGATTGAAGTTAATTTGGCCAATGAAGACCCCAGCACGGCCATGGGCATCCATCACGGTCATGTGAATTATGGCCAAGAGTCATAGGGAAGTCAGTGTTTTTGCATCGAACTCACCAAGGTCATGGCCATCAGCATGATCATGGCCCATTGAAGACACCACGGCCATGGCCATCACAGCATGGATGTGGCCAACAGAAGTCATCACGGTCGTGGCCTCCCACAACGACCGTTGGAATTATGCAGGACATTACCCAAAATCAACAGAGAGGAGGTCCATTTCTCACGTGAATGGCCACAGTCATGGCCATTCACCACGGTTGTGGCCCTTGAAGACCGCCTCACCCATGGTGCTCCCCATGCCCGTGGTGAACTGAAGACAAAGTCGACCTCCAAGCTGCCCACACTCGTGCCTGCTCCTCCAAAAAGGCCATGGTACCTCACCACAGTCGTGGCGCCCCTTACCCAGCATGATCGTGGCACCCCACCACAGCTGTGGCCACCACATATACTTAGCCTTTCCACTCCCTTTCACACCTTGGTTGTGTCCACACCCCCATGACCGTGCCATGCAACCCCCACCACGGCCGTGGTGACCAACTAACCCTACCCATTTTCTACACTATTTTTCCTATTCTGCCCCTACTTACCCTAGTGTTTTCCCACCACCTATATATACATAGGTGGCAGTTGGAGCACAAAGGTTACACCTCCCAGCTACCATTACCCCTCCTCACTCTCTATAGAGCATTTATTGCATTCCCTTTGCATTAATGCTCTCCACCCACCATTTCCACCATAGAATCCTAGTTTGCTAGGTTTTCTACCATAGCCCCCTCCATTTGCATGCCCATCAGTCATCTTGGAGAAAGGAGGATGCTCCACAGCTGCTAGGAAGTGAAGAAGGAGGATCTACTTTGAGTTCCGTGGAGTCATATCCCCTTCTTCTCATTTCTTTTGCCTTTTCTTTGATTATGTCTAGATAAACCCCAAGTGGTGGGTTGTTTGGGGTAAAAATGTGACTTTGATACCTTGTTGGGGGAGAATAATTTGTAATGAACATAATTTCATTCTATGATGACTGCTTTTTCTTAGGTCTCATTTCCCATTATCTTGCATGTAAATTTTGCTCTTAAACTTAAATTGTTTGCTTTGTGATATTTGATGACACTTAGCTTCTAGGAGGAATTGGAGTGTATGTAGCAATCTTAGGAATGGCTCCTAGGTCCAAATAGTGGATCCCTAGCTAGCCCCCTTTGTTCCTACATACATATCCCCCCTTCTACAAGTGAGTGTGAGATCTAAGTGACTAGTGTAAGTGTGATTAGTGCAATTTCCTAGAGCTTCTTAAAGGCTAAATGGCTACTAGCATGAGGTGGAAAACCCTCATATCTACTCCCATTCCTACCCTTGTCTCTCAATTACCCTAACACTGCTTACCCTAGAGACCTAGACTTGACAAGCCCTACTAGAATTACATCTAACCCTAGTTCTCTAACTAGTAGTATAGGGTACATTCTAATAGCACTTGCATTGTTGTTTGGTTTGGTAATCTAGATTGAATTGTGATAATTGTGTGCCATGTTGACATCCCCCAACTAATATCAAATCACGTTCCCAAACGGCCCACCTACCTAATCGATTGCTTAAAATCCATCTTGCCTTCTTAGCTTGTTCATGCTAATCTAGTTTAGTTACTTTTTCTCAATCCAATTAATTTCTTAGTCTTGTTCTTTAGGGTGAACTTAGGTTCTTGCTCTCTCTAGTGGTTAACTTAGCTCTTATTTGCTAATTGCTCTACTAGTTTAGTGTAGTAAACCTTTGCTCCTGTTTATATAATTGCTTAATCTAGTTCCTTAGACTTGCTTTCTTAGGATAATTTAGGGTTTGCAATAACTTCGATTTCATATTGCCTTTACTTGCCTATTCACTTAGTTTAACACAACCATAGTCTTCACTCTAGGAACATATCCAACAATGACCTATCTCTAGTGCCCCTCTTTCCCCGAGTATGGACCCCTACTCTTACTTATCACCTATACTACAATAGTACCATGTGTGCTTGCGCGTGACCTATTTAGTGTTGTGATCGAGTCTTGTTAGGGTTTTTATAAATTTTGAAAGATCCCAAACGTGTTCTGATCTCGTGGGGTGCATCTAGTCGAATCTAATCAGTTAGAGTGTACACCTCTGGAGGAAGCACCAAATGTTAACATGTTTTCTGTGGCAAAGACCAGGAGTTGCAGTGGACACTGTCCTAATGCAACTAGAAGACAGTTGCATGACTACAACGATGAGAAAATTGTTGTTGGACTTACTCTAGGACAAGGTATATCCTTGAAACCATCCTTTCAATTATATAGTTGTTGATGTGATCCACTGGTTTAATGGGGAATATACAAACTCCCTCAATTAACATATTAATTCTTAGATTCTTTCCATAAGCAACACACATTAAAATCTTAAACGACTAAGAGTGGGCACCCTAAGGGTGGTGCGCTATCTATATCGTGGAACTATGATGGTAATAATGTGGGCCTTCCAAATGAGGTGTATTGTTATCGTATTTTCATTTGGGTTAGGCTTAACTATGTGTCCTTAATGACATTAAGCACCAAAGGCATGCAGATGACTATGGCAAGGATTTGTGCATATCATATATCCAAGAATTGCTTATGATGAAATTGACAAAAATTTCCTACCTTAATAATTAACTTTGGACGCTGGTGTTGGCTGGGTAATAGTTGAATTATTTTGAATCTTGGCTCACTAGAAGGGTGTACATTGCAGTCTTCCAAATTGATATGTGAGGGATACCAATTTGAATAAAATAGTGAGAGGCTTAATTAATTAAAGGCCTAATTAAATATTGTCAAATATTTTTCAAATAAAATAAAAAGAAAAGGGTTTTGACAAAATGTATTTTTCTTGTAGAATCAAATGAAAAACAAATTGTTGTTGTGATCATTCCTTAGGAAGGACAAACTTGACAGGATAAAGTTTCACAACTGGTTTTGGACATTGAGAAGGGTTCTCAATCAATGAGCAAAATCTCTATGTCCTAGATAAACTAGTGCCAGAAATACCTGCTCCTGATGCGCATAGGGCTAATGTTGATGCAAATTGGAAGTATGTCAGTGATGCCTTAGAAATAAAGCACTTATCCTAAGATGCATGAACTATTAGTTGCATGAGAAATGTGAAGACATGGGGATTCTTGAGATGGTAACACATCTTAGGAATCTAAACCATTACCTCAGAAATCAAGAAAGGTGCAATGTCTCAAAGGCGCTCTTTGAGTGTAAGATGATAGAGGGAGACTCAGTTGAGGACCATGTGCTCAATATGATTGGACATGTGGATCATCTAGAAGAACTGGGATTCTCTTTTAGCTAAGAGTTGGCCACAGATAAGATTATACAATCATTGCCTGAATCATATAGCCATTTCATTGAGTGCTATAACTTCAATAATATGGTTGGACTGCTATCAGATTTTCTTGGCATGCTTATAAATGTCAAAGCAAGTATGAAGAAGGAAAAATGTGTGATGGTGATCAACGGAGATGAGTCCAAGGATGAAAGTAAAGTCATGAAAATTTATGAGGCTAAGCCTGATTCCAAATCCTCAACACTCAAGATAAGGAGAAAGAAAAAGTACAAAAGGAATCTATCATTTGTACTTGCAGGCATTCAGGAAAAAGAAGATGGGGATGGGGATCTCCACTTCAGGTATATATGTTATAGAGATGAAGTCATCTATCCAAAGATGAAATCAAATCCATGAAAAGTTATGTGGCTAAGCCCGATTCCAGATCCTCAACACTCAAGATAAGGAGAAAGAAAAGTACAAAAGGAATCTATCCTTTGTGCTTGAAGGCATTCAGGAAAAAGAAGATGGGGATGGGGATCTTCACTTCAGGTATATACATTATAGAGATAAACTTATCTACTTCTTCATCATGAGTACTAGATACCAGATGTGAATCTCACATAAGCTTGAATATGTAGGATCTAAAAAGAAGTATGCCTTTACAAAAGGGAGAGGTTGAATTGTGAGTCACAAATGGAGCAAGAGTTGTTGCCACTTTAGTTGGAACTTATAGTTTATCTCTTCCCATAGGGCTTGTAATAGATTTAGTGAATTGTTTTTATGTACCTACCATAAATAAAAACATCATTTTTGTATTATTTATTGACAACGATACATATATATTTCATATCAAGAATGGTCAATGCTCTATTTCGAAAGATGGGATCTTTTATGGATATTCCGAATGTCATAAGGTCTTTATTTGTCAGACTTGAAGAGAGATGTTTATAATGTAAATACCAAAAGACTTAAACTCAACAACTCAAGCAAAAAATATCTTTGGCATTGTCGTCTAGGGCACATAAATGAGAATTGTATATCTAGACTCAATAAAGACGGTTATCTGGACTCTTTTGATTTTGAATCAATAGAGACATGTGAATCTTTTTTGTTGGCAAAGACGAATAAGACCCCTTTCAATGGAAACAATGAGAGGGCTAGTGTTATATTAGGACTCATACATACTAATGTATGCAGGCCTTTTAGAACAACTACTAGAGGTGGGTATCAATACTTCATCACCTTCACTAAGGACTTCAATATGTATGGTTATGTTTACTTGATTAAACATAAGTAGAAACTCTTGAAAAGTTCAAGGAGTTTATGAACAAAGTACATAACGAACTTGGAAAAAGTATTAAGGCACTTCATTCTGATTGAGGTGGAAAATACTTAAGCCAAGAGTTTGAGGGCCTTATACGAGCTCGTAGTATCGTATCACAGTGGACTCTGTCTGGAACACCACAGTATAATGGTGTATCAGAAAGAAGGAATCACACATTGTTGAATATGTTGTGATAAACGATGATATTAGCTAAACTTATGGCTACATTTTGGGGTTATTCTCTTGAAATTGCCAGTTTACACTAAACCGAGTACCATGTAAATCGGTTCAAAATACACCATATGAGATATGGTATGGAAAGCATCCCAATGTGTCTTTTATGAAAATTGGGGGATGTGAATCTTATGCAAGGAATATGTTTCCTAAAAAGCTTGGCCCTAAATCTGATAAATGGTATTTTGTTGGATATCCTAAGGAGACTAAAGGATATTACTTTTATTCCCTATCTAACATCAAAGTTTTTGTTTCCAGAGATGTTGCATTCATGGGGAAGGAATTTATTTCTAGAGGAATCGATGGGAGTGAAGGAGAAATCAAAGAAGTCCAAGACCAACAAGAAAGCATTGAACCAATAGATGTATAAGAGGAACAAAGAGAGTCACAAATTGTTGTGGAATCTCAAATTCCTCAAGTAACATAGGGACCTCATAGATCTAGTAGGATATGCCTTGAACGTGAAAGATTTGGATATCTTGTCACTCAGGAAGGCAGTGAGTTGGTCACATATTATGAGCCAACAACCTATGTAGAAGCTACTAAGGGACCAGAGTCTGAGAAATGGCTTGAGGCCATGAGATCTAATATTCAATCCATGTACACCAACAAGGTATGGATCTTGGTGGATCCACCTAAAGGGGTAAAACACATAGGGTGCAAGTGGGACTTCAATAAGAAGACCGAAATGGATGGTAAAGTACAAACCTATAAGGGGATATTTCTTGCAAAGGGTTTCAGATAAGTTCATGGTGTTGACTATGACAAACCTTCTTTCCAGTGGCCATGGTTAAGTCAATTAGGATCATGCTTGCAATTACAGCTTATCATGACTATGATATTTGGTAGGTGGATGTTAAAACCGCATTCCTTAATAAGAATCTTCTTAAGAATGTGTAAATGACACAACCTGAGGGTTTTACAAATACAAATGATGCAAATAAAGTTTGTAAGCTACAAAGGTCAATCTATGGATTGAAGCAAGCATCTCAGATATGGAATCTTTGTTTTAACTAGATAGTCAAAGAGTTTGGCTTTACTCAAAATGAAGATGAACCTTGTGTGTACAAGAACATTAGTGTGAAAATGATTGTATTCATCATATTATATGTAGATGATGTACTGTTGATGGGGAATGACATCCCTACTTTACAAAAGGTGAAGACTTGGCTAGGAAATACATTTTTTATGAAAGAATTGGGAGAAGAGTCCTACATTTTGGGGATCAAGATCTATAGAGATAGATCTAGAAGGCTTCTTAGACTAAGTCAGAAGACATGCATTGACAAAGTGTTGAAGAGGTTTAGCATGGAGAGCTCAAAGAGAGGAAACATGCCCATGTGTCATGGAGTTACCATCACTGAAGCTCAATGTCCCAGTTCTTGTAAAGAAAGGGAAGGCATGCATTGAATTCCATATGCATCAGCGATTGGATCAATCATGTATGAAATGTTATGCACTCATCCCTATATCTCATATGCCTTGAGTATGACAAGCATATATCAGTCAGATCCACGTGATGCTCATTAGAAAAATGTAAAGAACATCCTTAAGTGCTTGAGAAGAACTAAGGATATGTTCCTAGTATATGGTGGTGGGGAAGAGGTAGTGGTAAAGGGTTACACTAATGCAAGTTTTCAAATAGGTAAAGATGATTACAGATCCCAAATAGGATTTGCATTTTGCCTAAACAATAGAATTGTAAGATGGAAGAGTTCTAAGAAAGAGATAGTTGTTGATTCTATAATAGAGACCGAGTATATTGTTGCATCGAATGCAGAAGGGGAGGTTGTTTGGATCAAGAAGTTCATCTCAGAGCTTGGGGTGGTTCCATGCATCGGTGATGCAATTGAGGTATATTGTGACAACAATGGAGATATTACACAAGCTAAGGAATCTGGATCGCATCAATGTTCCAAGCACATACAAAGGTGTTTCCATCTCATATGATAGATCGTATAGCGAGGATATGTGAAGATTTGTAGAGTACCAATTGAGGACAACATTTTTGACCCCTTGACTACAGCACTTTCACAGCAAAAGCATGATGGTCATGTTAGATCACTTGAAATAAGATTCATGGGTGATTGTCTCTAAGTGCAAGTGGGAGTCTATTGGTATGTATGCCCAAAGAGATAATCATATAATGATTGTAATGGAATAAATTGTAAATGATTTGATTAATGATAAAGGCATGCTTCCAATTTATTCTATTTCATTCATTTATGAGATAATGAAAGTAACACAATAAATGTCTAAAGAATGATATTATTCAATGACATATGTCTTCAAGTGCGACACTTAAGCAAAGAGATCATACGGATGTTAAGAGTATATACATTATCATTATGTCCTTGGTCAGATGTTATTATGGAAGGATGATAGACAAGAATAACACATAAGACTAGAGTGTGTGTTGGTTGATAATAGAATCTCATTAGTCATGATATATGATATCAAACCAAGCACATAGATACGTGTTAGAGAATAGTGTATCAGACATACCCACCATGAGAGTGACACATGGAATTCATTACAATGGTAGTCATACTTAATTATCACAGTATTGGTGGTGATTGTCGTTCTTAGACCCAAAGTTACTACACTCATCACATGTCGTTCAGTGTACTTTGACATCATCAAACATGATCCTGAATAAGGGTTGTCATAAAGGTGATGATTGGGAACACTATGACACATGAGGATGATTGTGAGTGATGGAGATGGGATTTTTCCCTCCTATGGGAGTATAATATTCTGGCCACTTGATTAGCAAGACTGAGAAATGCACGGACATGCATGTGTGGGTCAATATGTGATATTGAGCTTCCATATATCTCAGACAGTCTACTATAGTAAGGAATAGAAATTGAATGTTGAAGGGGATGACTGCTCCATGCCTCGAGTTCAATATGGATATCATAGACAAAAGAACTATACAAACACTACAACACCAAACACAAATTGTAGGTTGAAGTTGTTCTCCAACTTTCCATTTACTTGGGTAGCAATTATGTGTGACTAGACATTGATCTTTACTTGTGATGTCATAATTGGTTATGGACATTCACTGCCAACATAATATGGGACCTATAGGGCCACACACACAGGATACACCTAAAACAGGAGTTTAATCATGAATGATAATTAAATTGATTTCTAAAGTGTTTAGATATTCAATTCAAGCAACAAATCAACTGACTAGACTCCCGACCGATCAGTTCATGTGGTGAGGACCAGTTGGAATGTTAGGTTGATTGAATATTGCATTGGCTGAATTCTAGATGAATTGAGATCAAAGCAACTCGTTCATTGAGTGAAATGATTGGATCATGGTTGTGAGACGGTCGAGTCATGAGACGAACCACCCGGTTAAAATGTGAAATTTGATTGCATTAAGGATTGGTGTTGACGTCATGTCATGCATTAATTGAATTAGAATTGCCAAAACATTTGCGATTGGGAAACATGTTCAAACGATTGGTTCACTGGGTGAAGTGATCGACTCACATGACAATTGATCAGTTCACTGGTGAACCGAGCATTTCTCCTATTGGAGGTTGTGAAAAAAATTGAGATTCAGGTCTCTTCCACTCCCACACAGATTGGGAACCCTGAATAGAGGGGTACTAGGGGCTTCCCAGAGACACAACTCAATTGCCTCTAACAATTTTTGTCCTCTCTAGTTTTGGTAACCAATAGAGAGCCCGACCAAGTCCTACCCACTAAAAGGAGGGGTAGTAAGGGAGAATAGTTGTGGGAGAGAAAGTTGGTGACTAGCCAGCAACAGGAGGGACAACTCCTTCATGTCCATTCTAGAGGGACGACATGAGTCCTACATGGTCTGTGTGGACTTCCATAGAGGTATGGAGGTCGTTGTCTGGCTCTAAGAGTACAATGTCAACTTCTTGTCTATGGTAAAGATTAGGAGTTGAAGCAGACATCATCTTGATGCAACTATAAGATAGATGCATGACTATAATGATGAGGAAATTTTCATTGGACTTGCTCCAGGACTAGGCATATCCTCGAAACCATCCTTTCCATTATATAGTTGTGGACACAATCCACTGGTTTAATGGGAATATGGTAGTAAATTTTTTTATTTCCACTGCCTACCTTATGCCATATTTTCCTATAGAAGACGAGTCGACACACTGAGGACCAAGGAGGACTGATCAACTGGAGGAGCAGTCGATCAACTAGAGGACCCAGAAGGTGGTGGACCAGAATCCAGATGACTGGGGAGGTGACCAACCGAACGTTCAGGAGGCGAGCCCATCGATTCAAGGGTTGAACCGATCAATCCATATTGGTAAGCATGGATCTTCATCAACAATAGGTGTCTGCATGAGATGTAGACCCTAGGTTGTGGAAATTCCTTATGGCTCTAAGGAATTACATTTAGAATGGACATAACCATCATTTTTTTGTTTATTGCATGTTTTCATTGTGGGATATAGCAGGTATATGATACATACAATATATGTGGTGATTGAATAAAGTATATGTATTTATAAATAAAAACTCACTGAAATAATATAGTAAGTCTTAGATGATTTCCATAAGCAACACACATGAAAAGCTTGATCAACTAAGTGTGGGCACCCCAAGGGTGGTGCGATGTCTATCTCGTGGAAGTGTGATGGTAATAATGTGAGCCTGTCAAGCGGGGTGCATTATTTTCGTGTTAGATTTTAGGTATGGCTTAACTATGTGTCCTTAATGACATTAAGCACCAGAGGTATGCAAATGACTGTGGCAAGGAGTTGAGATCATCTATCCAAGAATTGTATATGATGCAATTGACAAAAGTTGCCTACCTTAATAATTAACTATGGACACTGGTGTTGGTTGGGTAATGGTTGAATTGTTTTGGATCTTAGATCACTAGAAGGTTGTACGTTGCAATCTTCCAAATTGATATGTGAGGGCTATCAATTTGAATAAAATAGTGATAGTATTATTAATTAAAGGCCTAATTAAATATCGTCAAATATTTTTAAATCAAATCAAATCAAAAGTGTTTTTACAAAATGCATTTTTATAGAATCAAATAACAAACGAATTGTTGTTGTGATCAGTCCTTAGGAAGGACAAACTTGACTGGACAAATTTCCACAACTGATTTTGGACATTAAGAAGGGTTCTCAATGTGAGCATAAGCTTTATGTCCTAGATAAACCAGTGCCCTAAATACCTACTCCTAATGTGCCTAGGGCTAAAGTGTATGTTTATTTGAAGCATGCCAATGATGCCTTAGACATAAAGCACTTATGCAAAGCTAGATGAACTATG
This sequence comes from Alisma plantago-aquatica, assembly GCA_963693085.1. Classification (NCBI taxonomy): domain Eukaryota; kingdom Viridiplantae; phylum Streptophyta; class Magnoliopsida; order Alismatales; family Alismataceae; genus Alisma; species Alisma plantago-aquatica. The sequence goes on along the minus strand of OY856415.1, from coordinate 82,756,620 downwards.
AGTTGCATGAGCAAAGTGAAGACATGGGGATTCTTGAGATGGTAACACATCTTAGGAATCTGAACCATTACCTCACAAAAAAAGAAAGATACAATGTCTCAAAGGCACTCTTTGAGTGTGAGATGATAGAGGGAGACTTGGTTGAGGACCATGTGCTCAATATGATTGGACATGTGGACCATCTATAAGAACTGGGATTCGCTTTTAGACAAGAGTTGGTCACAGATATGATTCTACAATCATTTCCTAAATCATATAGCCATTTCATTAAGAGATATCACTTGAATATTATCCAGACCACTGTCAGATTTGCTTGGCATGCTGATTAATGTCAAACCAAGGATTAAGAAGGACAAATATGTGATGGTGATCAATGGAGATGAGTCCAAGGATGAAAGCAAAGTCGTAAAAAGTTCTGAGGCTTAGCCTGATTCCAGATCTTCAACACTCAATACAAAGAGAACGAAAAGTACAAAAGGAATTTATCCTTTGTACTTGAAGGCATTCAGTAAAAAGAAGATGGGGATGGGGATGGGGATCTCCACTTTAGGTATATACTTTATAGAGATAAACTTATATACTTCTTCATCATGGGTACTAGATACCAGATGTGGATCTCACATGTGCTCGAATATGTAGGGTTTGAAAAGAAGTAGGCCTTTACAAAAGGGCAAGGTTGAACTGTGAGTCACAAATGGAGCAAGAGTTGTTGCCACTACAGTTGGAACCTATAGTTGTTTCTATCCACAGGGATTGTAATAGATTTAGAGAACTGCTATTATGTACCAGTCATAAATAGAAACATCATTTATGTATCTTTTATGGACAAGGATGCATATATATTTCATATTAAGAATGGTCAATGTTGGGATAAAGAGAGGCATTCTCTCCCCCTCTCCCATGCTCGTGATGGAGGCCAAACATCCGGGAGGGTGATAAACCAAGGTGGAAGTTGGGATTCAAACCCGGGTCCCTTCATGAGGAGACATCATGCTTGACCACTTGAGCCACTCCTTGTCGGAAGAATGGTCAATGTTCTATTTCAAAAGATGGGATCTTTTATGGAAATGCCCCAATGTTTTATGGTCTTTATTTTCTAGACTTGAAGAGAGATGTTTATAATGTAAACAACAAAAGACTAAAACTCGACAACTCAAATAAAACATATTTTTGGCATTTTCGTCTAGGATACATATTTAAGAATTGCATATATAGACTCCATAAATATGGTTATCTAGGCTCTTTTGATTTTGAATTAATAGAGACATGTGAATCTTGTTTGTTGGGAAAGATGACTAATACCCCTTTCACTGGAAACAATGACAGGGATAGTGATCTATTAGGACTCATACATACTAATGTATGGGGGCATTTTAGAACAACTACTAGAGGTGGGTATCCGTACTTCATTACTTCACTAATGACTTCAATAGGTATGGTTATGTCTACTTCATGAAAGATAAGTAAGAAACTCTTGAAAAGATCAGGGAGTTTACGAATGAAGTAAAAAACTAGCTTGGAAAAAGTATTAAAACTCTTCATTCTGATCGATGTGGCGAATAGTAAAACCAAGAGTTTGAGGACTTTCTATGAGTTGGTGGTATCATGTCACAGTGGACTCCACCCAAAACACCACAACATAAGGATGTATCAGAAAGAAGGAATCACACATTTCTAGATATGGTGTGATCAATGATGAATTTAGTTGAACTCCTATCTACCTTCTAGGGTTGTGCTCTTGAAACCACTATGTTTACACTAAACCAAGTACCATCTAAATTGGTTCAAAAGACACCATATGAGATATGGTATGGGAGCGACCCAATGCATCTTCTATGAGAATTTGGGATGTGAATATTATATAAGGAAAATATTTCCTGAAAAGCTTGGCTTCAAATATGATACATGTATTGGATATCCTAAGGAGACTAAAGGATATTACTTTTATTCTCTATCTGATAGTAAAGTGTTTGTTGCCAGCGATGTTGCATTACTAAAAAAGGATTTTATTTCCAAAGGAATCAGTGGGAGAAAAATGGAACACAAAGAGGTTCAAGACCAACGAGAAAGCATTGAACCAATAGATGCAAAATAGAAACAAAGAGAAACACAAAGTGTTATTGAATCTCAAATTCCTAAAGTAACATAGGAACCTCATAGATATAGTAGCACATGCCTTGAACCTGAATGATTTGGATATCTTATGACTCAAGAAGGTGGTGAGTTGGTCATAGATAATGAGCCAACAATCTATCTAGGAGCTACTAAGGGACCAGAGTCTGAGAAATGGCTTGAGGCCATGAGATCTGAGATGGAATTCATGTACATCAACAAGGTATGGACCTTGGTGGATCCACATGAAGGTAAAAAACCCATAGTGTGAAAATAGGTATTCAAGAAAAAGACTAACATGGATGGTAAAGTACAAACCTATAAGGGTAGATTAGTTGCAAAGGGTTTCAGACAAGTTCAAGGTGTTGACTATGATGAAACCTTTTCTCCAATTACCATGGTTAAGTCCATCATGGTCATGCTTGATATTATAGCTTATCATGACTATGAGATTTGGTAGATGGATGCTAAAACCGCATTCCATAACGGGAATCTTATCAATGATGTGTACATGACACAACCTTAGGGTTTTATATATCTAAAGGATGCAAATAAAATTTGTAAGATACAAAGGTAAATCTATTGATTGAAGCAAGCATCTCAGGGTTGGAATCTTCATTTTTATGAGACAGCCAAAGAGTTTGGCTTTACTTAAAATGAATATGAACATGGTGTCTACAAAAAGGTTAGTGGTGACATGATTGTATTCCTCATATTGTATGTAGATTACATACTATTGATGGGGAATGGCATCCCTACTTTAGAAAAGGTGAAGACATGGTTGGGAAAGACTTGGGAGAAGCATCATACATCTTGGGGATCAAGATCTATAGAGATATATCAAAAAGACTTTTTGGACTAAGTCAAAGCACGTACATTGATAAAGTGTTGAAGAGGTTCAGCATGGAGATCTCAAAAAGGGGAAACCCACCCATGGTACATGGAGTTACCATATCTAAAGCTTAATGTCCTAGTCCTTATGAAGAAAGGGAACACACAAGTATCAGTACATATACATCAACAGTCGGATCAATCATGTGTACGCAATGTTAACTACCCGTCCTGATGTCAACTATGCCTTGAGCATGACGAGACGATATCAATTAGATCTAGGTGATGCCCATTGGACAACTGTGAAGAATATCCTTAAGTACATGAGAAGAACTAAGGATCAATGCCTCATCTACAGCAGAGAGGAAGAGTTGTTGGTAAAGGGTTACATTGTTGCAAGCTTCCAAACTGACAAAGAAGACTATCGATCACAATCAAGATTTTTGTTTTGCCTCAACAATGGAGTTGTAAGCTAAAAGGGATTCAAGCAAGAGATATTTGTCGATTATATAATAGAGGTTGAGTATATTTTTGCATTGAATGCAGCAAAGGAGGTTGTCTTGATCAAGTAGTTCATATCAGAACTTGGTGTGGTTCCAAGCATCAGCGACATATTTGAGCTATATTGTGACAACAATGGTGATGTTTTACAAGCTAAGAAACCCAGATAGCATTAGCATTCAAACATATACAAATTCATTTTCATCTTGTATAAGAGATCATACAATGAGGAGATGTGAAAATTTGTAGAGTACCAACTGAGAATGATGTTTGTGACCCCTTGACTAAAGCCCTTTCGCAACAAAAGCATGATGGTCATTTTAGATCACTTGGATTGAGACTCGTGAATGATTGGCTCTTAGTGCAAGTGGGAGTTTGTTGGTATGTATGCCAAGAGAGCCAATCTGTGATAACCTATATTTTAGGGTTTAGATACCCCATATAGAAATTCAAGACCATGAATGATTATTAGATCTAATTGACTTCAATTACAATGAATAGCTTTTTATTCACCGACTTGGGAACTTCTGAGTGCAAGAGGTCCATTTTGTAGTCATAATAAAATCAAGTGGCCATTTGATGACACTTGAGGTATATAGGAATCCAAATGGTTCAATTATGAATACTAGAGTGCATCATGATCAAGATCACAAGATCAATATTATTTCATCAAGGTTGGTGAATAATTGATTCATAGTTGAGGTTTACACACATATTTATGAGACTATTTGAGTAATTTGGTTAGATGACCAATTATTGCAATTTACATCTCAAACTTAGTAGTATAAGGCCTTGGGTTATGAGGGACCTATGGTTCAAGTTTCATGTGAATAAGAGGTTTCTACTAGAAGATATAAGAATTTTAATTTATTGATATTTGATTTAAATGTCCTGCCAAACCTTAGTCATATGGTTATTATTTAAGAAATATGAAAGGCTATGACATGGATATGTCACACATATACGCTCTGGGTTGCGCAAGCTGTAGGCCATAGATATACTTAAGGGTGAGACAATCATGTCCCTAGACAGCTGATCCAAAGGTTCACACCTTATCTTCAACCCCCCGACATTTTAGGAACAGGTGGAGGATGACTAAGTCTTTCTTCTCTTGAACGGCCACACCTATATTTCGACCTCCATGCGATGATGGTTGGGAATTAGATCCACAGTACCCGGGGTTTTTGAGCAACCCCTCACACAACCACTCTGGTACAGAAATTAGGGAGAACCAGACTCCTTTCCCTTCATCGTTCTCCACCCATAGAACCAGTAGAAACCCCAAACCACAACAACAAGAATAAGGAGACCTGTAGGCATCAATAAGTACAATAAAGTGGAGGAGGACTGTCGCCATTGACATCTCCATATCATGCGAGTTTCTAAACACTACTGAAGAGTCCTCTGTGCACCCGAGCTCGCCACCACCAGCCATAGAGGCCAACCACAGGAACCGATCAACGTGCATCCCCACTTCCTTTGAAAACTTCCAGCAAGTCCATGCAATGTCTGAGGACCTACCTGGTGTCTTGTATGGACGAGGCAAACACAGGGTTGCAAATCCCCAATCTGCACCGCCTTCCTCCGCCCTGGCTCTAATAGGCTACCCTCAGTGATTGGTGGATCCCTCCTCATTCACCGAGGATGATCGTAGGTGTGCACCAATACTTGGAAAGCTCTGTGGGAGTATCATCTGAGGACGATGATGTCGAGCCGTCAAGGGTCTGTTCCATGGCGGCACCTGCTCTGCGGAAACAGGAAGAACGGGAGTGTTGTGAGGAAGCGAGTGAGAGAGAGAGAGAGATCGAACTCTAAAACCCAAGTAGAGAACCAAGTAGGGCTTCGGGTATGGCCATGGCGGTGTGGCCTCGACCTGGCGCATCGGAGGAAGCTTTGTCTCTCCCTCCCTCTCTTCAACACACAAGTCGGAGATCGCGAGGAAAGCTGGAGGAGGACGGACTCGCGACTTGCGGATGGTCGAGTCTCACAATAGGCCAGACCAAATCCCCATCTGGTTCAATCATGAACCCAAACGGCTTAGGCCTAGAGCAGCATTGCCCTCTTGGGGACACGTGGCACCATCCAGTTGGCCAAAAAGGTAATAATTCACTCGAAAATCCAGTATATGTACAGATCTTAGAAAATGCATTATAAATAGCTCCAGTGTCCTATAAATCCCCCAAAAATACTCCTAGACTCAGACAAATGTCCTCTACATTACTGGACCCTTAGATTAGAGCTTTTTCGAACAAATAATGATGATATTCAATGTATATGAAAATGCTTCTTTTTGAGATCGTATAATTGGTATAATTAGCATATCATGGAAATTAAATCTGGTAAAAATATTACTGAACCTTAGTATAATGTGGAAACGAAATATGAAATTAGATTTGACTATTATGTCAAAATATTAAGCCATTTCTCATAAAAACCCCAATTCCATATTTGTAACCTCATTTTAATTCTAGAAAATAGACCGGTTATTAGACAAATATGAAAATCATACCAGGCCTTAATAATGACTTTTAGATCAGTATTAAAAAATATTTGAAACCTGTTAAGGTCCGTTTGACCTCAGTTTGACCAAACCCTAAATTTGGACCTAAATACCATTAATTATGGTGAATCTTCTATTAATGATCATTAATTGTTATTAATCAGGTGATGACCAGATTGTCTAGATGATCAAGGATAGCTATGATTCTCTGAACTGAGGTAAGTGGATATAAGTATAATATTAGTTTTTACTGGATGATAAAAATGAGTAAATGCTTGCGTGTATTTGAATATCTTGTTGGATGTACATCTATATGTATTGTTGTTTCCGCCTTGAACACTAAGATCACTAAAAAAAGAAAATGGAATGTAGTTACTGATGGTTCATTAATCTCCCTATTAGAGAGGGAAAGTATTAATGTTGACTAGCACCTCCCTAATGGTATAAGGTACGCAGGGAGATTCCTAATGGTACAAGGTACGCGGGGATAGGGCCCAATTATATATGTTTGTGCTAAGTCCACCATAGTAATACATGTCCATTGAAATATGGTTAATAACTTGGGTTTACCTGATTTTCCGTGATTAAATAATGTTTCTTTCTCTCTTTCTTCTTTTTCAAGTATTTTCAATATGCCAACATAGTATAGCTCTTTAATTCCACGTACCAACTTTTGTTGATGTTTTTGTTTCTCGTATTTTCTAGGTCCAGAGCTAGAATGGGATAAAAGAATAGAATGTGAGCAAGTTGTATAGGTTGTACCTATTGTCTAAGATCCTACTAGCATACATGTTCATAGACTTGTAAAATCATCTTTCAATATGTAATTGTAATTCATGTTGTAATACGTCATTTTTTTTGTAATATACATGTTGAAGGTTGAGAATGTTATGGTGTAGGTCATGGTTGATGTTCATGTATGCAAATTATGCTTCCGCATCGCTCTCTGATATGATTGGATGATGTTTTCGGATTCTGACATCTCATTCCCAATAGGGTTTGGATAAATCAAAATCCGGGGACGTCACAGTTGGTATCAGAGCATGAACAATAGCTACACCTGACAACTGCTCACCATGAAATGTTAAACTAATTTTCACCTTTCACCTTAAATCCTAGAAACTTAGTAAGTTGTTAAAAAAAGGACTAGTTTTGACTTAGCCTCTAGGTTAGAACCTAGATGTTTGAGAACTAGGTTCAGACAAGTGTGTGAAACCCTTTCCATATAGAGCTCATATGTATTGGGTAGCTACACTAGTCTACATCTCGTTCTCACCATTTCACTAGGTGACATGGCACTAGACTATCTACTGTGTGTAGGACACTTGGTTTTTCTGATTTGGTTTTGTTTTCCAATTGGCTCGAGCCTCGACAGTTTTCTCTGACGTCCGTATTCTCGGAGAAAAACTATATAATATTTTATTATATATATGTAAATATGAAAATGTGTCCCTCAAACTAGAGATTAGTTAGTGTTCATGCAACCTAAGTGAAAGGGAGTGACATCAGTCTAGAAGAGAGAGTACATCTAGATTAGATGTCTAGAGCCTTATTAAGATATGAGATAAATAAAGTAGATGATAGAATGATAGATGATGTAAGAAAGGATGATCTGATATAAATTCGATATCTGAGGTCTGAGTTCTATATAAAGATCTAAGTCGTATATGAGTTCTGAGTCTATTTTTGGATAATCTAAGGCAGGTCTAGGTGATGAAAGTAAATACTCTTTTCTTACTTAAGATGAGATAAATTAAGACAAAGTTGAATATGCACGAGTCTCAAGCTCTTTTACAAAGGAGGACCTCCAGTGTTAGGACAAGATACGTGGTGAACTCCAGAGAGAGTGAGATCCACAAGGAGAGGGTCATAGGACCTATCCTACAATGTATGAAAAATATGAGATATAAGTGTGCTAAGCTGGGTTACTCCTGAGTAGATGAGTTGAGTCCTTTTGCATGATTTAATCCTATATGGAAGAGTTGGGTTTTAAAAAATGATGGGTAGGTGACTCATAATGAGAAAGTCAATACTTTGACTGAGTTAGGTCATAGCTTGAGTGACATAAGCTAGTGAAGCTCATCATTAACTGCAAAATGAGGTGATATATGAAACATTATTTTGAGAGTAAAATGCCTTGCGCATACCATACTCATAAACGTTGCTCCTTCTTCCTCTCTTTCCTAATATATGATGCTAGAAACCTCACATGAGTTATATAGATGATTTATATATGCGAAGTCACTCATATAAGCTTGACCTATTCTATATTCCCTTTCTATATCATATATGTATATCCAAGTTTGAAATCATGATAAGATTGGCTTAGTACGTTCTCTTTCACATGTAATGTCATATATGCAATATATAAGTTTGAAATCATTGGCTTAAAATTTAAGATGTATTTGGATCATATGTTACATGATCAAAATATAGTTCTTAGCTTCAATTCTTAAAATATATGCTTCTAGTTTGAAGACAAGTCTCACTCAATAGGGTGCAGACCCTAGTATGTAAATATGAAGATCAATACCCCTCTAACAATGAAATACCATTAAGATGTTGACAATAAATGGATAATTGATGTTAAGCCTGATAATTTTAGTAAGTAATGACATGAAATATTGATATCACCTTACATTAGTGAATAGGGTGAAGATAAAACCTCGAGAAATACCTCTTGTAACTATAAAGGTGTGAACAAGCTCGAATAGTTAGGAAATGAGGATTGTATTCCCAAAGACACTAGAATGTCGTGTTAAGGCCATGCTATTAAATGATGTTTTGACCTATATAAGGTGGGGTGGGTACCCCTACATGCTCAATAACCTAATATGACAACTTAGGGTTCGTTAAGAGCTATGATAGTCTTGAAACTTACAAATGATGATTTATTTGAATTTGACATCCCCAATTTCCTATTAAATATGATATTAGTTGAATTTTGAGGACGAAATTCCATATAAGGTGGGGTGAATGTGATAACCTGGATTTTAGGGTTTAGATACCCCATATAGAAATTCAAGACCATGAATGATTATTAGATCTAATTGACTTCAATAACAATGAATAGCTTTTTATTCACCGACTTGGGAACTTCTGAGTGCAAGAGGTCCATTTGGTAGTCATAATAAAATCAAGTGGCCATTTGATGACACTTGAGGTATATAGGAATCCAAATGTTTCAATTATGAATACTAGAGCGCATCATGATCAAGATCATGAGATCAATATTATTTCATCAAGGTGGGTGAATAATTGATTCATAGTTGAGGTTTACACACTTATTTATGAGACTATTCGAGGAATTTAGTTAGATGACCAATTATTGCAATTTACATCTCAAACTTAGTAGTATGAGGCCTTGGGTTATGAAGGACCTATGGTTCAAGTTTCATGTGAATAAGAGGTTTCTACTAGAAGATATAAGAATTTGAATTTATTGATATTTGATTTAAATGTCCTGCCAAACCTTAGTCATATGGTTATTATTTAAGAAATATGAAAGGATATGACATGGATATGTCACACATATATGCTCTGGGTTGCGCAAGCTGTAGGCCATAGATCTACTTAACAGCGAGACAATCATGGCCCTAGACAACTGATCCAAAGGTTCACACCTTATCTTCAACCCCCCGACGTTTTAGGAACAGGTGGATGATGACTAAGAATTAATTCTCTTGAATGGCCACACCTATATTGTGACCTCCACGTGATGATGGTTGGGAATTAGATCCGCAGTACCCGGGGCTTTTGAGCAACCCCTCACACAACCACTCTGGTACAGAAATTAGGGAGAACCAGACTCCTTTCCCTTCATCATTCTCCACCCATAGAACTGGTAGAAACCCCAAACCACAACAACAAGAAGAAGGAGACATGTAGGCATCAAGAAGTACAATAAAGTGGAGGTGGACTGTCGCCATTGACATCTCCATATCATATGAGTTTCTAAACACTATTGAAGAGGCCCATGTGCACCCGAGCTTGCCACCACCAGCCATAGAGGCCAACCACAGGAACCGGTCAACGTGCATCCCCACTTCCTTTGAAAACTTCCAGCAAGTCCATGCGATGTCTGAGGACCTACCTGGTGTCTTGTATGGACGAGGCAAACACAGGGTTGCAAATACCCAATCTGCACCGCCTTCCTCTGCCCTGACTCTAATAGGATGCCCTCAGTGATTGGTGGATCCCTCCTCATTCCCCGAGGATGATTGTAGGTGTGCACCAATACTTGGAAAGCTCTACAGGAGTATCATCCGAGGACGATGATGCCGATCCGTCAAGGGTCTGTTCCATGGTGGCACCTGCTCTGCGGAAACAGGAAGAACTGGAGCGTTGCGAGGAAGCGAGAGAGAGAGAGAGAGAGAGATCAAACTCTAAAACCCAAGCAGAGAACTAAGTAGGGCTTCGGGTATGGCCATGTTGGTGTGGCCTCGACCTGGCGCATCGGAGGAAGCTTTGTCTCTCCCTCCCTCTCTTCAACACACAAGTCGGAGATCACGAGGAAAGCTGGAGGAGGACAGACTCGCGACTTGTGGATGGTCGAGTCTCACAGTAGGCCAGACCAAATCCCCATCCGGTTCAATTTTGAACCCAAACGTCTTAGGCCTGGAGCAGCATTGCCCTCTTGGGGACACGTGGCACCATCCAGTTGGCCAAAAAGGTAATAATTCACTCAAAAATCCAATATATGTATAGATCTTAGAAAATGCATTATAAATAGCTCCAGTGTCCTATAAATCCCCCAAAAATACTCCTAGACTCAAAAAAATGTCCTCTACATTACTGGACCCTTAGATCAGACCTTTGATGAACAAATAATGATGATATTCAATGTAGATGATAATGCTTCTTTTTGAGATCGTATAATTGGTATAATTAGCATATCATGGAAATTAAATCTGGTAAAAATATTATTGAACCTTAGTATAATGTGGAAACGAAATATGAACTTATATTTGACTATTATGTCAAAATAATAAGCCATTTCTCATTAAAAATCCAGTTCCATATTTGTAACCTCATTTTATATCTAGAAAATAGACCGGTTATCAGAAAAATATGAAAATCATACCAGACCTTAATAATGACTTTTAGATCAGTATAAAAAAATATTAGAAACCTGTTAAGGACCGTTTGATCTAGGTTTGACCAAACCCTAAATTTGGACCTAAATACCATTAATTATGGTGAATCTTCTATTAATGATCATTAATTGTTATTAATCAGGTGATGACCAGATTGTCTAGATGATCAAGGATAGCTATGATTCTCTGAACTCAAGTATGTGGATATAAGTATAAGATTAGTTTTTACTGGATGATAATTATGAGTAAATGCTTGCGTGCATTTGAATATCTTGCTGGATGTACATCTATATGTATTGTTGTTTCTGCCTTGAACACTAAGATCACTAATAAAAGAAAATGGAATGTAGTTACTGATGGTTCATTAATCTCCCTATTATAGAGGGAAAGTATTAATGTTGACTAGCACCTCCCTAATGGTACAAGGTACGTAGGGAGATCCCTAATGGTACAAGGTATGCGGGGATAGGGCCCAATAATATATGTTTGTGCTAAGTCCACCATAGTAATACATGTCCATTGAAATATGGTTAATAACTTGGGTTTACCTGATTTTCCGCCATTAAATAATGTTTCTTTCTCTCTTTCTTCTTTTTCAAGTATTTTCAATATGCCAGCATAGTATAGCTCTTTAATTCCACGTACCAACTTTTGTTGATGTTTTTATTTCTCATATTTTCTAGGTCCAGAGCTAGAATGGGATAAAAGAATAGAATGTGAGCAAGTTGTATAGGTTGTACTTATTGTCTAAGATCCTACTAGCATACATGTTCATAGACTTGTAAAATCATCTTTCAATATGTAATTGTAATTCATGTTGTAATACGTCATTTTTTTTTGTAATATACATGTTGAAGGTTGAGAATGTTATGGTGTATGTCATGGTTGATGGTCATGTATGCATATTATGCTTTCACATCACTCTCTGATATGATTAGATGATGTTTTCGGATTCTGACATCTCATGCCCAATAGGGTTTGGATAAATCAAAATCCGGGACGTCACATAATCATATGATGATTGTAATGGTATAAATTGTAAATGATTTAACTATTTAATAAATGATGCTTCCAATTTATTCTATTTTGTTCAGTTATGAGATAATGAAGTAATGTAATAGATGTTTAGAGAATGACATAACTCAATGACATTTGTCTTCAAGTGCGTGACTTGAATAATGAGATCATACAGATGTTAAGAGTATATACATTCTTGTTATGCCCATAGTTAGATGTTATTTTGGAAGGTTGATAGACAACAATAACACATAAGACTAGAGTGTATGTTGGTTGATGATAGAATCTCATCATTCATGATATGTAATATAAAACCAAGCACATAGATACTTGTTAGGGAAAAATGTATCGGACAAACCCACCATGAGAGTAACACATGGAAACCATTACAATGGTAGTCATAGTTAGCTCTCATAGTGTTGGTGGTGATTATTGTTCTTAGACTTGAAGTCACTACACTCATAACATGTCATATGGTTTGCTTTAACATCATCCACAATAGTACTGAATAAGGATTATCATAAAGGTGATGATTGGGTGCATTGTGATACATGAGGACAAATGTAAGTGATGTATATGGGATTTGTCCCTCTTATGGGAGTATGATATCCTGGCCACTTGATTAGAAACATTGGGAAAAGCATGCCCATGCACATGTGAGCAATATGTGATATTGAGCTTACATATATCTCAGACAGTCTGCTATAGCGAGGAACAGAGATTAAATGTTGAAGAGGATGACTATTCCATGCCTCGAGTTCATTCTAGATACCAGTGACAAAGGAACTATACAAACACTGCAACACCAAACACATATTGTAGGCTGAATATGTTCTTCAACTTTCAATTTACTTGGGTAGCAATGATTTGTGACTAGACATTGTTCTTTCTTATAATGACATAAGTAGTTACGGACATTCATTTCCAACATAATATGGGACCTATAGGGTCACACACATAGGATACATCTAGAAAAGGAGTTTTGATCATGAATGATAATTAAATTAATTACTAAAGTGTTTGGGTATTCTATTCAAACATCAATTGAATGACTAGAATCCTAATTGATTGGATCATGTGATGCAACGAGCAGTTGGAGTGTTACATTCATTGAGTACTAAATTGATTGAGTTATGAATGAGTTAGGGAGAAAACTGACTGGTTCACTAATTGAACCGATCGATTTGTGGTTGTGAGATGACCATTTTGCTAATCAAGATGCCTGATTTTTGGTTCAATTCAATTGCATAAAGGATTAATTTTGACATCATGATGTGCATTATTTGTATTAGAATTGTCAATTCATATGTGATTGGGAAACATGACGAAATGACATGTTCACCGGGTGAACTGATCAACTCACATGCCAATCGATCGGTTTTCCTAGTGAACCGACTATTTCATGGTTCATAGGTTGCAAAAATTCTTGAGATTTTGGTCCCTTCCACTCCCGCACAGACTGGGAACCCTGACCCTAACCCTCTTGTAAATAGAGGGGTATTGGGGGATTCTCAGACACATTAATTAGCTCTAAAAATTATTTGTCTTTTGTGGTTGTGGTAACTGAGAGAACCTGAGCAAGTCCTACCCAATAAAGGGATGGATAGCGAGGGAGAAAAATTGTGGGAGAGAAAGTTGGTGACTAGTACACCAACGCGAGGGCAACTCCTTCATGTTCATTTTTATAGGACGGCAAGAGTTCTCAGTGGTCCATGTGGACTTCTCTAGAGGCGTGGATACTTTTCCTTCTAAGAGGACAATGTCAGCATGTTGTCTGTGGTGAAGACCAGAAGCTGCCACAGATGTCATTTGAGTGCAACTAGAAGACAAATGCATGACTACAACAATGAGGATATTGTTTCTAGACTTGCTCTAGGATCAGGTATATCCTCAAAACCATCCCTTTCATTATATAGGTATTGACATGATCTCCTAGTTTAATGGGGAATATAGTAGTATAATTTTTTTGTTTCCGTTGCCTACATGATGCCATATTTCCCTAAAATTAGAGCCTACAAAATCTTTAACATTGAAGTATCAAAAGTAGAAGAATCTAAAAATGTTAAATTTATTAAAACTAACCCCTCCATTTTAAAGAATTTCATTTATAATGATGTTCTATATGAAGTGATTCATATATTGAAAAAATAGAGATAAAAAACAAAGGCAAAGAGGTGGTTGAGATTGAATTCTCAAAAGAATATGAAAAGAAGGATCCCACTCCCCATTTTGCAAAAGATCATCCAAATGAGCTAATCATAGGAAACACTTTTGAAAGAGTGAAGACGCAGGATGCTTATAACAAAGTACATATCAATAGTGCCTTCATCTCACAACTTGAGCCAAATAATGTCAAAGAAGATCTTGAGGATGACGAGTGTATCCTAGTAGTGTAAGAAGAACTTTAACAGTTTGAAAAGGACATGGTGTGGGCTCTAGTGTCAAGACCAAAGGATAAAAAGATCATTGGCATAAATTGGTTCTATAGGGACAAGCTTGATGAAAGTGGGAAAGTAGTAAGAAAGAACACAAGATTAGTAGCTTGAGATTTAAATCAATAAAAAGGTGTTTATTTTGATGAAACTTATTTTCCTATTGATACACTTAAATATATTAGAATGTCTTTTACCTTGTATAGTCATAAGATTTTCCTTTTTTATCAAATGGATACTTCAAGTGTGATTCTAAATAGAGATTTCGAGGAGGAAGTCTATGTGGCTCAACCTCCTAGCTTTGAACTTGACAAGCATTATAATCATAGAGTTTGGTATGAGAAGTTAAGGAACTTTTTAATTGATAATGGATATGTGATGGGAAAGGTTGACTCTATTCTCTTCTTGAAACATATTTCAACAAATTTCTTTATTATTTAAATTTATGTAGATGTTATTATCTTTGGAGGTACAAATGTTGATCTTTGCAAGGAGTTTAGTTCCTTCGTGTAGAGTGAATTTGAGATGAGCATGATGGGGGAGCTTACTTTCTTCCTTGAATTTCAAATCAAACAAACAAAGGATGGGAACTTCATCAACCAAGGCAAATACACAAGTGAGCTCCTAAAGCACTTTAGTATGTAGAATACAAAGCTAATTGATACTCCCATACTCAACACTGAGGGATCAATTCATTATCCAGTCGATCTAGTTGATGTGAAGGCGTTTGCTCCCCTTGGCGTGACCCTAGGAGCTGAAAGGTCACGTGACGGCAGCGCCGCCAGCGGCGGCTTCCCGACATCTCGCCACCCGGGCATGCCTGCTCCTTCCGATCGAGTCGCAGACCTCCTGATCGACCGTAGTATGGCAACTTATGGCTGTCTGCCCTCAACCCAACGTTACACGTGCGGTCTCTAAGAGAAGGCGCATGTTTGCTGAAACGTCGATCCCAGCGTAATCGATATTCCAGGACATCCAGTTCCTCTGGGATAACATCAGTCTTCTTGCCTTTTCGGATCGTGGCATAGAGAGTGGCACTGAAGGCGGGACCATGTCGAATACGAGCAGGCAGTTGGTCGACGCCCAACTGCGGATGAAGAAGAACAAGAACCCCTACAACATCCCCTTAGATACATGTTATAGATGCCTGCGGCAAGGGCACTGGCAGTCACACTGCCCCAGGTCTGTTACAAGTGTAGGATGCCAGGACACCTAGCGAGAAGATGCACAAGTAACGTAGCAAGATTGACGCCCCCTGACATCCACTCCAGACAATCCTTCCCCCCTTTGCCAAGAGGTACTCCGGCTAGGGGAGGCCCAAGCCATGTCCCGAAGAGGACGGCGGTTAGTCTCAACCCCAACTGTCCCATTAGATACGACTACATGAGATCACTCGAATTTGCGGTTGGTGTCTCATGGACATCTGACACCCTCAGATGGTCAGAGTTATCTCCCTTCCTTCATAAGAGATGGTCGGAAGCCGTCCAGATCTTCAGATATGAAGAGAAGCAGGCAGTGGTATTTTTTCAATCATCTACGGAGGCCTAGAAAAACCTCCACCTGAAGTCGCTCCAAATGGGATCGAACATCCTCTCATTACACTCTCTGCGGGAAGGCAGAATGCATCACAAAAAAGAGGCGATCTGGTTTTGGCTCAAAAACATTCCGTTGTTTTGCAGAAACATTGAATCCGTGAGGGAGATCATCAGTGTCTTCGGTGACCTCATCTAGATTTCCAACTGGCAAAGAACCATGGATGACGCATTCGGCATGTTGATTCTTGTTGAAGCCTTCAACGAAGACATCCCTCAATTCATCTCGATCACAGATCATATCTACAGAACGGATGTCAGACTCGACATCGTGGCCAAAGGACAGATTGGCAGCAATTCCTTTCACCTTATTGAGATCAGAGTTGACCTCGGCTTCCCGACAGAAGTCTTACGAGTTCCACCGAACGAAGATGAGTTGGATGCCTCCCAACCTTCTGAGATGAATCACGACACTCTGATGCATCAAGAGTCGCATCACGAAGCTACCGACGCAGCCCCTTCAAACCCAAGAGATGATCAGGTCCCTTCAAACCAAAGAGATGATCACGTTTCCTCCCAACCTCAAAGAAGTGCGGAAATAGAATTCAACATATCTGAGACGACTACCAATAGGTGATTCGTGATTGATGATGAAGGCACGCGCACAGTCCTTCCTTACATGAGGTTGAGTGACTTCATTGACATAGAACCTGACATCCCCTGCCGGAGGCACAATAGGCACAGATCGAACACCGATCGAGCTTCGCAGCTAGACCATGAACAGGAGTTTTGTTCGAGAATGGACAGACCCAATGCTTCCAAAACTCCCAGATCGAGGACAACAAGAGATGAGGAAGGGGTTTTCTCAGACGCTGACTCCATAGACAGCTGGAGAAACTCGAGAGGAAGAAGAAGACACAGCCTTTGAGTGCTCGTTGGTCAGTCGAGGCTGAGGCCTGCTTCTGTGATCATGTCTCACATAGATCAACTTTTCTGGAATATACGAGGTGCCGCCAACAACCCAACGCATAGAGTCCTTGCTAGACTCTGTGCCAAACACAAACCCTCCATCGTTGCTCTCTTCGAACCCTTTCTCCATGCCCAGAGGGCAACTGAGCTTCTAGACATCGTCAGACTAGACTAGTTTGCGGAGAACGAAAGTGATCGTCGTAAGATCTGGCTTTACGCTGATGATGCCCTGCATCCGATCATCGTCAAGAGGCACATGTAGCACATTACGATCTGGGTGTCCTTGTCGAACAGCAATGATTCTTTTATTATGGCTATCTACGCCAGCTGTCAGACCATGAACAGGAGGGATCTATGGAATGACCTGTTGGATCTATCCAACATTGTTGGAGACAACCCGTGGCATATCGCGGGTGACTTCAATGCTATCCGCAAGGCTGAGGAAAAGAGAGGCGGTGACCTGCCAGAATTCCAATCAATGACCGATTTCAACAACTTTATCATCGATGCACAGCTTACAGAGATACCCTATGAAGGAAGTCGCTTCACGTGGGTAGACAAGCAAAGGCGGTCTCCCACTACCTAGGAACGGCTGGATAGAGCGTTGATAAACTTCGCCTGGACAGCCTCTTTCCCCTCCAATTCGACTAAGCACCTGATGAGATTTAGTCTCTGATCACTGCCCGATTCTCACTGTATCTTCCAGCACTCCTAGAAGACATAAGGGCAACCCGCCTTTCTCCTTCAATAGCGCATGGCTGCTCCACCCCGACTGCATCGATCAGATTCAGACAGCCTGGGCCACGGATTTGCACGGGGACCCATCTTTCATGTTCTTTGCTAAGGCCAAGAACATGCGTTGTCATATTAAAACTTGGAGCAGAGAAGTGTTCGGCAACACGAAGTAGAGGATTCTCAATCTTGAAGACGTGATCCACACCGCCCAGATTGCCCACGATGAGAATCCCTCGCCTTTCAATGAAAATACCCTCAGGCTAGCAGAGGAGGAGCTGGATGAGATCCATGCACAAGAAGAGGTCGTATGGAAAGAGAAATCGAGGGTCGATTGGCTCACCGGGGGGACAGGAACACAGCGTTCTATCATGCGATTGTCAAAATGAAGAGAAGAAAGAGGACAATCCATCAGATCACGCTCCCAGACGGGACCATCATTTCTGACCCCGAACAAATCGTGGAGGCTGCGGCGAAACACTTCAAAGATTTCTACACCTCCACCTCAGATGAGCATCTCGACAGCTCCCTCCTTGCCCACATCACTCAGATGATCTCTATGGACGACAACATCACCATCGTCGCCACTCCCACTGAAGAAGAAGTCTTCCGGACGATGAAAGATATGGACGCGAGTGTTGCGCCGGGCCCTGACGGCCTGACCCTTAGATTCTTCTGTGCAGCATGGGACATCATCATCCCTGACTTAATGGAAGTCGTGTGCATGTTCTTCTAAGGCCAGCAATGTCACAGAAGTCTCACCGCTTGTAGAATCATCCTTATTCCTAAATCCAGTAACCCTCGTGATATACATACAGACTTTCGTCCTATCGCTGTTGAGAACGTCTCCCTGAGGATCATGGCTAGAATCATAAGCAACAGGCTTTCCTTTATCATGACTAAAATCATCTCTGAGGAACAAGGCGCCTACATGAGAGGAAGAGACATTACACACCATATCAGGCTGGCTAAAGAACTTGTACACGATCTGAATAAAGGAGAAGAGTTCCCCAATGTTGTCGTCAAATACGACATGTCTCGCGCTTACGATAGAGTGGAATGGTCCATCCTCAGATCGATCCTGACCTCGTTTGGCATGTCCCAGGATGTCATTCACCTATGTCTTCACTTTTTCTGTGACACTTGGGCTAGTGTAACCGTCGACGATCACACTGCAGGCTTCTTCTCCATCAAGTGCGGTCTGAAACAAGGCAATCCTATTTCTCCGCTCCTGTTCATTCTGTTTGAGGAGCTGCTATGCAGACATATCAAGCACCTTACAGACAATGGCACGATCTCTTGTTTCATCACTAGAGGTGGTGGCATAGCTCCGCCTATTCTCCTGTATGCAGATGACCTCATTTTGTTCATCAACACTTCTCCCAGTTCCTCTCAAGCCTTGACTGAGGCTATGAAGCTCTACGCTAGATCTACTGGCCAGCTTGTCAACACTGCCAAATCATCTTGCCTTATTGGCAAAATGGACCCTATAACAGCAGTGTCAATATCTAATGTTCGGGGTGTTCAAGCCACAGACCGTGTCATACAATACCTGGCAGTTCCTATCTGCTTGGGCTCCGTGAGGTTGACCGACTACAACTATCTCCTTGAGAAAATGATGAGGAAGACGGCGTCTTGGAAGGCAAAGCTACTCTCTTTCGCAGGAAGAAGAATGTTGATAGAGCACGCATTGACCTCAGCGACGATCTACTCGGTTGCCTCGATCGACATTCCTACTGGTATATCAAAACACATAGAAGCGATGATGTCTAAATTCCTTTGGGCAAACCGCTCCAATGAGCAGCGGAGGGCTTGGGTCGTCTGGAACCGTCTCACATGTTCCACCCAGTAAGGGGGACTGGACCTCACTTCTCTGAAGACCATTGAAGGTGCATACTTGCACAAAGCGTGCTGGGAGATATCCTCTGGATCATCTCTCTGGGCCAAGTTCTGTAGAGCTAAATACGCCTCTCCATTCCCCAATCATCATTGCAACTTTCCACCGTATCTTAAGATTGGAAGCAACCCGTCGCCCTTTTGGAAGAAAATCTGGAAGAACTTCCACAATTTCATGTCGAGATGCAGATGGATTGTTGGGCAAGGCAATATATCTTTTTGGGACAGCAGGTGGTGCGAGAGACCTCTAAGAGACCATATTATTCACTACAGCGATAGAAACAGCGACTTCTTGATCAGAGATTTCTTGCGAGATCACGATGGTTGGGACTGGCCGTCCATCGAGCATATTGTAGACGAGGGCGGTATGCAACTTATTCGTAGATCGTGAACCACCGTCTCTCACTACCCTGATAAGTTGATATGGACGCCCAATAGCCGTGGCCTCTTCACTATCAAATCTTCCAAGTCTACGATCAATCGGGATAGTGAGCCAGTAGCCTCATTTAGATGGGGTTGGATCTGGGACACCTCCACGCCTCGAGCCAATGCTATTATTTGGAAGCTTGGGCACAAAGCCTTGCCTACTGAAAACAACATAGCTAGTTGCATGATTCCCACTCTTTCCCTCTGCTCATGCTGTAGCCAGAACTCGACCGAAACGTTGGAACACCTCTTCCTTCATAGCGAGATTGCGGTTGCTTTATGGTCATACGCTGCGACTCTCATGGATACACCTGACTTTGCACCGACCACCATCGCTGGCATCTTTGAGACTGGTAGTGCACAACAGAGAGGAACCATTCGTGGATGGCTCACCACAGAGCTGATATCTCTAGTATGCTGGACTGACATCATTTCTCGCATTAACTCGAACATTCACAAGCGGCATTTCAAGAGATCAGAGGATGCTAGCTTCTACGAGCACCTTCAGAGAGGAGGCATCACGCGTCTTAAAACGAAGATCAGAATGATCAATACAGTGAGATGGATCCCTCCCGACATCAACAATCTCAAGCTCAATATCACGTCAGGTAGATCGATTGATCCAAATGGTAATAGCATACGATGGATTGCAGGGCTTATCCGCAATAGAAACAGCTACATCAGTTTAGCCTTTCGATTCTGGTTGAATGTGAGGGACTACACATCTGCTTACATCTCTAGCATCCTCGTCGGGCTGAAGAATGCCGACGAGAAGAATCTTACCGTGTCTGCCATTGAAGTTGATGACCAGTATACCTATCAAATCCTGTGGGATAACCATACAGGCCCGTGGATAGACACCTCAATTTGCAGAGAGGTCAGGACTTTCTTGCGTGAAGAAGCCATCTCGGGATATCTGGTTCCCAAAGTGGTTAACTCTATCCCTAGAGAGCTCGGCAAGTGGGGCAATAACTCTGAGGCTGAGTTCATCACAACAGAACCTGCCGCCCTTCCCATGAAGATTAGAGGTATGAACATCTTAGAGAGGATAGGAACTCCATACATCTTTTTCAGCTGGGCCGAGGCCCACTAGTTGCCCTCGCGGGCATTGGTGGGGGAAGTACCATCTGTCTTGAGTTTTTATTTTCAAAGGTGATATACCTACCACATGAGCAAGGAGATGTATCAATTTTTGGTTGATTTCACCCACAAGAGGGGGTGGGATGAATAGAGTACCCCCTGGCTTCCTTAAAAAAAATTCATTATCAAAAAAAAGCTAGACAAATATGAAGAAGGTGAAAAGGTAGATGAGAAGCTATATAGAGGTGTGATTGGTAGCTTATTATATCTAATTCTCCTTAGGTTGGATATTATGTTTAGTGCTGGCTTGTGTGCTATATTTCAATAAAGCCCTAGAAAATCTCATCTTGTAGTTGTTAAGAGGATTTTGAGGTATCGTGCCAAAACCACAAATCTTGGACTATGGTATCATAAGTCAACAAAATTTACTCTTACAACCTATAGCAATGTGGATTATGTCAGGTTCTTAGTTGATAGAAAGTGAACAAGTGGCACTTGCTTCCTCCTATGAGCTTTTATTTCTTGGTTCTTTAAGAAGAAAAACATAGTGGCTCTATCAATGACTAAGGTTGAATACATAGTCATTTGTAGTTGTTGTTCCCAACTCCTATTGATGAAGCAAATGATTCAAGACTGTGTTGTAACTAATAAACGGTCTGGGCAGCTAGGTTTTCTCCATTTCAACTATAGAAACTCGACCAACTACCATCATTTTTGTTCTTCCTCAAACCCTAGACCCCTATCTACCCTGAACCTAGCTTTTCAACCTTCCAATCGACCTTTATCCTTTACCCTATCTCTACCATAAGGATTTTTTGCTCTCTATTTTGCATTTCTGGTCCTCAATGGCTTCCATTAGGTGGAAACAAAGTAGCACAGTAGGTTCCTTGGTTGCTCCTAATGCTGCTACAGCCTCTAGGTATCTTGCTTATGATGTCACCAACTTTTATTACTCTCAATCCATCTATAGGTACAAAGAGATTCTCCTTGGGTCTCCTTTTCCTTTATGACCATTTGTAGATGTTGGGATAGATAATCTACATGTGAATGAATCTACTTAGAACAATGCCTTGGTGCCCTGTGTGTTGAACAATGTTGTTTCTCAAATTATTTCTACTGCAAAAAAGTGGTTCATGAGTTATGTGCCAATAAAACATGGAAGTACAACACATTAGTGCCACTGCTTGAAACCAAAATTGTCTTTCTTCTATGATTGTAGGGATCCATTTCCAAATCACTAGGGATGCCTTCAACCCTTATCTCATTGAAACCTACCTGGAAAGCACTTGGAAGAACACCTACCATAAGCATCTTGATTTGTTATATCACGAGTCATTTGAAAAAAGTTTTGAACATGAGCTCACCCTTTATGATATCCATAAATTCCTAAAGAAACCTGAAATTCTTTCTAGTAAGAAGGAAATCCTACCTTCATCTTCCCTAGACACAAGAACCTAAATCATTGTCGTGATAGTTAATTGCAATGTCCAACCCAAGAAAAATCAAACTAACATTATAGAGAACATTATAGTGATTGTGTATTATCTTCTGTACGCGATTAAGGTCAAGTGGTCTCATTACATTCTTCATCATATGACCTTATTTGACTCTGAGAAAAACACTAAGGACACCCATCCCCCCTATCCAAATCTTTTCTGTAGTATTTTTTGCTACCTTACTAAAAAAATCTCTCCTTACGCATTTCAATCATACTTTAAGTGGGAGAGGTGTTTCAATAAGTGAAACCTCAGTTAAGAAGTCCTTCCAAAGCTCTATATCTCTTAACCCCAGCGCCTCCTCCCAGTTAGCACATCAACACCAGCCCCCACCTGCTCCACCTAGATCCAGTAGGGATTTATTCTCTATGTCCAATGAGTCATTCATGGGATGCATGATGTATCAGAAAGCCTACAACATGCAGGTTCAAGTACATATTCACCAAGATTTAGAATTATGTCCACCATGAACCTATCATACCCATATTGTTATCCATATTGCCACCCTTCTTTCTTAGATAGTGACTATGTCGCATATGCATATGATTAGTTCTACCCTACATATTAGTATACTCCTTTTGCTACCCACTCTACACCTTCCATTGGACCTCCATCCATATCCTCTCACCCACCTCCAAACCTGACTCAGCTTCTTGATCTTGTGGGCTTTAATTAGAAATATATGCCTACCTTAGACCAAGTACATGCCTTAGTTTCCACTAGACATATGATCTGGCATGAGTTGAATGCCAGATGCTCAGGCACACACTCCTTTGCTCATTTTGAGTATGTCAAGATGGAGGAGGAATATGATGAATATGCAACTAAGGATGGTGAGGATGATAACGGTGGTGACAAAGGTAACAATGAGGATGATGTGGTCGAGGTTGTTGATGATACACCTATGACAACCACCAAATAGGATTCAATCAGTGATGAGGACTACGACCCAACTTAGGATGACTAGTTCCTAGGCCTTAGAGTGTCCATGTTCTTGTGTTTTGTGAGCTTAGAATGTATCACGTAGAGAACTTGTATCTGATGCTACTACTTTCATAATTCTATCATTATCTGTTATTTTGTTTTCAACATGGAGTCCATTTCATATTGTTATAATCGTCATCTTATGTACTCTTACTCTATTCCAACTACTTATTCCTTGAGATTTGGAGTATGTATTTTCACATTTTAATTATGAATTGATGTATTAGTTCTCTCTTTAGATTTTTGTGTTTTTTGCTTATGATTGGATAACACCTAGCTTATCTCTTATAGAACCTCTCTTTTTTATATGACAAATGGGGAAAAATGCTTGGCTATATATTGAAGTTTGTCTAAATTGCATATCTCATTGAGTATTGATAATTGATTGAAAATAGTATATATGTGTTAGTCTTTTCTTGGAAAACCTAACCATACGGGTAAATTTAACCATGAATTGGGGGGGAGCATTTTCTATCTTAAGATCATGAATCCCTCTAAAATTCAAAGGTAAAGTTTTCAAATTTCAATCCTTTTTGATATGTTTAGGAATGGTCTGTCATCTTCAAAAAGAGGGAGAATGTTGACCTAACATATATACATTGTCCATATTTTGATGATGACTTAACCATTTCATTCATGTGTATCTAACATGTCTATTTGAGATCAATTTCACATATAGGTCCATCGAAAGGATGAAATTAGCAAACCCTTGTTTGTCAAATAACAAGTCAAATTCAACACAAATGCAGGAATTGAAGAATCTACAATATTTCTATTACAATTGTGTTGTAAATCATTCATATTGAATGTATGACTTGTAACCAAGCTTAATGGAAAACTAGAGCACTTAATTTGAGTATTTATACACTTTTTGGGTATTTGTCATAAGCCTTTGCAAAGAGGCTTGTCAGTTGAGTTTTCCCCTGGGGTAACTCTATTGCCAATCTATTTCAAGCTTTCGATAGAAAACCATTGTCAACCTAGTTTGTCCTGGGACAATTCAACTGATATCCAAGCATTGGCTAGGCTGAAGTAGTCGTTGGCCGAGCTTCTTAACAATTAGAAACTCAATCGATGTTTTTAGTTGGCTTGATAGTTAGCATTGTTGGAAAAGTTACCCAAAAGGTGACTCGACTGAAAACATCATGATGTAAAGTGCTAAATAAATGTATCTATCCATTTTGATGGGCGCCAAATTCAGATCCGTTAGGACCCTCAAAATCGGATAGAATTCAAACTAAGGTTGTGTTTGGTATACAGACTTGAGAGGTTTATTTGTTGTAGGTAAATTAACAATGGTATTTTAACCTTGTGTAAGATGATTGTTATTTGGAGAAACAAAAAATAAATTTGTAGATAAGATGTTCGTCATTTGGTACACATGTACGTTGGTTGTCTTTATTTGGACAAAGTCTATTATGCCTTCCACGTAACTAATGTTGTATGTATTACATAGTCGGTTAGAGGGGTATTGTGGATAATTGACATCTATGGAAAATAAACTTGTTTTCTGTCACAAGGATTTGGTGTGGGAGGTTATTAGGAGAATTTTTTGTTAACTTACATGTGTGACAATTTATTTGTATTTTAGTTGTCATAACAAGCACTGGTTAAAATAGCCGGTCAGATTTGATTGTTGTGCCGCCACTAGGACAACACAACAAATGTAGCCTAAGTGTCTCTACTAGTTGGTAGGTAACCTCAACTATAAAAGTGGCCCTTGGACTTCCTTCCAATTATACCTTCTATGCTCCCTTGTTGTATTTGAGTGTTTAAGCCTCCAAGCACCCCTAATCTCCTACAAGCTTTATTACTTTTCTACATCCGATCGAGTGAGATGGGATATTTGCAAGAGAGATATATCATTGTACTCTTGTCAAAGTTCTCAACTCCTCTTCCCAATATCTCTTTAGAAAGTTGCAATTTGAAGATAGCTTCCTTGAAGAAGGAAGTGCTAAATTCAAGGATGAAGATCTTCTACAAGAGTAGTTAAGACCTTGTTCAAGGCTTAAGACTCTAGGTCTACATATGGGTATCAAGTTTGTAATGGTGATTGGCTTCTAATCTAAAAGGGAATGTCAGCTTATCCCTTGATCTACAAAAGGGTGATCTTATGTTGTAAAACTTATTATGAAATATAAGAAGTGATACATGGTTGAAAAGCCTATAGAGTGAACCCTCTAGAGTAGGGATGTACATCTCCTAGTTTGTAGGTTGGAACCACTATAAATATTTTCCCTTTTTGGTGTTTTCTTAATATATCTCTTCCTTTCTTTTCATAGTTGAAATATTATCTTAGAAAATATCTTGAAGGTCTAATGGATTTTTTAGTGGTTTTAGATCTATTCACCCCCTATAGATCCCATAAACTCAACATGATGGCCAACTGAACACAATTGACTAATTTGACTAACCAAACTCTTTATCTAGACGTAAGTAAAATCAATTATCTTTCTCCTTTACTTTCCTCCTGGACTCACTTGGATCATACCATATAATAAAAAGCCATTGTTGTGTGACTTATCATACAAATCTTAAGGTAAACCCAAGACCTTAAAACCACTATTGATTCCTCAATTTGCATCAAGGCTGCCTTGTAAGTCATGATGTTAGTTAAATAGTTGGTTGTAAAATTGTGGCCCCTTATCTTGGATACTCATGAGGGGTGCCTCTAGGCTAAAAAGCCTCTAGCTCCACGTAGTTCCACAAGGGTTGATATGCAATACAAAGTAACTACAAGAATGACTAGGTCCACAAGAGATACAGTTGTCATGGGTACCACTATGATTTTCATTTATTAATGGATACCCCTACTACTAAACTAGTACCACAAGGATCTCTATGTTAGATCTAGGGCTCTAGAGGGGGGTGAATATAGCTTCAAAAATTCTCACAAGATAGATTAGACCTTCAAATTATATCAATCAAAACCAATAGCATAAGTGCAATTTGAAGTCCTAACTAACAACCATAACAAGGATGAGAGAAAATGGAACAAGCACTTGACAAGGTCGTTTAGAGCGGTTCCACTCTCCAAACTAGGAGAGAGTCAGTCCACTACCTAGAGAGGACAACCTTTAGGACTTTGCAAGTGCTTTTGTATATATATTCACAAATAAGAGTTACAATACAAGACCACGAAAGGACTTACCTATCCAATACAAAGAGTCTTCAGCCTTACCAAGGACTTACCCACTTTGCAAGAGTCTTCTGCCTTCTTCCAAGGACTTACCTACTCTTGCACAAGTCTTCAGCCTTTAAGGGATTGCCCACTCTTCTTGGATCTTTAGCCTTTGCCTTCTCCTTCATCTGGAGAAGATCTTCACTTCTTCTTCAACCTTGAAGAACAATAGCAACAGCTCCACCTTCACTCAGAGTAGCTTGCTTCACCTTTGCTTCTTTGAGGAAAGGAGTAGGAAATAAGGAATGAAATGAGAGCTTTATAAGAACAAAGAAGTTGCTCTCTTACAAATGGTCTAACTCACTCATAATCATGAAATGATGTGTAAACTAGATAGAGAAAGGGGCTCAAGGAGTTGCAACACACTCAACTATAGCAAGGACTTAGAATAGCATGAATGAGCAAACTTGGAATGAATTCCAAAGGGTCCTATTTATATTTGGGGGTGTTTCCTTGAGTGTGGGATCACTTAAGGGTGAAATATAGCCGTTTACAATTTGCAATGGATCTATTCTTTCTCAAAACAACTCACCAACTGTTACAATCACTTTTTCTACATTTTCTGTATAGTACATTTGGTCGAGTTTCAATAAAGGTAACTCGACTGACCCACTAAATGACAAAGCCAATTTTCAAACTATCGATCGAGTTTGTTTTGGGAAACTCGACCAATGAGCTAAAATTAGTTTTGATCAGTGAGTCGGTCAATCAAGTTTTGTGAGTGTGCAACTTGACTGAATGGTCTCTTCAAAAAATTCATCACTGGATCGGTCGAGTTTCCAACTCGACCGATAAATAGCATGTGACAAATTTTCTAAATTTGACATTTTAGTTATTAAGTGTCCCTAATTTTTTCTCATTAGTTACAAGTCATATCATCAATACAAGTGATTACAATATCATCTAAGGTCATTTGGAGTGATTTCCCAAAACACACACTTGCATTGCTTTTGACTTGAACTTGAACAAGCTAGGGCTTGTATAATTTGATCCTTTTCATGTACCTAAAGCTTGAAATCAACCTCGAACAAACATATAAGATACATAGGAATGAAATGGTTAAGTCATTATCAATATATGGGAAATGTATAACTCTCAAGTCAACATTCTCCCCCTTTTGACTATGACAAACCATTCCTCAATCATATTGAAAAAAGGATATTTGAAGTTCTACCTTTACATTGTGAATTGCAAGGGGATTAAGGATTTAAACAATGTGAATTGCTCCCCCTCAATCTATGCTTACTCTTACCTGCATAGTTAGTCTATCTACACAAAGAAACATGACATATATACTATATGGTCCTTTAGCAAGTCACATGATAAAGCATATAATGAACAAGAAAAGGATCACATAGGCATTAAAAACAATATGGTTGAGCTTTGAAACATTGAACTTCTCTCCCCCTTTTGACATTTTCAAAAAGGAAGGGGGTAGAAAAGCACAAAAACATATCTTCTCCAAGTACAACAAACATACATCTACAACATGCAATCTCAAAGCATACACCAAATAGGGATAAGAGAAACAAACAATCTAAGTCATAATCAAAATATGGTAAACATGGCACCAACTCATGAGATATAGTAAATCAAAGAGTATGTGTACACAGGATTGAGATTACAACCCAGAAAAAGCAAGTTCTCAAAAAACAACTACAAGACAAAATGATGAAAGCTATATGATAAAATAGTACAGCTCAGGCAATGTGCCCAGATGTTTGTAATACAAACTAGCCTAGAAAGATATACATGATCAGCATCAAGACTAAACACTAGAACAACTAAACCTCTAAGCTATATGTGTCCACAACATCATCATCAGCATCAGAAGCATCAGGCTCATAGTCATCATCTTCACATGAAGGTGCAGTAGAGAGAACAACATCGCATTCATCAACGGAGGCACCAGCAAAGCCATCAGAGCCATCATCAGAAGCATCACCATCATCCTCCTCATCAGCAGCAGCCTCCTCATTAGCCTGTTCTGGAATCTCCTCATCAGCAAGAGAACCAAAACCACAACTGGGCCAATGAGCATTCTGCTCATCCCAAGACATACCAAGAGCATGAAGCTCATTGGCATGTGGGAAGGAAGGAGCATAAATACCAAGACTATAAAGTAGAGTGTTCAAGGGGCCAGTTATTAGAGGCAGCACACCAGCGATAGATCCACCAACATCAGAGGGTGTAGCAGAAAAAGATGCAGGTGGAGGGGTAGGGTAAAAGTGATCATATGTAAAGGTTGCATAGTCACCTCCTGGGTAGGGTGTGCATAGAACATGTTCATGTTAGACATGATGGAATAGAGGTCCTGATGTAGGTTCTCCTGAACCTAAAGGTTGTATGCTTGTTTATGTATCATGTAGCCCATAAGGGTTTCATGGATACACGGAACAAGACACGGGCAGGTCGGGTAGGCTGAGGTGGTGGAGGTGCTCGAGTAGAGGGAGAGGTAGAGGCACCATGTATGGTAGAGGAGAGGATAAGAACTGACTTTTGAAGTGTGGTTTCACTGCTGCAAACTCCTTTTCTAGTAGGTTTATAGTGCATGTCATGGAAAAGAGATTTGCTAGTGGCAAGCTGGAAAAGACCACATATCAGGGATGGGTAGGGTGGGTGGGTGCCACAGGTGTTCTTTCCTGAGTCAAAGCAGTTCATATGGTAGAGAACGTATCTCACCCACTTGATTCTAATGTTCTTTAAGAGACAGTACATGATTACCGCAATGTTTTCTGCAATTTCAGTTTGATTCTTCTTTGGATGAATATTGCAATTAACGACTAATGCAAGTATGCATCTCTTAAGGTCTTAGGTAGAGGATGGAAGGGTGCACTTGTTTCTATATGGGAATTGAGGCTTCTTCAAGAACTTATGAATATCAGGGAGAGTAAGATCATATTGCTTATAGAAGGCCTCAAGCTCGACTAGGTCAAAATACTCAGGACAGTCCTTATGCCAGGTGGCAGTCACTTCAGTACCTGAAAATAAGATGTTCAGGGTATCCTCAGAGACTTAGAATTTCTTCCTGACTATCATAGATGTGAGGACTACTTGAGTATTGGTTGGGGGTATGAGAGTGTCATAATTCCAATGCAAATTTGTATAGAATTCGAGAATGGCTTTGGTGCTTGTGATGGAATTGTTATAGCACGCACATTCAACACCCATGGTAGAGAGATGGTAGTCATATAACAACTCCGCTACTTGATCTATGACCTCTTGTCTGCATGGTCTTAGCTCAAATAGGGCACAAAAAGGAAAAGGGTTCCTAGGAAGAAGCTCCTTATACCTATTTAGATCCTCATTTGAGACAAAGAAAGTGTCATAAAAGGGAATCAAGTGTGATTTGGATGAAGATGAAGGTGCATTAGCTAGGGCAGCCCTCTTCCTCCTATTGGATGCCATGGAGACAAAAAGGAGAGGAAGGAGAGAGAAAAAGATAAAGAACCACCACCAAAACTCATCCACAGACCTAGGTTAGATAGGGGGAAGGTCAAGGGAGGTCAATCTAGGTTGAACTAGGGCTAGGGAGAGGAAGGTCAGGGTTTGAGTTGAGACCTTGAGGGATCTAGAGGTTGGATCAGTCGACTTTTCTCTAGTTGAGAGGGAGAAATAGTCAGTGGAACCTATCTTAAGTTTGCTCCATCCTGGCCATCAATTGAGTTCTATGACTCAGAAACTTGACCGATAGGCTCTTTAAAAAATCTATCGGCCTTTGATCAGTCAAGTTGGCAACTTGATCGATGGTCAACCTGACCTAAAATTAGAAATCCTAATTTCTAGCCATTAGAGTGCTCATTAAATTTATTTTTCAAGTCCATATGCATTTTAAACATACTTTGGCACATATCACTCATCATTGGGTAATATTTTGTGATAAAACAAGCGTTTGCAAAAAACACCCAAAAATAAGAGAAAAACAAAGGCAAGATGAACATGAAAAATTGATTTTTAGCATATTAGCAAGCAATGGTGATCAGAACATAGGCAAATCATTTATGATATATGACAACTAGCTAGAAGACATATCAGATTCATTCAAGTCAATTATGAGCATTTTATATCTAATAAATTTAAATTGCTCTCTAGCTAGAGGTTTAGTGAAAATGTCCACCAACTGATTTTCTGTGTCTACATGCGTGATATAGATATCCTTTTTGGCAATGTCATCACAAATAAAATGATGGAGAACCTCTATATGCTTAGATCTACTATGCAAGATAGGATTATATGACAATTTGATTACACTAATATTATCACAGTAGATAGTAGCATCAAAAGAATGCTAAAGTCTTGGATCATTTGTTTCATCAATAGGACATGGACACGACAACTCTCGGTTGTAATGTATTCAGCCTCGGTGGTTGATAATGCCATTGTGCTGTGTTTCTTAGAGAACCAAGACACCAAGCATGGTCCTAGGATAAAGCAAGTGTCACTTGTGCATGTTCTATCAATCAAGCACCCTGCATAATCCACATCACTATAAGCAGTAAGAGTAAAGTCCCTTGACTTGGGATACCATAGACCAAAATTTTGGGTTTTGGCTAAGTACCTTAAAATCCTCTTAACAGTTATAAGATGTGATTTCATAGGGTTTGATTGAAAGTGAGCAATAAGCCAACACTAGACATTATATCTAGTCTAGAGGTAGTTAAGTAAAGTAAAGTTCCTATCATACCTCTATAGAGCTTCTCATCTACATTCTCACCTTCTTTATCTTAGTCAAGTTTGGCAGTATTTGACATGGGTGTGTCTATTGGCTTAGTCTTCTCCATCCCAAAGTGTTTGACTAACTCACTTGTGTACTTTCCTTGGTTGATGAAGTTCCCATCTTTTGTTTGCTTGATTTGAAAGCCGAGGAAGAACGTGAGCTCACCCATCATACTCGTCTCGAATTCACTCTGCATAAGATCACTAAATTCTTTTCAAAGATAAAGGTTAGTTCCTCCAAAAATGATATCATCAACATATATTGGAATTATAAGAAAATTGTTAGAAGAGTGCTTTAGAAATAAGGTAGAATCCACTTTGCCCATCATACACCCATTATCTAACAAAGAGTTCTTTAATTTCTCATACCAAGCTCTATGTGCTTGTTTGAGTCCATAGAGAGCTTTTTGCAACAAGTGAACATGGTTAGGTAAACTATTGTATTCAAAGCCCAGGGGTTGTACAACATACACTTCCTCCTCAATTGTAGCATTTAAAAATGCATGTTTAACATCCATTTCATAAAATGAAAGTTGTATAATTATAAAAGGCAAGTAACATACGAATAAACTCAAGTCTAACTATAGGTGCATATGTTTCATCAAAATCTATACCTTCCTGCTGATTGTAGCCTTGAGCCACTAACCTTGCTTTGTTCCTTACCACTTTGCCGCTTTCATCAAGCTTGTTGCGGTGGACCCACTCGGTGTCAATGGTCTTTCTATCACTTGGTCTTGGCACTAGGGTCCATACTTTATTCTTTTCAAATTGCTCCAACTCTTTTTACATATCTAGGATCCACTCGTCATCCCCAAGGGATTCCTTGATGTTCTTTGGCTTGAGTTGTGAGATGAAGGCATTTTTGGCTTGTTCTTTGTTGAATGCAGCCCTCATCTTCACTCTTTCAAATGGATCACCTAAAATCAGCTCTTTTGGATGATTTTTTGCAAATCGGGGAGTTGGATCCTTCTTCTCGTCATCTTTTTCTTCATCTTGAGTGACCACCTCTTTTCCCTTTTGGGTGATGTTGAGCTCTTTTAGAATAGGAATTACTTCACCTACAACATCATCATTTGGAACAATATCTTTGGGAATAGAGGGGTTAGTCTCAATAAACTTAACATTTATGATTCTTCTACTTTATCAAGATCAACATTAAACACTATATAAGCCTTACTAGTAGTGATATAGCCAAGAAAGAAAGCCCTGTAAGATTTTGGATCAAACTTGTCAAGACAATCTTTTGTATTCAAAATGAAACAAGGACATCTGAAAACATGGAAATACTCGATAGAAGGCTTCCTACCATGCCATATCTCATAGGGGGTTTTCTTCAAAGAAGGATGTGTAAAAACCCAATTTTGCACAAAACATGAGGTACTGACGGCTTTGGTCCAAAACTTCTTTGGTGTGTCATACTCTAAAAGCATAGTCTTATCCATCTCCTGTAGTGACCTATTCTTCCTCTATGCAACCCCATTTTGTTGAGGTGTTCGAGGTGAAGAGAAGTTACAGGCATAACCTAATTCTTGACAGAAACGTTCAAAAAAATCATTTTCAAATTCTTCCCATGATCACTACGAATGGAAACGATATGATTAGATGATTTATCCTCAACTCATTTACAAAAGCTCAAGAAAACATCAAGCGTATCACTCTAAGAAACGAGAAAGAAAGTCCAATTATATCTAGAGAAATAATCGACAATAACAAGGCAATACTTGGAATCACAAAGTGATTGAGTTCTCATTGGTCTAAATAGATCAATGTGAAGAAGTTCAAGAGATCTCTTGGTACTAAGGACTCCCTTGGATTTGAAGGAGGACTTGGTTTTCTTTCCTTGTGTACAAGGTTGGCATTCCTCGTCCTTTTCAAAATCCAATCTGGGAAGTCCCTTGACCAAGTCCTTTTTGCTCAACTTCTTCAACTAATGCATATTTACATGACCAATTTGACGATGCCAAAGAGAAATATCATTTGAATTGAATACTAGGCATCTACCAACAACATGCTTAATAGGGTCAAGAACAATAACATAAAGATTACCACTTCTAGTTCCCTCATATATAACTTGATAGGTGAGGGAATCTAGAATCAAGCATTCAAAGGAAGTAAACAACACAAGGTAACCATTGTCACATAATTGACTAACACTAATTAAATTGTGATGTAGGCCATCCACAAAAATAACATTCTTGATACACAAGGATTCACCTACATCACCCTCACCTTTGACTTTACCTTTCTTTTTGTCCCCAAAAGTAATCGAACCTCCTTTCTTTTTGGTAAAGTTGTTGAAATGGCTTATATCGCCTGTCATATGCTTAGTGCAGCCACTATCAACAATCCATCTTCCTTTTTCCTCACTTACCTCACCAATTTCTTCACTAGTAGAGTCTATGAGTGTAAGGTGGCACTCTCCATCTTCTTAAGAGCTTGAGCTACTTGAGGATGAAGCTTCCCGAGCTGGATGAGCTACATTCTTGTGTCTTTTCTCCTTCTTGTCCTTCCTCTTGTACTTGATCTCCTTCTTTTACTCTTCCTCCTTCTTTGAGTTTCCCTTGTGGTGCTAATTTCTTGACTTGGGACATTCACTCTTGTAGTGTCCCTTTTGTTCACACTTGTAGCATCTAGGAGTAGAGGAGGAGGCTTGCTTTCCCTTGAAGTGATTGCCCTTTATGTAGTTGTCTTCATGCTCACTTGGGCCATCATCTTCACGAGAGGAGGAAGGAGAAGTCCAGCAAGAAAGTTGTTGTAGAAGGATGACCGCCTCCACTTGTGCTTTGAAAGCACTATCTTTGATCTTCTTGGCTTCCTTCTCTTCTTGCTTGGCTTCTTCTTCTTGATTGTCAAGTCTTGGCTCATGAGCTTGGAGGTTGCCAATGAGTTCTTCGGTTGGGATGTCACCAAGGCTCCTCACTTCTTCAATTGGAGGTTACCTTTGACACCCATATCTTTGGTAGAGTCCTCAAGATCTTAAAGTTGATTACAACTCTATCCAAAGTGTTGCCCAAAGCAGCCAGTCCATTGATGATGACATTGAGTCTTGAGTACATCTCCGCAATCCCTTCTTTCTTGCCCATCTTGAAGTTCCCTAGAAGGTTGTTTAACATGTAGATCTTATCCTCCTTGACTTGTTTTGTGCCCTCATAAGTCATGCACAATTTGTCCCAAATCTCATAGGTGGTGTCCCAAAATGATATGCGGTTGAACTCCATTGGGGTAAGGTCTACATAGAGGATGCTTATGGCTTTGGCATTGAGCGAGGCTTCTTTAAGTGTAGCTTCACTCCATTTTGCAACAGCTCCAATTTTCTCCTTGCATGGTGTCACTGTCACCTTATACATGTCAAAGTTCATGCCTTGAATGTAGAATTCATGCGCCTCTTCCAATAGAGGAAGTTGGTGCCATCAAAGACCATAGGATGCATGTAGAATCCTCCCTATAGGTTGAGAGAACCAAGTAGGTTTTCACCCATCTTCTCATCTCATGGGAGATTGTTGGAGAAGAACCTCGAATCTCTGATACCACTTGTTCAATCTATGGCTCTAGGCGGGGTAAATAGAGCTTCAAAAATTCTCACAAGATATATTAGACCTTCAAATTATATCAATCAAAACCAATAGCTTAAGTGCAATTTGAAGTCCTAACTTACAAGCATATCAAGGATAAGAGAAAATGGAAAAAGCATTTGACAAGGTCGTCTAGAGTGGTTCCACTCTCCAAATTAGGAGAGAGTCATTCCACTACCTAGAGAGGTCAACCTCTAGGACTTTGTAAGTTCTTTCCTATATATACTCACCAATAAGAGTTACAACACAAGACCACCAAAGGACTTACCTATCCAATACAAAGAGTCTTCAACCTTACCAAGGACTTACCCACTTTACAAGAGTATTCCTCCTTCTTCCAAGGACTTACCTACTCTTGCACAAGTCTTCAGCCTTCAAGGGATTACCCACTCTTCTTGGATCTTCAACCTATGCCTTCTCCTTCACCTATAGAATATCTTCACCTCTTATTCAACCTTAAAAAAGAATAGTAATAGCTCCACCTTCACTCAGAGTAGCATGCTTCACCTTTGCTTATTTGAGGAAAGGTGTAGGGAAGATGGAATGAAATGAGGGCTTTACAAGCACAATGAATTAGCTCTCTTACAAATGGCCTAACTCACTCATAATCACAAAATGTTGTTTAAAATAGAGAGACAAAAGGAATCAAGGAGTTGCAACACACTCAACTATAGCAAGGACTTGAATAGCATGAATGAGAAAACTTGGAATGAACTCCAAGGGGTCCTATTTATAGTTGTGGGTGTTCCCTAGAGTGTGGTATCACTTAAGGGCAAAATATAGCCATTTTCCCAATTGAAATGAATCTATTATCGCTCAAAACAACTCACCAATGGTTATAATCACTTTTTTTTTATATTTTCCGTACAGTACATTCGGTCGAGTTTCAATAAAGGTAACTTGACCGATCCACTAAATTACAAAGCCAATTTTCCAACTATCGGTCGAGTTTGTTTTGGGAAACTCGAACGATGAGCTAAAATCAGTTTTTCTCACTAATTCGGTCGGTCGAGTTCTGTGAGTGTGCAACTTGACTGATTAGTCTCTTCAGAAAATCCATCACTGGATCGGTCGAGTTTCAACTCGATCGATAAACAGTCTGTGATAAATTTTCTAAATTGACATTTGAGTGATTAAACCTTGGAATTAAGCATCCTTGATTTTTTATCATCTAGTTACAAGTCATATCATCAATAATAGTGATTACAAAAATCATGTAAGGTCATTTGGAGTGATTCCCAAAACACACACTTGCATTGCTTTTGACTTGAACTTGAACAAGTTAGTGCTTGTATAAATTGATCCTTTTCATGTACCTAAAGCCTGAAATCAACCTTTAACAAACATATTAGATACATAGGAATGGAATGGTTAAGTCATTATCAAAATATGGGCAATGTATAACTCTCAAGTCAACACTCTAGTTATTGTTGGTTACTCTACTTAACTGAAGTACAATTGTT
The DNA here is from genome assembly GCA_963693085.1 of Alisma plantago-aquatica. Lineage (NCBI taxonomy): Eukaryota > Viridiplantae > Streptophyta > Magnoliopsida > Alismatales > Alismataceae > Alisma > Alisma plantago-aquatica. The sequence goes on along the minus strand of OY856415.1, from coordinate 82,720,084 downwards.
ACCTAGTCGACTGGTGTTTGGTACTCAGTATTAGGGTTACATCTTCCTATATATCATAGCCTATGGTTCATTTTTCCCTTCCCACTATAGAACTACATGGATGGTTTCTATAGTATTGAAGGAATTTGCTGCTATTATATTTTCTAATTATATCATTCTGTTAAATTGATCTCTTTTATTTGTCTATTTTACTGAATACTTGGACTACTAAACTGAACTCATTGGTGATAATAAACTGATGTAACTTTCTAATTACCCTTCTCTCATGGTTTCTCATATACCATTCATATATAACATTTCTGACATTTTCAATAGAAATCATCTCTACAAATATAATTATTCTCATTTAGTGTTTCTCAAATTTTTGCATATCATTAATAAAATTCCATATTGAGGGAACATCATTTTTGTTAATGTCTAGCAGCACATCAACTCATTCATTTCTTAAGAAGGATATGAAATAGATGTTTTGCATCACAAACAAAAATGTCAATGTAGATAATATAATATTCAGTTATAAACCCAAATTATCACATGAATCACTACAATCAACCGTTTATTGTTGAATAACACATTTATACTTTTAGAAGCATACTAATTTGGGTTTCCATCACTGATTACTTGATTATCACAAGATATGTATTGTATAAACCAAAAAGTCTACTTGTCAATATATCAAACTAAATTAATAAGTCATGACCAATTAAATACACTAATCACATAAGCAAGACCATATAATCATATATCTAGATTTCAGTTAGACTATTGTTGAAACACCCGAATAATTTACAAATTAAGATTTTGGAAAATTCCCAAATAAATTTCTAAATTCTCTAATATTCAAGATACATGAAATTCCATATCTATGTAAGAATGTAATCATTGATTGATCATGATTTAAGCATTAAATGAAATGTCATGTAAACAGACTTTAAGAACAATAATATTCTGCTCACTACCAATTATGATGACATTGATTGTTGCAAAAGAGATTATCTGCTTATGTGCAATTGATTGAGAAATTCTTTTACCCACTCACATTCAGGTGTTAAATACCTAAAAATTTTGGCCCAAGAACCGATCAGCTTATATGCAAATTAAACTTTGGGAATTTTGTCATTTTCTTCCTCCTTCCAATTCAAAAACCCAAGAAATGGAGATTGGATAGAAAGAAAGAGAAAAGAAGGTGTTTTGATATCATTTTGATTCAAATCAAAGGATTGAATTTATACATAGTGTAGAATATTCACCATAAAAACCTACCGAAATAAGATTTACTTACTTGATTCTGTCACTTCTAGGAAGGTAGAACCCTAGATCAACGTGTCCACTTCTTTCCTCTTTCAAACCCTAATCTCTTTCTCCCTATAGGATTTCGTTTCTCCAAAAGTAATGATGGAATATGGGAGCTAATAGGGTTTTAGGTTACTCACACGGATCAATTAAGGTGCTTTGGACAATTGCAACTAATCATAACACTATACTTTATTTTGTTTTACTAGATTTTTCGTGTCAAAAATGTTAACCGATACATTAACCCCTTAAAATAATATAAAAAACTACAAGGTAAATATGTTGTCTAAAATGCAATTTTAGACATACAACCAAAATTTCTTGGACTTACCAATTAAATATTTAAAATAAAACATTGTACTAATAACATCAATATAATCAGTGTGGTTGGATGAATTAAAGTTAAACCGACCAACATGTTCATATATCATCCAAAAATTATGAAAAATTCCAAACTCACTTTATATGGAGTTATTCATAATATTTCCCAATTTTAAAATTGAACTGAGTTATCAATAACATTCTAAAATTATTATTGTTATTGCTGAATTTCTCATCATCTTAGTAATTTGGTATCAAAAAATAGTTCCTTGATCTCAAACAAGTCAAAAGTATTATAAAGTTAGATGTGTAATACAATATTATGTATTTCCAACTATGAATCTGAATAAGGAGCATGCACGTCTAGGTTAGATGTCAGTTTCAAATTAAACATCTAAAAATTAAGTTGTGGGTCTTGTAACCCTCAATTATCTACTATGTAGGGGCATGGTCATTATAGAACTAGATCTATACCATTTGTAATGGGTGGGCCCACAACCCAAGTATCTAGTAGAGTTTGTGGAATGAGTACCAGGCCCATAGACCACCACTAGCCTTGGCTACTTGCTTTGTCCTCACTTACACATAGTCTGAAACTAACTTTCTATTAGGTTACCAATCCTAAAACTACTATGGTTGAGCATGATTAACCATAGAGCTCTTAGTGATGAGCTCCCTCAAAAGGAAATGCACCTTGGTGATAGGGGTATTGTAATCAATTATTTTAAGAACACTTAAACTGACATCTCTTCTTGACCAAAACAACCTTCAATAATATCATCATGCATTTCCTATATACGTAAGAGTCTTCACAAAAATAGAATTATACTTTAGGTTAGAACCTCTTTTTTAGTGACCAACTTAGGTATGTAGGCATAACTTCCCTGCTAAAAAAATTCTATGTTTGACAACCATGGAGTGAACCTTTGAATCTAATGAGTTTCTTTGGGAAGCCATCCCCTATAGTCATCTATGGTTGGTTCCCTTAAATATCCTCTAGTCTAGAGATACGATCAAGTATGACATTTTGGGACCCTTATGTATCCTTAATCTCACAATCAAACTCTTGTGATAGAAAAATCCTTTGTATTGGCCTTGGTTTGGCATCTATCTTCTGGAGAAAATATTTTAGAGCAGGATAGTTAGTGTGTAAAATGACTTTGGAACCAATGATAAACTGCCTAAATTTATAAATTGCAAAATCTAGCTAGAAGTTATTTCTCAGTTATTAGAAATATTTATTTGAGTCTCATGGACTAACTTACTTGTGTATTATATATGTTAAAAACTTTCTAAATGTATTGTTGTTTACAAATCCCCCACATCCAAATCACTAGCATCATTCATGATGAAAAAGGACAAGGTCCAATAAGGTGAGTAACGACATGGGTTGAAGACCATTTATTTGTGAGGTTATTAAAAGATTTTAAACAATCTTCATCAAAATAAAACTAGTATCTTTCATTAAGAGATTGAATATGTGATTGGATATCTTTTAAAATCTCCTAATGAACCATCTATAAAAACTAACATGTCCTAATATACTTCTAACCCATAGTGGTAGGTCATGTCATTCTCTTTATGACATGTATCTTAGTTAGATATACCTAAATTCCTTTATGAGAAATTTTGTTTCATAGTACTATATGTTCCTTAACCACGAAATGATACTTCTCTAGGAAAAACTCTGATTAGCTAAACTATTCTCAGAGGAGTTTTAAAATATAGAAAATTCATACATGAATATCCTAAGATATATTCCAACCATATTAGAGAAAGTCATCATGATTTCTTAGAAAGTGGATGGGGCATCGCACAACCCAAAGGCATCTTTGAATGGCATAGGTCACATATGTGTAAGTAATTGTCATTTTTTCTTGGTCCTCTTGGACAAACTAAATTTGATTTTAGCTGATATATCCAAGTAAGAAGCAATAGAAAGAGTGATTGGACAACCTCTCAAGCATACAATCCATAAAGGGTGGGGGAAATAGTCTTTCATAGTGAAATTGTTCAGAAAACAACAGTCTTTATAAAAGTCTAACAAGACCACCCTATTCTGAATTAGTTCACTTTTAGAATCTTTAACAATAATGATACCCCCCCCTTTCGGGAAGTGATCAAACATTATAGTCCAACCACTATTGGATATAGCAAAAATCATCCCAATGTTGCATTATTTTAATGCCATTGTATTTACAAATTCTTGGAGGTGGGGTTGATCCATTAGTCTGGTTGACACATGGCTTGTCATCCTCCACCATCTTGATTTTGTACATGCAAATAGTTGGTGAAATGCCATTAATGTTGGGCATTGTTCACACAGAGGTACCCTTGAACTCCTTTAGTACATGAAAAAACTTTTGATGTTGGTTAGGAATAAGACAAGTATGGAATAATATAGGGAGTGTAGAACCATAGATCCTTTATTTTAAAGGAGAAGGGAGTAGTTTGAGTTGAATAAATGGGACCTCCTCAATGGATGGATTTATTAGTAGAGGTGTTGGGCCCATTTATTCTATAATGGAGGTCTACATGATTTCACCCCAACCTAGGTGTTTAAAAAATCTTCTAAAGTATCCTCATTGGACTCCTCATATGTATGATCCACTTTGTCTATCACATTACATGACTCAACATCATTTGATTCCTTGATTGTTCTATTCACATTAAATGTGATCTGCTCAATAAAGATGCAGAAAGTCATATCCCCTGATTATCGTCAATTATAGACCTTGTATCTTTAGGAATGGACAATCGAGAATCATATTTCCTGACTCCACAACCTCGATGTCAAGCACCATACAATATACCATTAAATGCCCCTGTCTAGTTTCACCAGTTCAACCTCGACTATTCCTTTAGGGTACCTAAAAGATAAATCTGACATATAATAGGACATGGAAATTGTATTGGTTTGCCTAAACCCAACTTCTTGCAAATAGTTAGTGGCATCAAATAGACACCCACACCATGATTATAAAATGCATTATCAAAATTCATAAATTACATCTACAAGGTTTATAAAATGGACCATGGTCTTTTTGTTTAAGAGATAGGTTGGTTTAAATTGTAGCACTTACATTAGAGTTGATTTGATTACTTCATTGCAATCAAACCTTCTCTTCTTGGAGAAGACATCTTTGAAGAACTTTGCATAGATTGACATTTTCTCAAGAGATTTAGCAAATAGGATGTTTATGATGAAGCTCTGAAAGTGTTTGTCATCTCTCTCTTGGATATCTTATGTGTATAAGTTACATCTGCATGCATGTCCCTCAAATGTGGTGGAGCGTATGTGTTGTAACTTTGTCTTCTTTGCCCTTCCACCACTCTTAGTACCTCTTCTTCATTGTTTATGTCTTCCATCAGTTCTTCCACCATAATGGTTGTGTCTTAAACTTGAGCTACATGGGTGAAAGGTGGCCTATCCACCTATCTTGCATTCCTAAGCAACACTAACTTAACATGTCCCCTTTGGTTTGTTGTAAAATTATTAGGTACATCTTCTTTCCCCTTTCCCAGATCATTCTTGGTGGTGGCAAGCTATCCAATGTCTCTTGATGTGGCTTTTTGAATGCACTAACAAATTCACCCGGGTGTGAAATCCCCGAGCTTTTACCAAAACCAAGTGCAACAATACCACCCGCAAGCGGACGGGTCTTATCGCAGTATAGTTGAGGATCGAACCCAAAGGACAACGTTTTTAAGAATCTTTGTCAGTTAGATCTAGCTCAAGTAAAACTAATATTTAGAACAATTGGTTGATTTGGGGTTTGATTAAACTAATTGCAAGAAAGTAAATGCGGAATTAAAAGATGGGTTTGGATCAATAATATGGAATCGCTGGGATGGTACTGGGTTTGACCACCGCTACACACGCAAACACATTCCTCTGCAAACATTCCAGGCAAGATACAACACTTCAAATAGAGCTGCTGCAGAACCCCCCATACGGGCGTCAGGTTCGCGTAAGCATCACCATAGGCATCAGATGTCTCGTCACCATCCGGATCACATGTCTTATGGCTCTGAAGATACAACATCCAACTAAGGCTGTGAACCCCCCTTTTCGGGCGTTAGGCGCACAGAAGCGTCACCGAAGGCTAGATGGCTCGTCCCCTCGCGGATCATACACTTACGACCTCAAGGAATCCCATCAGAAGTTCTCATCAAGGAGTCAACCGCGTCAACCGTTAAGCGAATAAGCGATTATGGTACGTGTAAACATCGACGAAAAGCACGAAGATACAAAATCCAACTAAGGCTGTGAACCCCCCATACGGGCGTCAGGCGCACAGAAGCGTCACCGAAGGCTAGATGGCTCATCCCCTCGCGGATCATACACCTAAGACCTCAAGGAATCCCATCGGAAGTTCTCGTCAAGGAGTCTAACATGCTAAACGACATTCATACCCATGCATTGAAGTTCTCGCAACATAGGGAGCACAAAGATGGAAACACGCACATAACCAACCTACAAGCTTAACGATAAACGACAAAATGAAGAGTTATATACATTGCCATGGAAAGTTTAACAAAAGAACATGGTTTGCATGGGCAGAGGGGCTAGTCCCCGCACCCCAGCGAAAAGGGACTACTCGCTCATGATGCGAGATACAAGAAGGATAGGAGAGAAAGATAGATCCGCCATGAGCTCGGTGCAGAGGGTGGACGCAACCCGGTGAAGAAGATGCGCTCCTTGCTCCGTCTTCTTTCTCTTCTTGGCCTCCTTGGACACAACACCAGCAGCAGGTGGAGTGGAACTTGATCAGGGTGGTACTCTGGTAGCCTATCGGCATCCGGATCCGATGCCTTCAAATGGGGACCATGGGGGTCTATTTATAGTTTCAGATCTGACCCCAAACGGTTTAGAGACCGTTTGGGCGCCAAACGGTCTTGAGACCGTTTGGGCACCAAACGGTCTGGAGACCGTATGGGCACCAAACGGTTTGCTTCGATCAATCTTGGCCTTGGCGAGGTCGTGCGACTTTAGTTCTTCAATCGGTCTGTGTGCTTGCATCGAACGGTCTTGGGACCGCGCGGGACCAAACGGTCTTGAGACCGCATGGGACCAAACGGTCTTGAGACCGAACGGGACCAAACGGTCTTGAGATCGAATGGGACCAAACGGTCTTGAAACCGAATGGGACCAAACGGTCTTGAGACCGAATGGGACCAAACGGTCTTGAGACCGAATGGGACCAAACGGTCTTGAGACCGAATGGGACCAAACGGTCTTGAGACCGAATGGGACCAAACGGTCTTGAGACCGCATGGGAACAAACGGTCTTGGGACCGAATGGGACCAAACGGTCTTGAGACCGAATGGGACCAAACGGTCTTGAGACCGCATGGGACCGCGTGGGACCAAACGGTCTTGGGACCGCGTGGGACCAAACGGTCTTGGGACCGCATGGGACCAAACGGTCTTGGGACCGCATGGCTTTCTTTGGCAACCAGTTTCATCATCCGTTCTTCATGTATTCCGTCAAACGGTCTTGGGACCGTGTGGACCCAAACGGTCTTGAGACCACAAGGATCCAAACGGTCTTGAGACCGTATGCATGTAGTTGCTTGATTTTCCTGCATTAAATGAAATATATTCAGTTAAAATCTTGATTATTGAATCACTAAGTAGTTTTGTGCATTATGATTCATAATAGGGTGAAAAGATGTGGAATAGAGATGAAATATTTCCAAAAAGGTAATTGAATTACATGATGAGTGTGCACTCATCAAAACACCCCGAACTTAAATCGTTGCTCGTCCTCGAGTAACATAAAGTTTGAAACTGTTGCCTAATGAAATACTTTCGATCTGTGTGATTTCTTCATCTTCACATCACAAATGTTTTCTTTCTGCTCAGTATGAATGAGTACCATAACTTCCTGGGACCACAAAACACGTCTTTCCATAGCTTCGTTCCTGAGTTCATTTCCCAATAACGCTTCCTCCCCACCTTTTCCAACGCCAAGCATGTCAAAGAGTGTTGTAGGAGTTCTGAGATACCCGCAGAATCAACAAGTATGCATTTGATCTGACACTGGTGTAGTTCAGGATGGTAGGGCATGTATTGCACCTTTAGGTAGAAAAAGGAGTGAAAGGTGGTATGGAAATAGAAGTAAATCTCTCCTCTATTCGACTCGAGATTTTTATTTGTTTTGCAATTTCATTTATTGCATTTTTTTTTTTGTGTGCACTATGGCATCTTTTATTGCAGATCTCTCCTCTATTCGACTCGAGATTGCATTTTCTTTTTGTGTGCTCTTTGGCATCTTTTTATTTCAGATCTCTCCTCTATTCGACTCGAGATTGCATTATTAGTGGTACGCCCCTATTTATTGGAAGGGGTATGGAAGAAGCGGATATGGGGAAAGTGGCGTGCCACCCCGAACTTAGGGTTTGGCACAAGTTTGGCTATTTTGGTGGTATTGATGGATGGAGGGATACGAAGATTATAGAAGAAGTGTAGAAGAGAGTTCATATCAACATGCAACTTGATTTACAATTCAAAACCGGGTTATTCTCTTTGTCATACTCTGCTCAAATAATGACTTGATGTGGATCCGGTGGGGGTTCTGAGCCATTGTTCCACTAGTCAGTTAGGAAGCACGACGTGTTTGATCCCTATCAGTTTGATAGATACTTATCATTTTGAAAAAAGTATTATGATGTTAGGAATCATAAGCTTCACAGGATGGTTTCAGGCAAAAGGCAAGTTTCAAAAGTCAGTCCTCTTGAGGATTCGCTTCGAATAAGGAGGATATTATGATGGGAAATGCATAGCAAGATAGTTAGTTACATTTTTATCGACAAGAGTCAAAATTTCAATAGGTATCTATTCAAAATTTGAAAAAATTTATGATAAAGACAACTTATATGAAAGAGGGTGTTTATGGAAGTGAAGTACGTACCACCCACCCTCTACCCCGAACTTAGAGATTTGCTCGTCCTCGAGCAAATCCTAAATTCAAGATGGAGGGGAAAGGAAACGCCAGGTATGACTACCTAGAATGATTTCGTTCTGATCAGCGCCACTCCGATCTCGTGTTCTGAAAGAAAACTATCTCATAAGGCAAATTTTATTTAAAGAAAATTTAACTATAAGGTAAGAAACAAAATTTGAAAAGGAGAAGTAAACATATTTATTGATCGGGTTGCCTCCCGACAAGCGCCTTTGTTTAATGTCGCTGGCTCGACAAAGTCCTTCATCTTCATGTGGGATCCTTGGGATCGGTGAGTTCTAACATTGATTTGGTGCCTATGTCTTTTGTGGTGAAATATCTCTTCAGGCGGTGGCCATTGGTTATGAATTCTCCTGTCTCTGCACTCCATAAAGAGAAGGTGCCATGAGGAGAGATGCTTTTGACAATGTACGGTCCAGACCAGCGTGAGCGAAGTTTTCCTGGGAATATCCTTAATCTTGAGTTAAAAACCAGGACTTGGTCTCCTACTTGTATGTCCTTTCGTTTTAGATGTCCATCATGCCAGAGTTTTGCATGTTCCTTGTAGATTCGTGCATTTTCATAGGCTGTCATTCTTAGTTCATCCATCTCGTTGAGTTGCAGAATCCTGGCTTGCCCTGCTTCTTTCGTATCAAAATTCAATTGTTTAATTGCCCACCATGCCTTATGTTCTAATTCGACTGGCAGGTGACAAGCTTTTCCATATATCAATTGAAAAGGGGTAGTCCCAAGGGGAGTCTTGTAAGCAGTATGATAAGCCCATAAGGCGTCGTTGATTTTTGTCGACCAATCTTTTCGATTACGTCCGACGGTTTTCTCAAGGATAGCTTTTAGTTGTCGGTTAGAGACCTCTACCTGTCCACTGGTTTGTGGATGGTAAGGTGAAGCCACCTTGTGCGAGACACCATATTTTCTTAGAAGAGCTTCAAAGCTTCGTTCAATAAAGTGGGAGCCTCCGTCAGATATCACGGTTCGCGGTACTCCAAACCGTGGGAAGATGATATCTTTGAATAATTTGATGACTGGTTTTGAATCACTAGTGACGGTTGGTATAGCTTCAACCCATTTCGAGACGTAGTCTACCGCCACTAGGATGTAGGAGAATCCATTAGAAGATGGAAATGGCCCCATATAGTCCACTCCCCAGACGTCGAATGTATGTGTTGAGTTGAGACCGAATGGGACCAAACGGTCTTGAGACCGCATGGGACCAAACGTTCTTGGGACCGCATGGGACCAAACGGTCTTGGGACCGCATGGGACCAAATGGTCTTGGGACCGCGTGGGACCAAACGGTCTTGGGACCGCATGGGACCAAACGGTCTTGGGACCGCATGGCTTTCTTTGGCAACTGGTTTTGTCATCCGTTCTTCGTGTATTCCGTCAAACGGTCTTGGGACCGTGTGGACCCAAACGGTCTTGAGACCACAAGGATCCAAACGGTCTTGAGACCGTATGCATGTAGTTGCTTGATTTTCCTGCATTAAATGAAAGATATTCAGTTAAAATCTTGATTATTGAATCACTAAGTAGTTTTGTGCATTATGATTCATAATAGGGTGAAAAGATGTGGAATAGAGATGAAATATTCCCAAAAAGGTAATTGAATTACATGATGAGTGTGCACTCATCATCTCTCCATCCCTTTGATAGATTGGTATTAGTTATGCAATATTATAAGTCACATTCATAAATTTGTCTAATATACCTTTAAGACTATTGAGCTTGTCTTGTTGCATCAGTTTTTTGTCAACATCGTGGTTCTTATAGTGAGGTTGGTCTTTGTCTCCCCTATTGAAATTGGGATGGATGATCCACCTTGAATTATAAATGTTTGAATATTGGTTGCTTCTTTGATTCTATGCTATATACTTTAATTGATTTTCATTTCCTTAGGTTGTATGGTTGTGTTTCAATCTATAACTTAGTTTGGACCGTGGAAAATATCACATCTCACAACATGATGTAGTTAATTGACATTCATGGAACTAAGATTCTCGGTGATGCTACCAATGTTGGTGTTGATATTTATGATTGTCTCAACATTATGGATGTCTTTGCCCTTTCTTCATGCACTTCTCATTAGTATTGATTTTGCAGGGTTTTGAGGGAAAGGGGCACAACCAACAAAATATTTGCCGACAATTTTTTTGTAGCCATAAAATATTAGTATATTAAATACATAAAAGGGATGACGAATATAACTTGGCATGTATTATCTGTCCAATGACTAGATACATCTTATATTGGTGTATAACTCAAATTACATATTTGAGTTTAAAGTTGTTGTTGTTGTTGCATCCTCACAACAACACCTTGTCTTCTCTTTGAAGAAAATGCTCATCCTCAAGCATCTACACGACGGCCTCAACCTTAATGTCATCCATGTGGATGTCGGAGCTCTTAGTGCATCACATTGGTCGCCAAGAGGAATTTAAACTCAAATTCATTAACACATTTGTGTCGTTTGATCTCCTTATCCTACTGTTACATGTTGTAATCCTTGGGACGTGATTCTATCTCTAAGAGGAAGAACTCTTAAAAAGTTTGTGTCTCAATGTATGTGTCTCCTTTTATACGTCCAACCCTTTACTTAAGAAATTCATGGGGTTGAATTTTCAAAAATCCTAATATGCTCATAGTCGCAAATAGGAGTAGAATCAATTAGGAAAAGCCAACATAATCAATTTAGGGAAACCCACACATACTTCCCAATTGACTAGTTGGTCATCCAATTGACTGATTGGGTCACCCAGTCAACTGATTGGAACATCCAATCAACGGGTTGACCAAATTAGGCAAGTCTCAATCCATATGATTGTTCAGTTTGATTCAAATTGAACTGGTCTCCATTTTTCTTTTTTGTTTCCTATCTTGTATCCAATAGACCAACTGAGTATCCCAATTGATTGATTGATCAACTTCTTAAATGCTAACCAATTGATTAACTGACATTCAATTGATTGAGTGATCAACACCACCCATTTGATTGGCTGACTTACCCAATCAATCGATTGGGTATGAATTTAGACTTTACATAATTCATAACCATTCTAATCATGTGTATGGTTAGGAACTTCAATTACCTTAAGCATTCTTATGTGTGTGATCATGTAGGTTCTGCATTACATTGGTATTGATGTTAAAATTTTCAAAAGCAAAGAGTGGTATCTAGAAATATGGCATTTCCACTCAAGTAATTGGAATAAGTTGAAAATAACTTTAAAAAATAAGTGATATATGTAAGCATGACCATAGAATCCCTTTGTTGCAGATATCCAGATTGAACCTGATGCGTGAAGTAGTCATTCTTTTGATATTCAACTTATGCTTCTTGAACCAGAATAGACTATTGAGATTATGTGGACCTCATTATCATATATTGTGTCACATGATTATGGCCATCTATTTCATAGTATCTATCATTAACTACCCAATATATCACTCCAATAGGAGGGACAAATTCCGTATACATCACTCACAATAATCCACTACTTGTATATGCCACACACAAAAGTATAACTTTTGGACCCATGATGTTTGGAGTGGATGATGGAAAGTTGTCGATGGTGGTGAGAAGAAATGAAGAAACACCTACAAGCTAGAACTGAATAGCTAGACACATCCCCTAAGATGTTGGATACCACAATAAATGATCTTTATCCATCAATCTATTAAATCAATGGTTGCTATTAATTTTATTGAGGTAATATTTAAAAAACCCTAGAAAATGGTAGTATTATCTAAATATGACATATAGGCTATCAATTTTAATCCGGAAAACATAAGGAATCCAAAAACACTATTTAAAGATAACTCAGATTTTAGTTACTTGAATTGCTCTAATATTTATCTTTGATGATTAATATGGTGATATGCCTAAACTATGTGTGAAAAATGTAAGTGTACGACTCGCGTAAACTAAGACAAACTCCACTTCTATAGTGGTTTAGGACTTATCTAGTTGCATTATCAATAACTCTAGGTTGTTCTTTCACAGCAATAAGACCTTTCTCAAGGCGTGATGTGGGATGTGTAAATTCTAATCCCTAATTCCTATATTGAAGAAATTAGTAGTCTAATATATTGGTTGTGGTGATCAGGCATAAATAATTCGATAAGAAATTATAGATTCACATCCGGAATTAAAGGAAATTGATGATTAATTCATCAAATTCAAATATAGAGTAATATCAGACTACTCTGGGGTCCTACAAAATATGGGGATTAACCCCGCATGATTTCTACCATCATAAAAACAGAGTAAGAGGGAGAAAACAAGCTAAATAATAAAAAAACCAATGAAAAACACTTGATGAAGTGGTTCTGATAATCCCCTCAGTAGACACCTCGATCTTCAATGTTTCATATACAAATCTACCCTTCAAAAGTGCCCAGAGCTTTCTGTCAATGGCTATCTCCTTCAACTACTCCTCCCTAGCTTTGTGTGTTGTTGCAATGAGTTTGAACGTGATATTCCCCTTTGGACGAACTCCCCTTAGGTCATAAGTGGGGCTCTTGCCATCATTAAATTGCAGTCATTGGATCTGTCTTGATTTTCAATATGCACTACTCATGTAAGTCCATACACTAATGAGGTCTCAGTGGCATCGAGTTTTTGGCTGACTTGAAATACTCAAAATGTGTTTGTAATACCAATAAGTGTGTCAATAGCATCGAGTTTCCGCCTACGAGTTCTAACTTGATTTGGGTGCAAAAGTTGGTACCACCGAGTCTATTATCGACGACATCAAAGCAACAAAGCCTAGTTACTAATGCTCTCTAGATAGTGAGTTGGTAGCACCTACTACTTTCTTTGGTATCATCAACTCCATACTCACTAGCATTGAGATTTTTGGAATTCCTTGTTGGATTTTCATGCCATGTTGGTACTACTGACATGGATGTCGGTAGCACTGAGAAGTAATGAAAATGCTTGATTTACCTAAAATAAGGGAAAGTTAACATAAGTATGAATAAAAAGTGATAATTCAGCATAGTTTGGTAAAGATACTTAATATTTGATGCAATGGTGATTCACATGCTAGCAATGATAAACAATGCATAAATATATCTCTAAAGGAACAATTATGCATTAAATGCATGAAAAGTAGCTTGTGCAAATCAAGTAAAACTCAATGCATCAAAATCCTCTAAGGTTAAATGTTTTAGGCCCTCAAGAAACACTACCTTTGTATCTATTTGAAAAAGTAAGCAAGTGGATAGATCCTATGAACTACATCTCTCAAATGCCCCCACCTAACGGTCCCAAATTGGACCTTACCAACCACTGAACAAATAACTAGTATGAAGTGACAAAAATGTTCATTAAATATGTCCACTCATAGATCAATTAAATGCTATTAATAAAGATCTATTAATATCATAGTCAATAGGGCATATACTTGGTGCACCATGTGATTCCCCATATACATTACTTTGTTCTACCTACACAACTATGGTGGAAGCAGTTCCCTGTATAAAAATGAGTGATAAAAATCATTTATATGGCCTAACATACAGAGCAATGGGGGACATGAAGTAGGTGGTTGTGAACAAGAACAACAAGTAACATCCAAATTGTTTATGCAAAAACAAAGTATGATGAACCTACATAATGAAGGGAATGAAAATGCATGATTTCTAATGCCCACTATCAAGGTTGAATGATGAATGCACAGAATGTCTCATCCTGATGATGAGTGTGGTTGGAAGTAAGCATGCATGTAAATTATTCTCACCTTCTCCATAAATAAAATTAGTATTGAGTTTGAGGCATCCTTTTATCCCTTTTTTGTTTGATACTTTTTTCACGGTCCTCTTATTTTAGCATGGTTTATGATTAATGCTTGGGTTTTCTTCAACATACATCATCACTTTTCTTTTCCTTTCACCGAGAGGGGTTACAAATGTAGATCCTTCCACTCTAAATTTATGTAGAAAGAGACATAGATACATGTTGCAAAATAGATAAAGAATGATGCAAAAGAAAAGTTCACTCGACATGAAATTTATTATGCAACTAATTTTTATGTACATCTCTATATTTTTTCATTTAATGCACTGTAAAGAACCTAGATATCATGCTACCATTATTTTATGTAATACAATCAAAAGGAAACAATTTGGGTTACTTGATCATCTTGAGGTGGTGAATGAAATGTCTTGAATGGTGGGTGGAATCACATGATTAAGAGACAATGTCTTTCTTAACTATGATATATCCCTCTCCTATCAACCTGTGTATAGGGTAGCCTTAGAGTTTCTTTATAAAAATACCATTTAAATTTGTGTTACTTGTTTGGTTGGTTTGATTTCAAACCTCATCATCATACATAATTCTCAGATAAATAAGATTTTCATTCATATTAAGTGTCCTCAAGCTGACTAACCAAACACTTCCTCTAGTTGGTGATGCCTTATACCTTGCATGTCAGCTTAAAAAGATGTGATCATTTTTTTATTTTAAAATTCATTGAGAAAGCACAAAACACATTATTTTTATGATAGATAAAATTATGATAATTAATCTCTATGATTGTACTAGATAGAGTGTGTATCCTATACTTGGAAACAAGAAAAACTAAAACAAGATGGATAATAAACAAGAAAATGGGAAATAAACAAGAAAAAGTTATTCCATCACCCCCCCAAGCTTGAACTTGACTATGTGCATATAGTTAAAACTCAAACTAAGAGGTGGACCAGGGGTACCGGATGCTCAGTGTGGTAATGGTGGGTGGAAGATTACTAGCATATTTTGTGGATCTGAAGGAGTGTGGATGATCTACATGCTTTAGTCTTTGACTAGAAATTTCAGTTCCACCAATAATCACGTTGGTGGTACCAAGTTATGTCATCTATTATCCTCCTTGATCTTTATAGGTCGGTACCACTGATATGACTCTTGTTGGTCTTGAATCTCCTTTCATGTAGCTTTGTGATTTCTCCTTACAAATGCTACTGCTACCAACAATAGCATTGGTATTACTGACTTGAATTGTTCACACTCATATTTTGACTGATACGGAGTCCGTAGTTTTTCACACCGAGAAAAAGAATCAAGGCACCTTTATTACTTCAATTAAACATCTATAAACAGAAATAAAAAATGTAACTAATGAAAAATCCTAAACAAAAAGTATATAATAGAAATGAAAATGGGTTGCTTCCCATAAGCACCCTTGTTAAATGTCCTAGGCTCGACAAAGGGGTTTTGTTCAGCATGGGTTGTCACAGGATGATTGTGAAGACTCATCAGACAGTTGAACTCCACTCTATCATCATCTATCCCCAGCGTGAAGTAGCCTCTACCCATGGCAATGATAACAACTGTCGTATCTTAGAACAACCTTCCTAACAACATCTCAGATCCTTAGATCTCGTGCATATCCATGACAACAAAGTCAACATGATAGATGAATTTGTCAAATTTGATTAGAACATCCTTGCATATCCCATATATCCTCACAATTGATCCATCCATCAATTGGATTTTCATGGATCTCTTTTTTGGTTTCTTCATCCCATCTTCTGAAAGGTAGAGAGAGGCATGATATTTATGATTGCCCTATAGTCACATTGTGCTTGTTGGAAATGTTTGCAGCTAATGGTATAAGGGATGTAGAAATATCATGGGTCCTTTCTCTTTGTCAACACTCTTCAATGTATCATAAAACTCACCACTTCATCAACACATAAGAAATTTGTATCTTTTATTTGTCTTTCTTGTTGATGATTTCCTTCAAGAATCTTCCACTGCACGGATATGTTCTATCACCTCCATGAGTGGAATGTTGATGTGGAGCTTTTAGAAGATGCCTAGGATTTCACAAACTAATTTTCATCCTTTCTCGACTTCAGAATATCCAGGAATGGCACATGTGGCTTCTATGTACGCTTGTGCAGAGGAATGTCTGGAACACTAGGGTTTTCCTCCCCTAAGTTTGCATCAACGCCAACTCCTAGGACCAAATATGGAATGTTTGTTGTGGATGTCATGGTATGTGGTTTCTCCTTCTCGATAGTTGATGCCTTCTTGTTGATTGTGACTGCTCCACTACAGAGTATAACCTTCACCTATTCTTATTGCACATGCACCTTTTCTGGAATTGGGGCGTGGACATAGCAATGGTGGAATATTGAAGTTCCTTATATTGCAAAACTGGTTTAGTTGGGGTTTCCTTGTTGCTTTTTGCAGACATTATATTGAATAAGGTGCATGTGTGAGAATAATGCCCTGGTATTCTACTTCCCCATGGTCTTCCATACATGTTGTGGGGAAATAGAACTTTTGGTACCTAGACCCGTTCTGGCTATGGAGTGTGTCGTTTTGATGACTCCTTAGTAGCATGGTCTATTTCCTTCAAAACAGAGACAAAATTTACTTGATAATGTTGATGAGTTGTCTCTATATTCCCCAAAATCCATGCTTAAGGGGATTCTTAGTGAATGCCACCTTCGCTGCTATATACTTTATCCAATCACCACATATATATAGTATGTATCATATACATGCTATATCCCACAAAAAAAACATGTAATAAACAAAAAGTGATGGTTATGGCCATTCTAATGTAATTCCTTAGAGCCACGAGAAATTATTACAACGTAGGATCTACATCTCATGCGGAAACATGGTGTTGATGGAGATCCATGCTTTTCAATTTGGATTGATCAGTTTAAACCTTGAACTGGTCGGATAGCCTCCTGGCCGACCAGTTGGTCATCTTATGGGTCGTCTAGTCTACGGTCAACCATCTTCTGGGTCCTCCAATCGATTAGTAGGGTCCACCGGCTGATCTCTTTGATTTGGCATCCTTGGTCCTCCTCTACCATCCAACCAGTTGGCTCACCTTCAAGATGGTCAGTTGGCCTGGTGTTGAGCGTCTACTTCTTTTTCGTAACAAGAAAGTAAACTATCCTACTATTACATGATTACAAAGAAATCTTGAGTTACATTCGAGGGGAACAAAGGTAGGAGAGAATAATACTATTACAACTAGAAGATAAGATAAAGGATCGATATACAAACTGAGATGAAATAAACACACAACCACCATACACATATAATTAGGATTATTGGCCATAACCACACTACATGTCCACCAACAAAACTCACTTTTAGGGTGACACGTATATATATATATATAGGGATTTATGTGTGGTATTTGACTAGTCATTTATATTCACATCGTATGCAATAAATCAACGGTAAAGACCAAAAATACGATCATATCGATAATTCCAAAATATAGTAAATTGACATGGTGAGCGATTTAATTTTAATACTACGGATATGAGCCCTTTGATTCTGTTGTACCCATTTTATCTAGTACATTTAGGCCTCATTTTGACTCACAATCCTATCCATCATGTCTTCATTCCACTCTATTCTACTAGGACCTCTATCCTACTGATATTTTTGTCACAAGAACATGCACTCCTTCTCTTCACCTCTAGTTGAGGTGTCAAATTTCAGATCAAGCCTCTTTATGAGTTTGTGCATTTGAGGTTTAAGTAATGAACTCTCTTAATTCTACAACACTTTTAATTATTTTTTATGCTTCTCTCTTCTTCCCAAGATTAATTCTTGGCTATATTCTTCAAGATTTCATGACATCTTGTAGCCTTGTTGTTCAAGAAGAATCTTATCCATGCACTGTCAAGCATAATTCTCTCCCCTTTGTGTAAACCATAATAGAATGTCTTCTTCTAGCCATACAAGTTAATCCAATGACGATGGACCTTCATGAGCAAGTTCTAAAATCTCTCCCAAGCTTTAGAATATGACTCCTCAACATGATGATTGAATTTGTGGATCTTCCCCAATAGTTCATATATTTTCTGGGGTGAAAAGTATCTCTCGAAGAAGGTTTCAATCATCCTATCCTAGGTTTTGATAGATTTTGGTCGGAGGCTAAGGAACCATACCTTAGCATTATCTGATAGGGAATATGAGAATAGCTTCACATATATAATTGTGTCTAGAACCCCGTCTAGATTTAGCATGTCACAACTCTCCCCCAAGCTATTAATATGTGCTATTTTGATCCTCTACATTTATAGTCATGGAATGACTATGATTTGATTAATACCACAAGTTTGGGATCTATCTTGTAGCTGCCAGTGTTGACTTCTTGTCATTTAATTGGCCCCAATTGAGCTCTGGCTGAAAATGCATTTATCTTCTCCCAAATAGTTTGTTCCTCAGGCATGTCCTCTAGATTATCGTCACTGTTTTGTGATATGACTGCCTCATGTTCTTACTCTGCCTGTGGTAGTGGAGTTTATATGATATTCTCACCTAAAGTTCCAAACGCTGACGCCTTGTGAAAGATATCCTCCTATTCTACAATAGTTGGAGTAAACTCCGTAATCAGTTCTTTGAGTGTGAACCATGCACTAGTACCTAAAACTCAATGACAAGGTGAGGACAGAGAAAAAATTTCAATTCTGCTTTTGACTAAAGAAAGATGGAACATAAATAAAATAAAAACATTAAGTAGATTGGCCGGTCACCACACTCGTAGCACAGGTGTTATCGTTTCCACAACAACAACATCAAGAACTTGACACCCCTAAATTATGTGTGTCGAACACAAGTAACATAGGCCTATGTGGCCCGAGTGTTGAACTTAGGGAAACATTTTCCATAAACTACTAATAATTGTAACCTAGTCAACTAGGACTATAAAAAAACAAATGAATGGTTGTTTAATAACTAAGAGTAAAGAATTAAAATCTAAATTAAACAAATGTGGTCAAGAATTGGTGGATTCGTTAGCATTACAGTTTCACCCAACATGAATTGCATTCAAACTTCATTTCATTAATAATTATTCACCCTTAACGTTATACTAAAGACATGTAGAAAGTATTACCCACTCCCACAGTATAATACATTACATAGACTAAGATAAACCCCACTCCCGTAGTAGTTCAAAAAATAGCTAGATGCATTATCAATAACTCTATGTTATTCTTTCACAACCATAAGCCCTCTCCAAAGGTAAGATATGAGTTGTGTAAATCTATAACTTTTCCAAGCGATAATCCCTCTCCAGAAGCAATTAGTGGTCTAATGTATTGGTTGTGGTAATCATACAAAAACAATTCAATAAGCAGTTATAGATTCACATCTATAATTAAAGGAAATAGATTATTAATTCATCAATCTCAAATACAAAGCAATACCATGATACTCCTGAGTCCTCGGGAATATAGGGATTATCCCCGTAGGATTTCTACCATCATATGAAGAGAGTAAGAGGGAGAAAACAAGATAAACATTAGGAAATCAATAAAAAAAACCTCTGAGAAGAGCTCCCGACGATCCCCTCTGATAGACACCTCGATTTGCAGCGTTCTGGATGCAAATCTTTTGTACACAAGTGCTCAGAGAATCCGATTCATGAATATCTCCTTCATCTCCTCCTCTCCTAGCTTTGTGCTCTGTTGTAGTGAGAGAGAATGAGATGTTCCCCTTTGTCCAAACTCCCATTAGGTCATAAGTGGGGCTTTGGCCGCCATTAAGTCACAGTTATTGGATTCATCTTGATTATCAATCAACAGTGATCGCATAAAGTTGGTACCCCTGTTGACTGACTTGAAACCCTCAGAATGTGTTAGTACTACTAACAAGTGTGTTGATAACACCGAGTTGCCGTCTATGATTTCGGGCTTGATTTGGGTGCAAAATTTGGTACCACTGACTATGTTATTGGTTGCAATTAAGTAATAAAATCTAGTTATTGATGCTCTCTGGATGGTGAGTCAGAAGCACTGACTACTTTCTTTGTTATCATCAACTCCATACTTGGTAGCACCGACTGGTGTCTCAGTAGCAATGAGATTTCTGGAATTCCCTATGGAATTTTTGCATCATGTCAGTACCACCGAAATGGATGTCGATAGCACAGAGTTGTAATGAAAATGCTTGATTTACTTGAAACAAGAGAAAAATAATATAATTCCAAATAAAAAGTTCAACATGATTCATTAGAATTACTCAGTGCTTGATGCAATGGTGATTCACACACTAATAATGGTAAATAATGTATAAATATATCTATAAATGAAAAATTATGCACTAAATTCATGAAAAGTGACATGTGAAAAGCGACTAAAACTCAATGCATCATATGGAAACCCTTATTCAAACTCATGTTGGATAGTGTTTAAGTACACAGAACAACATGTGATTACGGTAGATACTTCAAGTATAAGGATCATAGTCACCACTGTCACATTAAGATATGACGTTGTTACATGGATGTGATGTGTCATTATCAAAGAGTGTCCTATAAAACTTGTTCTCTAACAAGTACCCATGTATCTCAATTGGTATCCCATATCATGACTAAAAAGAAAATCATCATTTAGTATAGAAACTAGTATCATGTGTTATTGTTGTCCTTTAATATCCACAACAATGTCTGAATAGGGACTTAACAAGTATGAATACTCTAAGTATATGCATGATGCCATGTTTAGGTCCTCAACCAAAATCATACACCATTGAGTCAAAACGTTCTTATGACATTATTATACGTATTCATTATCTCAATATTAAACAAATATAGTAAGCATTTTTACCTTTTATTAATGATCAAAATATATATAATGTATTTTATTATAATAATCACATGATGGCTCTTGGGGCATACAACCAATGGATTCATGAACATTTTTTTCAAGTAATTTCTTCCTCTCACTGGCTTTCTTCATTAAAAAAAATCCTCCATTGGTGCATCAATAATTTAGCTATTTTTGTGGGATAAACAACTATAGAATGGGTTCATCTATATCACTTGAGAAGATTGTGGTGTGGATACATCTGAAGTAAATATGTATACAAATCCCAAGCTTGAAATTCTGTCTTTCCATCTTGTTGTTCAAAATAGAAAATTTTAGTCAAGAACTCACTTGCCTTGCTTGGAGGGGATTAAATGCAAAGAGTATGTCAAAGATTATTCTGAGTTTAAATGAATCCTTTCTCTATTTCTTGCACCCATAAATTTTCTTATCCTCTTAATGTAAAAGGGAACTATTAGAGTCATAGCCCAAAATCGATCATCCCATTGATTTTGATTGTATCACTAAGATCCATGAAGTTCTTCATGTGGAGATTTGCATCTTCGTGTATCAATCTAGAGAATTGATTTTGTTTCACTAAAGCAATTAGACTTGGGTATAATTGAAAGTGTATAGCATCTACAATGGGTTGCATGATTTCCCAACTAGAATCCTCATTTGGATGAGGTAAGATGTAATCAAGAAATGTTTTCTCGACTGTCATTGTTCAAGTTGAGTTGGCAATTGCTTCTACTTTATTTTTTTATTTTTCCCTTACTCATGATTGCTTATTAGTTAGAAAAACCAGAGTGTGTCAAATATCTCAGAGAATGAGTCCAAATTAGAAAGAGTGATAACCATGCATGGTTCTTATTAAACAAAAAGAAAGAAGTTTACTTCTCAAATCATTTTGCATGAAATGCAAAAACTAAACACGTGTAGGAAGTTAATCCCTTGGAACCACAACACTAACTAAAATTGATTGCCTCACAAGGGGTGTGCATGCAATCAAAAATAAAAACCAAAACAACACGCTTGAAGCCCACAACATCACATGTAAATGACGGTATAGCTTTGTCTCCATAGGAAAGCAAGACATATTATACACAAACCTGATCAATTAACCATACAATAAGAAAATGATCATTTTGACTATATTCTAAAGTAACTAAAGCTTGTCTCAAAATATTCTCAAGTAACAATATAAGGAAGATGCTTTTGTCTCTATAACACCTATTAATCATATCATGAACATTTGCAAAATAGACTGGATTCCTTCCTTGCCCATACCTCACATAATAATATGATTAATGACTCCCACCTATTAATAACCTAGGTAACAATATTAGTTTCTTGTAGATGGCAATATAGCATATACTAACATGTTCTTCTAAATTCCTTCATAGCAAATATTTATCAACCTTCATTACTTGTGCGAGGAGGTTAACATAAAATATGTAATAGGCAATTGGAGCTCTATCATCCTCTAGTAAACTGGCATTCATCCCATGTATTTTGGATAAGGGGATGTTAGTAACATTGATTATAGATTCTCATAAGCAATTTTAAGTAATTATGAAAACAAAAATAGAAATTCATAACATCATAAAGAGTTGTCTATAGAATAACCAAGTTGTACCAAAGAAGAATCAAACACAATGGAAACCACTCTGTATTCAAAGGTTATCCACCAAAAATGTAGAAAACCATATTTTAACAAGTTTTATCAAGTAAATAAAGAGAAATAGAGTGGAGCAAATCATAGAAGAGAAACAAGATACAAAACAAGTAGAGGAGAAATCTTCTACAAAGGAGTTCCATGAGAAGCTTCTCTAGCTTGAGGAGGAGGACATGTGCCCTTTTGGCCTTCTTTTTTCTTATTCCTTTCAACCTATACTAGAATAGAATCTCCATGTGGATATCATCCTTTTCCTTTGCCAAAGATGGAGTGAAAACATGAGAATTATCTTGTCACAACCACCCTTTGAGATTTATATATTTTCAACAAAGCATCGAGACACAATGTGCTTGCTATGAGACACACCATATCTATCTAATGTTTCTAATATAAAGGCACCAAATCCATTTGGTGTGATGATTTTAGGAGTCAACACATACTATCTATGACTATGTTAGAATGATTAGTGTAAGGCCCCTAAACTTACTTAATGAGTTGAATAAGCTTAATTACAATAATGTAATTCTTATAAACCTAATCAAACATTTTTATATGCTTTTAAATCATAATACAAGCTTAAGTTTCAAATTTGGTCCAATTTGGACATTGTTTGAGCAAGTTATGCAATTTTATGCACATTTTGGACTTTTTTGCAATTTACCCAATTGAGAGGTTTTCTTTGCAATTTATCACTTTCATTATGTTCCTTTGATATTATCTCATCATTATTCAGATTTTTGATCCAGGGGTCACCTATTTAATCCTTGGTTTGAAGGTGTTTTCTCCAAGGGTATTTTAGGGTTTACCCCTTCACGGATGAGCTACCTTTAGTAGCTATCAAATAATGATGTATGTGATTGGTTGGGAAATTCTACAAAGGAAATATAAGAAGTTATATATGAATGTTTGGGGAGCTTCTTGTGTGTGCTTTTATATTCTTAATAGTTTAAGGCCGTAGACACATGGGGAAGCTGCTTTTACACCTCATGCTTGCTTCCATCCTTATCCTTGGGTTATATTTACCTCTTCCTTGCCCAAGTATGAAACTATGCTTGATTTCTCTTTCCTTTAACCTGGATCAACGACTCCCCTCTGTTTTTATATGGAACCAAGTTCTCTAAGGTAGAAGACAACCTCTTTTTGGAGAAGAAGGTCTCCTAGAGCTCCATTTAGCCCTACCTAGGGTTTCCAAGGTCATCTTCTAGGGATTTTGACCAAGGAAAGTTATTTTCTTCCTTTCCTCTCCATTTGTCTTGCTCTTATCCTTCCTTAGACCTTCCTCCAGGTCATAACCTTTCTGTTCCATGGTAAAATTTGCTCTAAAGCTCTAAAACCCTACCTTTCTTACTCCTTATGCTTAGGGTTTGCTCATTTGATGAAGAAAGGTGCTAGATGGACGAGTTCATAGCTTATGCTTGGATTTTCTACCCTACCTGATCGAGTTTTCTTCTGTGTGGGGTTTCATATTCTTATTAGAGGCAATTTTTATAACTTTCTCCACGTCATAAGCTTGCTAGCTCATGTTCTTGCTTGAAAATGATGATTCATGCACTTAAAATCTATGCTTGACAATTTCAATTTTTATAATATTCCCTGTTCTAATTTCAATTATATATGAACCTGTGATCATGTTTACTTTATTCCTAAGGTATAATATGGCTTGGATCAGGTTGGTTTGACAACCTATGGTGCTAAGAAACTATCAACCAATGGTCAATTTTAGGGTTTTAAGTTGATTTCTTCTATAAACCCATGACCTGATGATGGTACCATTGCAACAACCCTATGGTGTTGTCTTCATGACAACTGATGGTCATGATAAAAGGTGTTATATGATGGTGACAACCTATGGTCATCCCCTTAGGTCAGTTTTTGGATCAATTAGAAGTTTAATGATAAGTACCCTAATAATGTTATCAATCAATGATGACACTAGCTTAATATTTGATGCTAATTCAAGAATATAGTGCTAATCTAACAACCTATGGTGACTTAATGGTCACTAATGATGGTGTATCAGGTCTCCACAACCTACGGTGAGTTAATCATATAGTTGTAGCATCAATTAATCCTTAGACCAGTGGTTTCTTGGGTCAGTTGATGCAATGGTCGGACCTATACTAAAATTGATGGTTTTAACATATGAACTTGACCCAGTGGTCAGGATCTAATGTTTATTCCTCCAATAAAGTGGAATGATGGCTAATTTAATATGTTTTCCCTAATAATGTGATTTATAGGGTTTCTTTTATATGGTCAACTTAAGGAGCTTACTTGTTGATAATGGATGGCTTGTTTTAAATGAATAGTCGATTGTGGGTTTTACCCTACTCTCAATGGAACTTTTTGTGTTGTTAATCAAGGGATGTCTACGGTTAGTGGTGACTATTTCTAGAGAACCAATTAAGGACTTCATTGGTGTTTTATCCAAGGTGTTTACTTATGTAAACAACCAATGGTCTTACCTTTTAAACATCCAATGGTTCTGGGTGACATAGTGGTATGGAGATATGGGTTGAAAGATGATGGAATAAATGGAGGGTTACCCTTAATAAGGTAGTCTTACCTATTCACTCATATGAATAGAAGGAATGATAATCATATTGTGTTAATATGTAACCCTAATGATGTATAGCTTGTTATACCTAGCTATAATATAACTAAATCATGGTAATTGGGTATGAATAGTCCTTGAATGACTAATGCAATCATGGGGTACTCTCTTATTGTTGTTGAAACCCTAGTATACTATAACCTGAAGGTTACATCTTGATTTATGTGTGGGTTCATACTTGATAATAGTATGGAATGTGAAGGTGATGCTTCACCTTATGCATCAATGATCCAATGGGGATGTCGTGAGTTAGGGTTTGGGCATAAGTGTTGATTAGTAACATTGATATAATTTATCATGTTTAACCTAACTCTAATGCAAATAGATAAAGATGAGTATTCATGATTGACATTCTTATATGATGGAATGATGGTGGAATAACCTCCTTAATATGATCATAACCTTAATGTGTTAATTAGTAGTTATCATAGCCACATGGTTGATACTTTCTTATGCTAAACATGTGCATTATGAATATGATGAGTGTTAATCATGTCTAGATTCCATGCATGTTGATGTAATAAAGGAATGTTATTAATGTTAATATAACCCTAATATGATTGTCTATGAATATCTCCTAGATCATTAATGCAATATTGTGTTAATCTGGTGTATTATATGTAAGTGATGTTCTTGAGCCTTGTTATAAGGAATGGAAAGATAATGATGATCTTGTAGGGAATAATATGATGGTCTTAATGACCTTTGGGAATGGTTGAGCCCTGAATGAGGTGTAATCCTCTTGTGTTGATAATGGGTTGATACGCTATGATTTTGTGAAAAGGATTTATATCATATGATAGTATGATGGTCTTAATGACCTTTGGGCATGGTTAGGCCCTGAATGAGGTGTAATATTCTTGTGTTGATAAGGGTTAATACCATGTGATATTGTGAAAAGGATTTATATCTTGTGATAGTATGATAACTAGTGTAGTCTCATGAATGGTAAGTGAATAGTACCATGTGATGATGAGATGAGAAATTATGTTTCACACATTTTATATCTTTTGAAGTTGTGATATTTATGTGCTTGTTAGAAGTGAATTAGGGTTTGTATGTCCACTTGTTTGATGCAGCCTTAATTCACCCAATTGGCATAACTAATCAAGTGAAACTCTAATCATGTAGTGCCATGTGCCATAGATCCATCTGAGTGTCAGAATTTTCCAGATGGTGTAATGAGTATTCCTAAGGGAAACTCGGAGCGCATATTGTTGAGTATGTGGGGGTGGCAAGTTGAGGATATATCATGGTCATCCACAATGCAGATTATGGAGGTTGGCTATGGTCATGCCTCATACATATGATGTGATTGAGAACGGATGTCGTCATGTCTCAGTGATTATATATGTGATAAGATTGGAGGACAACTGCAGTTGTACCTCAGATGGTAGGGTATGCGTACCCACCTCCTTTCACTAGTGTCGTGACATGTACCAAGGACGGACTAGGCTGTTAGCAGCTTGACCTTATGTGTCGATGTGGCGGACTCATACTGACTGGGGGTGGAGAAGATCTTAGGAGTCTGGCTCTTCCTAGATCTTGTATGGCACTAATTTTGACTTAGCAGCGGTTAGTTGGATTTTGAGTGGTATCCTCAACTTCCTATGGGCATAATAAAAGATGTAATGCAGCCGTATAGCATATCTGTTTAGGGTTATACATGACGCTTCACATTGGATGATAACCCTTGTTTGTTCTCTTTACATAAAGATGATGCCTAGTGCAATTAAGAGATAATAGATATACTTATGATGTGGATATGCTTAAGATTGTAGATGTGTACATACAGTAGCCATGATTATGCTGATAACTATACTTCTATTGTTGATTATAATCATGATTCTATCTATCTCATGTTGTTAGTTATGATTATCATGCTAGCCATGCCTTTATAACTAGAGATGCATATAATGCTAATTATGCTTATCTAGGTAATTGTGCTTATGTTGTTAGCTCTTTTTATGATGTTGATATGTTCAACCTATTAGACATGCTAATGTTGTTAGCTATGCTTTAGTGGCTAGACTTATTCATAATGATAGAGATTCTATGTTACTAGACTAGCTCATGATGCTAGATATGCATATGCTATTGAATTGCTTATATTGTCAACAACATAAAGGTTGATAGTCTGGCTAATGATGATAGTTATTATCTACTCCATTATGTATTTTGTTAATCATCAGTGTTGTTGAGCTTATTTGTTATATATGATTAAACTACTTAATTGTTTAATTACTTAAAAATGTTGTAATCAATAATCGTTGTTGGAGGTTATATCTCTTACTGGGACATGGGTACCACCCTTGTGGTTTGCCACATCCTTTTAGGTAATCTGAAGTGACGAAAACAAACATGTGGCAGAAAAGAGGAGCTATAGTAATGAATCTATGAGAAAGTTGATTAGATGTCTAGTGTGTCCTAGATTCATCCGCGTACTCTCAGATCTGGTCCAGAAAAAGTTTGTATCTGATGTTTCAAATGAATCGGATTTTTATTAGCATATTAATGCTTGTTTGTGTGGCATATATGAATATTGTTCTCATGTGTATATATGTGGTGGCTAAGATGATAGAACAATTTTTATCAAATTCTTGGCATAGTATGGATATAAGAAAGATTTTTGGCTCTTATGCAAATGTTTCTGAGTGGGTGCTGACGTTGAAATCGGTTTTAATTTACCCTTATTTATGGGTATGTGATTAATTAGTGATTTATTGTGTTTTATATTTTTAGTAATCTTGTTTAGTGTAACGGGTTCTCACAAGTTGGTATCAGAGCTTTAGATTCACTGAGTCTACAGGGACACTAGGACTTTAGACTAGGATGATGTCTAAGTTAAGAACGTGACACAAAAACATAGTGCATACTGCCTAATCGCAGTACTTGGATGCCCTGGCTAGGTATTCAACTATTGAAGAAATGTAAGTATGGAACTCTTAGATTGTTATCTTTCTGATTACTCTGTTCAAGTAGTCATTTTGAGACAATCTAAAGAGCATAACGAATAAGAAATCATTGTGTGAATATCTCAATCCTACCTTAAAGAAGATGAGAATTGCATCATTATCTATCAAAACTTGAATGTTTGGTAACTATAAGAGAAAGATACAACACATGAAATCTAAATCTGAATACAAATTAGAAAAAGAGGAGTTCTTGAAGATGTGATTCAAGAATATAATAAAATAAAAGACAGATAAGTCTATACTTATAAAGTGAATCAAGGTATGAAATCCACATAAGATGAAAAGAACTCCTACAACAAGTATAAAATGGGAAGATAAATGGGAACAACGACAAAGGAATAAGGTGGAACCTGAGTTAATCTTAGGCCAACCTATGTGTGTAAGAAAGTGATAATGTAAAATAAGCATAGCATGTGAAATAAATTAAGGCATATGATCCATTTTTAATGAATAAAATGTGTAATATGATGATTTACATGTTGATAAGTGGTTGAAAAATATAATAAAATAAGAGAACATACCCAAGTGTGATAAATAGTCATCAAGGAATGAGTAATGAGATATGTTAATCATGACAATTCCTATGCTAATGGCAAGGAACCAAAAATGAAAAAGGTAAAATGATACATAAGAAGTTGTAATATGCATAATGAAAATAGAATTGGTTACCTATTTTCTAGTGACCCCTGAACAATGCTGCTATGATGTGGGAAGTACATTTCCCTTTGCGTCGTTCCTTTCTGCGGAACAGCTTTCAAGTGGATCATTGCCACTTGGTACATGTGGATTTACTACAAACATGAGGGTGGATAGATTATTATAGCATAATGTTGCTTTGACTATGATTCTAAGATCATAAAGTTTGTGATGAGTTTGCTTTTGAGCCTTCCAATAATTAGGAAGACTCCTCTTATATATCTTGAGATTTGATTATGTCGGTAAAAGTAGATGAGATAAGGATGTGAGTTCCTTATAGCACATGAAGTGGATACCAAGGTAATGAATCCTAGTATCCAAGATGTATCAATAGTATGAGAAATATGTGAAGGTTTGATATATTTATTAAATGAACATTCCAAGTGTTTCTCTCCCTTAGAGAGAGAAAGAGAGTTGACGATGACCCTCTAAATGTTGTTTGGAAAGAAGAAGAAAAAAAGTGATTCTATAATGTTGTGTTTGGTTCAGTGATAGTTGGGCAAGACCACTATCAAGGATAGATGGTTTTTGGTTAATATATATGTGATACTATTTTCCTTTAAGATAAATCTATGATCAAATATCAATGCATAAGAGTTAGATGGGATGACATAATTTACATGACCATGATGAGTTTAGAGTTATGTCCTATAGACTAACCAATGTACAAATAGAATTTATGAATAGGATGAACAGAGTGTTCCAGTCATGTCATACAAGTTATATCAAACTTTGAATGTTGACATGTAAAAGTATATCAAATATGGTCAAAAATATGATCAATATTTCTTCAAAAACCTTAGGGTTTCTGAAGCAGCAATAGCTATGAGAACAAGTTGAACAAGAGTGAGATGGGGTGGATTAAATTTCTTTATGGGATCATGATGTGTCTTCTAAGTAGGTTGTGTAAATCCTAGTAAGGTGAAGATAGTGTTGTTGTTTCACCCCTAACAAGGTTGACTAGGAATGATATTTCCTTGTATGGAATGGCAGCTACCATCGTCATCATTTCTTTTGATGTTGAAAAAGAACTAACAAGAGTTCTAGTGTCAGTGTATAAAAAAAAGTATGGATACATTGCCTTTTTTATGCTTCAAGGAATGGTGTGGGACACATTCCATGATTGGTAAAAAGCTAGCAAGTATGACTTTTGAGTAATGTGTTGATACAATAGATATAATTTTAGGATGATAGCTAGAATTTAAAGTTGAAAGTTACTATTAGATTTGTATAGGTGGCACAACAAGTTTCTATGTTCCATATTTGCAAATGTCTTCTTATGTGGGGGGTTTTGTGCTGACCCAAGAGGAGATATGTATGAATTATGTGGCATTACTATTATATGAAAGTAACCATATAAAGGTAATAGGATTAGGTGCAAAGTAAGTACCCATCTTTGTTTACCTTGGATTTCGGGGGTGAAATCCATGTTAGGGGTTTATAGTTGTAAGGCCCCTAAACTTGTTTAATGAGTTTAATAAGATTAATTACCATAATTGAATGCTTAGAAATCTAATATAACCTTTTTATATGCTTTGAAATCATAATACAAGCTTAAGTTTCAAATTTTTCCAATTTGGACACTATTTGAGCAAGTTATGCAATTTTATGCACATTTTGGACTTTTTTGCAATTTACCCATTTGAGAGGTTTTATTTGCAATTTATCACTTGAATTATGTTTCTTGAATATTATATCATCATTCTTGAGCTTATTGAGCCATGTGTAACCTATTTAATCCTTGGTTTGAAGGTGTTTTCTCCAAGGGTATTTTAGGGTTTACCCCTTTACGGATGAGCTACCTTTAGTAGCAACAAATAATGAATTATGTCATTGGTTGGGAAATTAGACAAAGGAAATCTAATCAGGTCTATATGGAAGGTTGGGTAGCTTCTTGTGTGTGTGCTTGTATATTCTGAATAGTTTAAGGCCATAGACACATGGAAAAGCAACTTTTACACGTCATGCTTGCTTCCATCCTTATCCATGGGCTATATTTACCTCTTCCTTGCCCAAGTACGAAACTATGCTTTCTTTCTCTTTCCTTTAACCTGGAGCAACTAATCCCATCTGTTTTACTTTGGAACCAAGGGCTCTAAGGTAAAAGATACCATCTTTTTGGAGAAGAAGGTCTCCTAGAGCTCCATTTAGCCCTACCTAGGGTTTCCAAGGTCATCTTCTAGGGATTCCGACCAAGGAAAGTTATTTTCTTCCTTTACTCTCCATTTCTCTTGCTTTTATCCTTTATTAGACCTTCCTCCAGGTCGTAACCTTTTTGTTCCATAGTATATTTTTCTCTAAAGCTCTAAAACCCTACCTATCTTGCTCCTTATGCTTAGGGTTTGCTCATTTGATGAAGAAAGGTGCTAGATGGACGAGTTCATAGCTTATGCTTGGATTTTCTACCCTACCTTCTCTATTTTTCTTCTGTGTGGGGTTTCATGTTCTCATTAGAGGCAAGTTTTATAACTTTCTCCACATTTATTTCATACCATAAGCTTGCTAGCTCATGTTCTTGCTTGAAAATGATGATTCATGCACTAAAAAGCTATGCTTGACTTGGATTTCAATTTTTATAATGTTCCCTATTCTGATTTCAGTTATATATGAACCTGTGATCATGTGTAAGTTATTCCTAAGGTATAATATGACTTGGATAAAGTTGGTTTGAAAACCTATGGTGCTAAGCACCTATAAACCAATGGTCAATTTTAGGGTTTTAAGCTGATTTATTCTATAAACCCATGACCCGATGATGGTACCATTGCAACAACCCTATTGTGTTATCTTCATGACAATTGATGGTCATTATCAAAGGTGTCATATGATGGTGACAAACTATGGTCACCCCCTTAGGTTCGGTTTTGGATCAATTAGAAGTTTAATGATCAACCATTAAGTACTCTAATAATGTTATCAATCAATGATGAGATTAGCTTAATATTTGATGTTGATTAAGGAATATAGCACTAATATAACAACATATGGTGACTTAATGGTCTATAATGATGGTGTATCAGGTCTCCACAACCTATGGTGAGTTAATATTATAGTTGTAGCATCAATTAAGCCTTAGACCAGTAGTTTCTTAGGTCACTTGATGCAATGGTCGGACCTATACTAAAATTGATGGTTTAACATATGAACCTCACCCAATGGTCAAGATCTAATGTTTATTCCTCCAATAAAGTGGAATTATGTCTAATGTAATATGTTTGTCCTAATAATTTGATTCATAGGGTTTCCTTTATATGGCCAACTTAAGGAGCTTACTTGTTGACAATGGATGACTTGTTTTAAATGAACAGTCGGTTGTTGGTTTTACCCTACTCTCAATGGAACTTTTTGTATTGTTAATCAAGGGATGTCTAGGGTTAGTGGTGACTATTTATAGAGCACCAATTAAGGACTTCATTGGTGTTTTATCCAAGTTGTTTACTTATGTAAACAACCAATGGTCTTACCTTTTAAACATCCAATGGTTCTGGGTGACATAGTCGTATGGAGATATGAGTTAAAAAATGATGGAATAAATATAGGGTTACCCTTAATAAGGTAGTATTACCTATTCACTCATATGAATAGAAGGAATGATAATCATATTGTGTTGATATGTAACCCTAATGAGGTATAGCTTGTTATACCTAGCTTTAATATAACTAAATGATGGTAATTGGGTATGAATAGTCCTTGAATGACTACTGCAATCATGGGGTACTCTCTTATTGTTGTTGAAACCCTTACATCTTGATTTATGTGTGGGTTCATACTTGAGAGTAGTATGGAATGTGATGGTGATGCTTCACCTTATGCATCCATGATCCAATGGGTATGATGTGAGTTAGGGTTTGGGCATAAGTGTTGACTAGTAACATTGATATAATTTATCATGTTGAACCTAACTCTAATGCAAATAGATAAAGATAAGTATTCATGTTTAACATTCTTATATGATGGAATGATGGTGGAATATCCTCCTTAATATGATCATAACCTTAATGTGTTAATTGGTGGTTATCATAGCCACATTGTTGCTACTTTCTTATGATAAACATGTGCATTATGAATATGATGAGTGTTAATCATATCTAGATTCCTTGCATGTTGATGTAATAAAGGAATGTTCTTAATGTTAATATAACCCTTCTATGATTGTTTATGAATATCTCCTAGCTCGTTAATGCAATATTGTGATGATCTGATGTATTATATGTAAGTGATGTTGTTGAGCCTTGTTATAAGGCATGGAAAGATAATGATGATCTTGTAGGGAATAATATTATGGTCTTAATGACCTTTGGCATGGTTGAGCCCTGAATGAGGTGTATTCCTCTTGTGTTGATAAGGGTAGATACCCTATGATATTGTGAAAAGGATTTATATCTTGTGATAGTATGATGGTCTTAATGACCTTTGGGCATGGTTAAGCCATGAATGAGGTGTAATCCTCTTGTGATGATAAGGGTTGATACCCTGTGATATTGTGAAACGGATTTATATCTTGTGATAGTATGATGACTAGTGTGGTCTCATGAATGGCAAGTGAATAGTACCATGTGATGATGAGATGAGAAATTATGTTTCACACATTTTGTATCTTTTGAAGTTGTGATATTTATGTGCTTGTTAGAAGTAAATTAGGGTTTGTATGTCCACTTGTTTGATGCAGCCTTAATTCACCCAATTTTCATAACTAATCAAGTGAAACTCTAATCATGTAGTGCCATGTGCCATAGATCCATCTGAGTGTCAGAATTTTCCAGATGGTGAAATGAGTATTGCTAAGGGAAACTCGAATACTGTTGAGTATGTGGGGGTGGCAAGTTGAAGATATATCCTTGTCATCCACAATGCAGATTGTGGAGGTTGTCTATGGTCATGCCTCATACATCTGATGTGATTGAGAATGGCTACCGTTGTGTCTTGGTGATTATATATGTGACAAGATTGGAGAACAACTGCGGTTGTACCTCATATGGTAGGGTATGCGTACCCACCTCCTTTCACTAGTATCGTGACATGTACCAAGGATGGACTATGCTATTAGTAGCTTGACCTTATGTGTCGCTATGGCAGACCCATACTGGTCGGGGGCAGAGAAGATCTTAGGAGTCTGGCTCTTCCAAGATATTGTATGGCACTGATTTTGACTTAGCAGTGGTCAGTTGGATTTTGAGTGGTATCCTCAATTTTCTCTGGGTATAATAAAAGATGTAATATAGCCATATAGCATATCCGTTTAGGGTTATACACAACGCTTCACATTGGATGATAACCCTTGTTTGTTCTCTTTACATAAAGATGGTGCTTAGTGCAATTAAGAGATAGTAGATATACTTATGTTTTGGATATGCTTAAGATTGTATATGCGTACATACAGTAGCCATGATTATGTTGATAACTATACTTCTATTGTTGATTATAATCATGATACTAGCTATCTCATGTTGTTAGTTATGTTTAGCATGCTAGCCATGCCTTTGTAACTAGAGATACATATAATGATAATCATGCTTATCCAAGTAATTGTTCTTATGTTGTTAGATCTTTTTATGATGTTTATATGTTCAACCTATTAGACATGCTAATGTTGTTATCTATGCTTAAATGGATAGACTTATTCATAATGATTGAAATTTTATGTTACTAGACTTGCTCATGATGCTAGATATGCATATGCTACTGAATTGTTTATATTGTCAACAAGATAAAGGATGATAGTCTAGCTAATGATGATAGTTTTTATCTACTCCTTTATGTATTTTGTTAATCATCAGTGTTGCTGAGATTATTTGTTATATCTGATTAAACTGCTTAATTGTTTAATTACTTAAAAATGTTGTAATCAATAGTCGTTGTTGGAGGTTATATCTCTTGCTGGGACATGGGTCTCACCCTTGTGGTTTGCCACATCTTTTTAGGTAGTCTGAAGTGACAAAAACAAACATGTGGCAGCAAAGAGGGGCTATAGTAATGAATCTATGAGAAAGTTGATTAGATGTCTAGTGTGTCCTAGAGTCATCCATGTACTCTCAAGTCCGGGCAAGAAAAAGTTTGTATATGATGTTTCAAATGAATCGGATTTTTATTAGCATATTAATGCTTGTTTGTGTGGCATATATGAATATTGTTCTCCTGTGTATATATGTGGTGGCTAAGACGTTAGAACAATTTGAATCAAATTCTTGGCATAGTATGGATATAAGAAAGATTTTGGGCTCTTAAGCAAATGTTTTTGAGTGGGTGCTGACGTTGAAATCGGTTTTAATTTACCCATATTTTTGGGTATGTGATTAATTAGTGATTGATTATGTTTTATGTTTTGAGTAATCTCATTTAGTGTAATGGGTTCTCACAATTAGTGATTAGATTGCACGAGTGTCATTGGCCGAACACGTCATTCTTTAGCATGGTCAACTTGGTCAATTTCTATCTAAGTAATACATGTCGCGATTGAGAGGATCAAGTCCATGCTCATTGGAGTTGAAGTTGATTGTTACCAATGTGAGTGGGAACAACATGCACTTGTAGAGGCACGTTGTGTCCTCTTCTAGGAAATTCATGTAAAGCCCTAGAGGTGGACTTGACACATGTTGGAGATGACACATCATTTCAATCTGTGTGGAGGCTAAACTGGACTTCTTGAATCCCAATGTTGATGGCATAGGTAACCTTGTTCTGCATGAGCCAACTTTCACGATTTATATATAATATACCTTCAATTAGTCAAGATACATAGAATTCTTTCCTTATTCAATGATGATTTATTGTTCTCCGATTAAGTCCAAATTCGGTACGTTAGCTATCTGAGGGATGAGAATCTAATTTTTCCATTATTTTTTACTTTTGACACTCCTAGAACTATCAAATCATGACATAATGGTTAAACAAACTTTTAATATATTTACTAATTCTTTTGTCCTTAAATGAAAAAACTTGAATTATGACTCTTCTGTGATAACCTGGAACTTCACCCCTTTTATGTAATTTCCAATTTGAACCTCACTCTTGTCCTCACCTCCAAATTCATTTTTGAATTAGTTTTGATGCACAATTAGTCCATCTAGTATACATGCATCACTAAGACGATGCTTAATTTTCTTAAAAATCTAATTTTCCTTCATGTAACACATCATCATCTCTACCTTGAATTTTGATCATATCCTTGTGTAATTGTATATTGCTTTCTTGTTCTCATGGTGTAGAGTTTTCTCTCATGGTTTCAATGCATCTTGTTTTGCCAAATCATAGATAGGATGAATAAGATATGTTCATTTGAAATTGCCTTGAATTAACATGGCCTTTAACTCTTTTGAACCATTTCTGAGCCTTATTCGGCCTAAGTTGTTGGGTGTGCAGCCCATTCTCCAATTAGTTGTCTTTGTCTATCAGCACCCTCTAAAAAGAACCAATCAAGAGGCACAGATCCATGAGGAACAATTCATAGCCCTTGGATCCAGCGACCATAGATCTTGCCCACATCTGAAGGTTGAGCAGTTATCCCCTTCCTCGATACGGTGGTCGGCGGCCTTGGCACCAAGATCCACCTAACACCCCTTTTCCTGCCCTTTTGATGTTGCTTAAGACTAATTTCTCCTACAAAACTACTTCCTCTACTCATCTTCACTCTTTTCTTAAGTTCTTGCAAACCCTAGCACCCGAATTCTTGTCTCCTTTTGTAAAGAGGTGATATCACCTCCTTACTAAAATTTAAAGGAAATACAAAACATCCACTTTTTCTAAGAAAAATAAACATTGTGGAATGTGTGTATAATAATCCAAGTACATAAGCATGTTTCAGATACATATGAAATGTCAATAGAAGCGGAAAGAAACTAAGTTATTACATTTCTTTTTGAACTCTTTTTCACCACATGAGTTTCTTTAGAAAAGGAAAAATTGAAAAGAAACTACATGATATAGAAATAAGAAACCTAGTCATCTTTGATTGCAAAACTTGAATCTACTACTCCATAACTTGGTCACCTTGGCCTTGTTCAATGCCTTGATCTAACCCTGAGTGGTTGGGAAAGCACCCAGCAAAAAGGGAAAGAAAACAAGGTATGTGTCAGAGGAAATGAATAAGAACAAAGATAAGAAAACTATAAGGAAATAAAGGCTAATATTTCATCATAAGATGAAGATGATCAAAAGAATGAGGCATAAGTAAATAGATGCTTGCCATAACAAAAATAGTAAAAAGGTTGCATGCATGATTAATATTGACTACCTAAACTATGTAGGGTTGAGGTACCTACCTAACATCAACCAATAGGTGAGGGAGAGTAACACATTCCAATGACCTACAAATATTCTATATTGGGGAGAGTACCACTTGTTGTATCTAAGTTCTCTAGAGGGGGGTGAATAGAGATACAAAATTTCTCACAAAATAGATTAGACCTTCAAATTATATCAAGTTTAAGGCAATAGCTTAATTGCAATTTGAAGTCCTATCTAACAAGCATAGCAAGGACGAGAGAGATTGATAGCAAGCACTTGACAATGGATTTAGAATGGTTTCACACTTCAAACTAGAAGTGAGTTAGTACGCTACCTAGAGAGGTCAACCTCTAGGACTTTGCAAGTGCTTTTCTCTATATTATCACCAATAAGAGTTACAAAACAAGACAACCAAAGGACTTACCCATCCAACCACAAGGATATATCCACCTTACCAAAGGGCTTACCCACTTAGCTTGAGTCTTCAGTCTTCACCAAGGTCTTACTCACTCAAGCTCAAGTCTTCTGCCTTGAAGGACTTTGCTTCTCCTATTAGATCTTCAACCTTAGTTGTCTCTTTCACCTGGAGAAGATCATCACCTCTTCATCAACCTTAAAGAGGACCAACGACATCTCCTTATTCACTTGATGGAGCTTGCTTCACCTTTTCTTCATGTAGGAAGGGGATAGGGAAGTAGTGGAAGATTTAGAGCTTAACATGTATAATGGTGGAGCTCTCTTACAATAAGCCTAACTCACTCACAAATCACAAAATGAATTGTAAAACAGAGAGAGAAAGGGACTCAAGGAGTAGTAGCACACTCAACTATAACAAGGACCTTGGATGTATTGAATGAGCAAACATGGAATGAACTCCAAGGGGTACTATTTATAGCTGGGTGTGCTCCCTTGAGTTGAGGAACACTTAGGGCTGAAATATAGCCATTTTTTTCGCACAAGGCAACGAATCTATTTTCACCCTAACAAGTCACCCACAGTTATAATCACTTTTTTTTGTTTTTCGTACAATGCATTCAGTCGAGTTTCAATAAAGGTAACTCAACCGATCAACTAAAAGGCAAGGCCAATTTTCAAACTATTAGTCGAGTTTGTTCTAGGGAACTCAACCGATGAGCTAAAATCGAGTTTTCTCAGTGAGTCAGTCGGTCGAGTTCTATGAATGCACAATTCGACCGATGAGCCATCTTCATAAAATCAATCATAGGATCGGTCGAGATTGTAACTCGACCGATGAACAGCCTGCGATCAATTTTCTAAATTGTCTATAGAGTGATTAAACCTTGGTATAAAGTGTCCCACATATTTTTCTCATCTTAGTTACTAGCTATATCATCAATACAAGTGATTACAAAATTCTTCTAAGGTCGTTTGAAGTGATTTCCTTATTAACACACTTGCATTGCATGTTACTTGAACTTAGACAAGGTAGGGTTTGTGTAATTTGATCATTTTCATGTACCTAAAGCCTGAAATCAATCTTGAACACACATTTTAGATACATACAACATTCTCCCCCTTTTTGACAATGACAAACCATTCCTCAATCATATTGAAAAGGATATTGAAATTATACCTTTGCCTTGTGAATTGTATGGGGATTCAAGATTTGAACAATGTGAATTGCTCCCCCTCAATCTATGCTTACTTTAACCTACATAGTTAGTCTATCTACACAAAGTAATATAACACATACATATACTATATGGTCCTTTAGCAAGTCACATGATAAAGCATATAATGAACAAGAAAAGGGTCACATAGGCAATAAAAACAATATGGTTGAGTTTTAAGACATTGAAAGTTCTCTCCCCCTTTTGACATTATCAAAAAGGAAGGGGGTTAGAAGAGCATGTGAATAGGTCTTTTCCAAGCACAACCAAGCAAATATCCAAAACATGCAATCTCAAATCATACACCAAACAGAGACCAGAGAAACAAATAAGCTAAGTCATGATCAAAATATGGTTACCAACTCATAAGATATAATAGACCAAAGAGTAAGAGTGCACAGAATTAAGATTACAACCCAGAATGCAAGTTCTCATAGAAAAAATACATGAGAAAAAATGATGAAAATCAAGACGATAAAATAGTACAGCTCAGATCATGTGCCCAGATGTTTCTAATACAAAATAGCCTAGAAAAATATATATGATCAACAAACTAGACTAAAAACTAAGAATAACTAAGTTATCTATATCAACAGCATCATCATCATCAACATCAGGCTCGTAGTGAGCATCACCGGAGTCACCAGCAAAACCATCAGAGCCATTACCATCGTCAGATGCAGCACCATAATCCTCATCATCACCAGCATCCTCATCAGCATCAGTAGCCTCATCATCCTGGTCCAGCATCTCCTCATCAACAGAAGGACCAAAGAGATGATTGGGACAACGAGCATTTTGATCATCCCAAGTCATACCAAGAGCATAGAGCTCATTGGCCTGAGGGAAGGAAGGAGCATAATCGCCAAGGTTGGAAAGTAGAGTGGCCAAGGGGCCAGTAGGTAGAGGAAGGATGACGGGAGTAGGTCCACCAATAGTAGAGGGTATGGGAGTAGTGGAAGGTTCGGGTGGAGGGGTAGGGTAAAAGTGATGGTATGCATAGGAGGCATAATCACTTCCCAGGTAGGGCTGGTAGGCTGGGTAGGGATGTGCATAGGATATGTTCATGTTTGACATGATTGAACATAAATCCTGATGCCAGTGCCCTGGACCTAGAGGTTGTATGTCTATTGATGTATCATGTAACCCATGAGGGCTTCATTGGACACACAAAACGAGGCACAGCTAGGTCAGGTAGGCTGAGGAGGTGGGGTGCTCGGGTAGAGGTCGAGGTAGGTTCAAAAAGGTACTTTTGAAACACCAATGGGCATTAAATTAAAGAAAAAAATTAAATGTTTTTCAAATCCTCCTAGACATTATCCTACTTCACAAAGGCAGAAGCAGAGGTAGAGGCGACATGTGTGGTGGTGGAAAGAATAGGCACAGACTTCTCGATAGTGGTATCACTGATACATACTCCCTTCCTAGCAGGTCTATAATGGAAGTCATGGAAGAGAGATTTCTCACTGGCAAACTAAAAAAGACAACATATCAAGGCAGGGTAGGGAGGGTGGGTGTCACATGTATTTTTTCCTGAGTTGAAGCAAGTCATGTGGTGGAGGATGTATCTGGACGAAGGAATGAAGTTTCGCCGGTATCGGCGGTATTTTGACCGAAATACCGATACCGATGGGTACCGACATGGAAACATTATGCGTACCAATAGGATCGAAAATACCAATAATACCGACATGTATATCGCCAATACCGCCATGTTTCGATGGTTTCAGTGCAAAATGCACTACTAACTTCACTGTACCGACCGAAACTGGCGGTATACTGACAGGTATGCCGTTTTTTGCGAGAACGACTGGTGTTACTTATTGGGAGGAGAAAATAAGGTACATTTGGATGATTTTTGTCGATTGGAGATAATACCAACCCAAATCAAGGTAATTCTAACTAATCTCTTTCATTTATACCATTAGCAACCTCTCTATCTCTTTTTCTTACTTTTTTCTTCCACTTTCTCCTAAAAAAAATTTTTTACCGCCAAAGCCAAGTATTACTCCAATTTTTATATGTTTACACGAACTATACATACATCTGTAAGTATATTATGTAGATATGCAATATTATCACTAGATATACCTACTCACAACACTATTAATTTATTAATTACTATTATCATACAATTTATCTAAGCATATTACAATTAGTATTGAAATAATTAGTTACTTATTTATGTTTAGTTGAAGATGTTTTACTAAAGAGCAATGTGAATATAATACAAAGGAGTAATATGAACTTATACAATATTGCACATGAATGAGAAACACGGAATTTCATACAATTTGCCAATAATGATGTGTATGAGGAGGATGTGACTGCATACAACCACCTTTATAGGATGCACATGTCATGGTCAGAATATCTCAGTAATATCAACTCAATATTGTATGGAGAACCAGCGCACCACTCAACATACAATTGATGTGAGCTGTAAGTAATTGTGTTATTCATATGTTGTAAATTGTATACTATTGCAAAATTGTGTGTATTTAAGTTTGTGGTTTGTGCTACTAAAATTTCATATCTTAATTCTTACATTTTGTCATCAAAATCCTTCATTGAAATCCCAATGAAACATGATAGATTCCTTACCTCCCACATGATGGACCCCCCCCACACACACCCAATATAGAATCTTATTGCATACAATGTTTCATTTAGGTGTAGAGATTACACCTATAAAGTTTCGTGAATTAATTCATTCATTTTGGCGACGTAACAGCCAGGATTGCATTTTTTGGTATTTCCATCGGCATACAGGTAAATACCTATTTCCAAGATGTCAAAACGACGTCGGTATTGGTCACCTTGTTCCTTGATCTGGACCACTTGCCTCTGACAATCCCTAAGAGGCGGTACATGATCACCGCAGTGTTCTCTGCAATATCTATTTGGTTTTTCTTCATACGGATGTTGTAGTTGACCACTAAGGCAAGGATGTGCCTCTTGAGATCCAAGGCAGAGGAGGGTAGGGTGCTCTTCTTCTTATAGGGGAACTCAATTTTCTTCAAGTAATGGTGGATGTCAGGAAGAGTGATATCGTATTGCTTGTAGAAAGCCTCAGGGTCAAGAAGGTCAAAATACTCACCTTAATCCTTACTCCAGGTGTCATTCTCATCGGAACCTGAGAAGAAGATATTCAGGATATCCTCCGAGACTTGGAATTTCTTCCCGACTATCATAGATGTTAGGATCACTTGAGTATTAGGAGGGGGTACTAGGGTTTCATAATTCCAATGCAAGTTTGCATAGAATTCATGAACAACTTTCGTGCTAGTCATGGAATTGTTGAAGAATGCGCGTTCAACACCCAGGGCAGATAGATGGTGAACTTGTAACACTCTTGCCACTTGATCGATGACCTCTTGGCATCTAGGCATAGCCTCAAAGAGGGTGTGAAAAGGGAAATGACTCCATGGGAGAAGGTCCTTATACCTATTAACAACCTCATTTGAGACAAAGAGAGTCTCATCAAAGGGGATCAAGCGGGAAGACAAGGAGGAGGATGGTACATTGCTAGGGGCAACTCTCTTCCTTCTATTTGAAGCCATGGAGACGAAATAGAGAGGAAATAGGAAGAAAAAGAACAAAACTCACCACCAAAAACATTCACGCACCTAGGTTTCGCAAGGGGGAAGGTCAAGGATGGTCTACATAGGTCGGATTAGGGCTAGGGAAGGGAAGGGAAGCTCGAGGGTGGAGAGCTTAGGGCTTAAGAAAGTGGAATCGGTCAACTTTTCTCTAGTTGAGAGGGAATATAGTCGGCTGAACCCAACTTAAGTGTGTTGTAGCACGGCCATCGATCGAGTTCTGTGAACTCAAAAACTCAACCGATTGGCTTTTTGAAAAAGCTCTCAGCCATCGATCAGTCGAGTTTGTCCTAGGGAAACTCGATCGATGGTCAACCTGGCCTAACACCATCAAACTGAATTCCTAGCTATTTGAGTGTTAATTAAATTTATTTTTGAAGTCCATTATGCATATTGAACATACTTAGGCACATATCACTCATCATTGGGTACGATTTTGCGATAAAACATGTGTTTGCAAAAAATACCCAAAAATAAGAGAAAAAAAGGCAAAATGAACATGAAAATCTGATTTTAAGCATATTAGATAGAAAAGATTATCAAGATAGATGCAAAACATATAGGATAGATGACAACTAGCTAGAAGGCATATCATATTCATTCAAAGAAGTTATAA
This sequence comes from Alisma plantago-aquatica, assembly GCA_963693085.1. NCBI lineage: Eukaryota > Viridiplantae > Streptophyta > Magnoliopsida > Alismatales > Alismataceae > Alisma > Alisma plantago-aquatica. Next base: position 82,676,891 of record OY856415.1, on the reverse strand, counting down.
GCAATTTTGATCTAATAAAGTTAAATTGTTATCTAGCTAGAGGTTTAGTGAAAATGTCCGCCAACTGATTTTCTGTGTCCACATGTGTGATATATGTATCCTTCTCGGCAATGTGATCACAAAGAAAGTGATGGCAAACCTCTATATGTTTAGCTCTACTATGCAATATAGAATTGTAAGACAAATCAATTGCACTCATATTATCACAATAGATAGGAGCAGCATCAAAATGAATGTTAAAGTCTTAGAGCAATTGCTTCATCCATAGAACCTAGGCACAATAACTTCCGACTGTAATGTACTCATCCTCGATGGTTGACATTGACACGGTGCTCTATTTCTTGGAGAACCCAGACACTGAGGAAGCAAGTTCCACTTGTGTACTTTCTATCAATCAAGCACCCTACATAATCGGCATCACTATATGCAGTAAGAGTAAAATACCTTGACTTGGGATACCATAGTCCAAAATTTGGGAGTTTTGGCTAAGTACCTTAGAATCCTCTTAACATCTATAATATGTGATTTCTTAGGATTTGACTAAAATCGAGCACACAAGCCAACACTAAACATTATATTAGGTCTAGAGGCAGTTAAGTAAAGTAAACTTCCAATCATACCTCTATAGAGCTTCACATCTACCTTCTCACCTTCTTCATCTTTATCAAGTTTGGTGGTGTTTGACATGGGTGTGTCCATCGTCTTGGTGTTCTCCATCCCAAAGTGCTTAAGTAGTTCATTTGTGTACTTGCCTTGGTTGATGAAGTTCCCATCTTCTATTTGCTTGATTTGAAATTCGAGGAAGAATGTGAGTTCACCCAACATACTCATTTCGAATTCACTCTGCATACGATCACTAAATTCTTTGCAAAGATCAAGGTTAGTTCCTCCAAAAATGATATCATCAACATATATTTGTATGATAAGAAAATTCTTAGAAGTGTGTTTTAGAAACAAGGTAGATACCACTTTGACCATGATATAACCATGATCTAACAAAAGTTCTTTAATTTCTCATACCAAGCCCTTGGTTCTTGTTTGAGTCCATAGAGATCCTTTTGCAAAAAATAAACATGGTTAGGTAGAATATCATGTTCAAAGCCCATAGGTTGTGCAACATACACTTCCTCCTCCATTGTACCATTCAAAAATGCACTTTTAACATCCATTTGATACAAAAGAAAGTACTCAAGTCTAGCTACAAGTGCATATGTCTCATCAAAGTCTATACCTTCTTGTTGATTGTAGCCTTGAGCCACTAACCTTTCTTTGTTCCTTACCACTTTTCCGCTTTCATCTAGCTTGTTGCGTTAGACCCATTTGGTGCCAATGATCTTTCTATCACTTGGTCTTGGCACAAGGGTCCAAACTTTGTTCTTCTCAAATTGCTCCAGCTCCTCTTGCATAGCTAGGATCCATTCCTCATCCCTTAGAGCTTCTTTGACATTCTTAGGCTCGAGTTGTGAGATGAAGGCGTTGTTGGCTTGTTCTTTATTAAATGCAGCCCGCATCTTCACTCTTTCAAATGGATCACCTAAAATCAGCTCCTTTGAATGATTCTTTACAAATTGGGGAGTTGGATCCTTGATGCAGGGGTTTTGAGTCACTTTTATAGGCTAGTTTTACACTTGTTTTATGCGCTTATTGGTCATATTTGTGGTTAATATCGCATGATTCAATTCCTTTAGCCTATTATCCTTCACTGCATCAGATTCGTCTTGTTTTACATTGTTTTGTATAGAGTATCATATTTCTCAGATTTGATTTGTGTTTTTCTCTCATTTTTAGGCAATTCACAATTCTAGACCCCTCGATACCATCGACGGTCTGTCGATAGCATCGACAGAGCAACAGTGACAGAGCCAGAGAGGAAGAAGATAGTTCGATACCATCGACACTTTGTCGATGGTCTCAAAAGTCCAACAGCGAGCCAAATATCGTCCCATCGATACCATCGACACTTTGTCGATGGTCTCAAAAGTCCAACAGCGAGCCAAATATCGTCCCATCGATACCATCGACGGGAACGGTCGATGGTATCGAGATGCCATCAGGTGGCTTCCAGAAATTGAAGAAAGCATCGGTACCCTAAGGTGTCGATACCATCGACACCCTATTGATGGTATCGATGTCGTCGGATCAAAGTTTTGTCCGGCACGACTTCAATCGGAGGAGTGCGTTCTTTTGGTAGTCGTAAGTGGTACCTATACCTAGAAAAAGACGGCCCAAAGCCAGGAGACATGTTCTATTCCATGGCATAAGTCCTGAAGGAGGAGAGAGAAAAGAACGGAGCTGAGAGCTATGCCTCAGGAGATTCCAAAGATGTAGACGGAGTTTTTCACCGCCGGAAGGCTGCAGAACGCTCATCCCGCGTCGAGCATCACCCAGTTCTTCTCCGTTCAGGGGTTACACCATCTCCATCCACATTTTCTCCATGTTTTCTCATTCCTTCATGGTGTTTTGCATTGAGATGAACATGCGGGGCTAATCCCCTTTGTCTCTAGGACCAGGAGTAGTCTGGGCAATCATTGTATGACTTTTCTTACATAGTTTATCATAATTTTTCCCTTAAATCTGTGGTATGATATCATTTTCTCCATTGCTATCATTGTGCTTGATCACCATAATGGTAATCTAATACCTTTAATTTCTTTTAACGAAGAATTAATGGTTGAAAAGAGGCGGTAATCACATCAACTAATAAATCCTTTGGAAAAGGTGATGTACGGTTAATGGTGGGAACCCATAGACATGTTTTTCATGCTCCTAGTCTAGGGCATAGGTTACTACTGGCATGGAACTGACTTAGATTAAGGTAGTGAATTGTATCGCGGAAGTGAGGAATTCTGGCTACAGGCCATGATTTGGAAACGGAGACGAGTTGTGATAATTTTGAAGGAATTAGTACAACGAGAACCCGTGGTGAAACTGCAATCCTAGAGATTTCCTCTGAATTGATTAAACCAATCATTTAATCGATTGCTTTGTTTTCTTTTATTTTTATTTTTCTTTTTCAAAACAACTTCCAAACTTTTATAATCGGTTTAGTTGATCGCAAGTAGTTAGTAGTAGTCTACCAAAAATTACGTTTCCCTATATTTGACTCGGGCCTCGCAAGGCCTATATTACATTGACTCGTACACTTACATTATACGCACGGTAAAGTCATGTCAAGTTTTTGGTGCTGTTGCCGAGGAAACTGCAATTTTTGGCACTACGAGTGCTACAAGAGGCCACTCTAGGCCACTTTTAATAATTTTAATAATTGAGAGTAAATTGTCTATCTTTCAAATTCTTTATTTGTCTAGCACTGTACTTAATCAATTTTTCACATTTTAGGTACTAGTGCATGGTGAAGACGTGTAGTACTGACTACGCACAGTCGACACCTGAGATTCCACTTTCGAGATCGAGTGATGAGGCGGAGCATATCCAGAATCAACTCAAAGACTTAGACACAGATTCTGAACCTGAAGTAATGGATGAGGAATAGACAATATGGGAGAAGATCAAGGCTTCTTCCTCATCCGCAGCTAAGGGGCTGATAAAAAAGTAGGCGATCAACATTCCTACATACAAGATTGATCCAGCACTGATAAACCTAGTTAAGTCTAATGCATTTCATGGGTTGAACAATGAAGATCCAATGGCCCACATCAGCACATCTGTGGAAAACTGTGATACGATAAAGATTGACAGGTTCCCACAAGAAGCACTCTACTTAAAGCTTTTTCCCAGTTCTCTAGTGGGAAATGCACGTGAATGGCTGCACAATCTTGATGACGAGCGCATCGAGACCTGGGACCAGATGGTAGAGGTCCTCTTCGAGATATTCTTCCTGCCCGAGAAGACGAATGACCTCGTGAGAAAGATCCATGACTTCTGTCAAAAGGCCGGTGAGACTTATTCAGAGGCATGGGAGCACTTTCAGATCATGCTAAGGAAGTGCCCACATCATGGGTTGGACAAGGATAAACAAGTTAAAATTTTCTACTTTGCTCTCAATGGGCATGACAGAAGCAACTTAGATTTAGCCGGCTCAGGCTTCTTCTTGAACTATACAGGTATAAGGTGTTGGGACATCTTGAAGAATATGGCCAAGAAGCAGTCGTGGGGTAATAGAGATGCACCGGAACAAAATAGAGTTGTAGGGGAATCAAAGGCAATTGAAGAGCTAAATGAGAAGATGGACATGGTAGCAAAGAGATTGCTAGCAAAAGAGGATGAATGATCTGATGATGAGGCACAAGTCAAATTTATGAGCCAACAACAAGGGTACAAGAATAATGATTACTCTTGGAGAAAGGATAAGAAGTTCTCATAGAAGGATCCCAATAACTTTCTGTAGGATTCGGATGCCAAACCACAACCTACTGCAGAGGAGAAGAGTAATGAGTTGCTCAAAAAAATTGTGAAACAAAACCAAGAACTCATGAGCGCTTTCAGCAAGCAACTGCAAACTCAAGGGGAATTTATGAATCAGTTTGGACAGATGCTACAAAGCCACGGGGCACAAATGAGGACACTTGAGACATCTTTAGCATAGATGGCAGCAGAGATTGCGAGTCTAAAGAAGCTCACAATGCAAGGTTTCTCGGGGAATACTGATATTCCCAGAAAGAACCATCAAGCTAAGGCCATTCTATTGAGGAGTGGAAAAACACTTTTAAACTCCAAGGCCGATGAACCAAGCACACCACAGTAAGAAGAAATAGGTGAGGCCGCAGAGGATGTCATAGTTATAGAGATAGTGGAGGATGATGCAGAGAAGACCATAGAAGAGTCCATTGTAGAGAAAGAGGCTGAGAAGAGGACGCCTTATGTGCCACCACATTAGAGGGCACTGACCGACTTGGTTCCTTATCTAAATAGTCTGAAGGCAAAGAAAGTTGATGCACGTTTCAAAAAGTTCCTGGATAGTTTCAGAAAACTTTCGGTCAACATTCCCTTGCTGGAGGCTATTGAGCAGATACCCTAATATGGTAAGTTCTTGAAGGATATAATTACCAAGAAGTGGAAGATTTCAGACACTGAGGTGGTAGTGCTTCAGGAATAGGTCAGCGCCTTTATTCTGGGAAAGTTGCCACCAAAGCGACAAGATCCGGGTTGTTTCAATATTTCATGCTATATTGGGAAGGTGAAATTTGGTGAAGCACTGTGTGATTCCGGGGCAAGTATCAACTTGATGCCCCTCTCTACATTCAAAAAGCTTGGTCTTAAAAAATCTCGACAAAGCAACATGATGATTCAACTGGTGGACAATTTTGTGGTATGGTCGTATGGTATTTACGAGGATGTCTTAGTCAAAGTTGACAGGTTCGTGTTTCAAGCTGATTTTGTTGTCATGGAGATGCAAGATAAGTAAGGGAATGAGTTGCTCTTAGGAAGACCTTTCCAAGCCACTGCCAATATGATATTGGATATGGGTAGAGGTCGGTTGACAATGGGTATAGTTGATGATAGATTTGAGATAGTCATGCCGCCAAATTCAAAGCAGTCATAAGTGAATGAGCAATGTCACAAAGTGAAGCACTTTGATCATAACATCTCTCTTTTCTTAGGGAATTTGTTTCTTGATATGGCTCACATCATGATGAATGTAGATAAGGGAACAATTGATGTGGACATCATGGAACTAACAAAAGTGGTTTCTCTTGTTAAAGTTGTGGGTTATCCCAATGATGAGGAAGAGGAAGTCTCACTGTCTACTGAGGATGAAGCTATAGCAGTCTCCATGGCTGACCCATACCCACAATTACCTCTTGAAGCTTGTTTGTTTAACATAATGGATGATTGGATGAGAAGTATGTCATTACAAGAATGTGTTAAGATGCTTCAAGTGCTTCCTTGCTACTATGCAAAGCACTATTAAGAGTGAGGACCTCTGCCACCACTGCTTAAATCTTCTTTGGTCAGACCGTCGGACTTAGATCTTAAGCCGCTGCCCCCTCACTTGAAATATGCATTCTTAGCGGCTGATGCAAATCTACCAGTGATAATTTCGGCATATTTGAGTGTCGCTGAGGAAGAACATTTGATGATAGTGCTGAAGAACCATCGTGGTGCATTTGGGTGGTCAGTTTCTAACATTAAGGGGATCTCCCCTACTCATTGCCAACACAAGATCCGGATCGTTGAAGGATCTAAACCTGTGATTCAGCCACAATGTTGCCTCAACCCTGTTATGATGGAGGTCGTCAAAAAGGAGGTGATCAAGCTTCTCTCCACGGGCATCATCTATGCTATTTCAGACTCTACATGGGTGAGCCCAACACAAGTAGTCCCTAAAAGGGGGGGGGATTACGGTAACTCAAAATCTTTTGAATGAACCTATCACCACATGATTGGTAACCAGGTGGTGTGTTTGCATTGATTACCGTCGGTTGAATTCCCCCACTTTAAAAGATCATTTTCCTCTCCCATTCATTGATCAGATTTTAGAGTGTCTGGCTAGCCGCTCTCACTTTTGCTTTTTATATGGCTATTCCAGTTATAATCAGATTTCCATAGACCCTAAGGACCAAGAGAAGTCTACTTTCACTTTTCCTTATGGGACTTTCTCATATTGTCAGATGTCATTCGGTTTGTGCAACGCACCGGCTACTTTTCAGCATTGCATGCTTGCTATCTTTTCGGATATGGTGGAGCGATGTCTAGAGGTTTTTATGGACGACTTTTCTGTCTACGGTGCGTCTTTTGATGAGTGCTTGTATAACCTAGACAAGGTGCTACAAAGATGTGAGGACACACATTTAGTCATCAATTGGGGAAAATGTCATATGATGGTTAGCGAAGGCATAGTGCTTGGACACAAGGTGTCTATCAAAGGATTGGAGGTAGACCCAGTGAAGATTGAGGTTATTTCCAAACTACCTCCACTGAACTCGATGAAAGGGGTGAGGAGTTTCCTTGGTCATGTGGGGATTTATCATCGGTTTATTAAGGATTTTTCTAAAATCGCTAAGCCATTATCGGAATTGCTTGAGAAGGATGCTATTTTTCACTTCAATGATAAATGTATGCATGCCTTCGAGGTCCTCAAGCAAAAGTTGGTCTCCGTGCCGATTGTTCAAACACTGGATTGGACTAAGCCCTTTGAGCTTATGTGTGATGCGTTGGATTTCACCGTGGGGGCCGTTCTTGGGCAGCACCTTGAGAACAAACCCACTATTATTTTCTATGTGTCTAAGACTTTGAATGATGCCCAACTCAATTACACCACCACTGAAACAGAATTGCTTGTCGTGGTTTTTGTGTTCAAAAAATTTAGGCAATATTTGGTGGGGTCTGAAGTTGTGGTATGGACGGACCATGCCACCATAAAATACTTAATGGAAAAGAAAGATGCCAAGCCTAGACTCATTAGTTGGATCTTACTCTTGCAAGAATTTGACATTGAAATTAAGGACAAGGCGGGCATTGAGAATGTGGTTGCAGACCATTTGTCTCGGTTAGAGCGGGTAGATGAGAGAGATACCAACATACCCATTATCGAGACCTTTCTAGATGAGAAAATCCATTCCATTCAATCTAAGGACCCTTGGTTTTCACATATCGTGAATTATCTCACATGTAAAGAAATTTCGGATGATTGGATGTATCAAGAGCGAAAGAGGATTTTCCATTCTTTGAGATATTATTTTTTGGATGACCCTATTTTGTTGAGACAGTGCAGGGATGGAATTCTGTGCAGGTGTGTACCTGAGAGTGAATATGATAGTGTGCTCAGTCACTATCATACATTGCCCACTGGCGGTCACCATGCGAGTACGAGGATTGTGACAAAGGTATTAGAGAGTGGCCTTTATTGGCCTACACTTTTCCGAGATGCCTATGATTATGTGAGGAGGGGTGATTCATATCAAAGGGCAGGTAGCATCTCAAAATGGCAAGATATGCCCCTCAATGTATTTCAAGAAGTTGAGGTATTTGATTTGTGGGGCATATTTCATGGGACCCTTTGTGTCCTCTAATTCCAATTTGTATATTTTTCTTGCTGTTGATTATGTGTCGAAGTGGGTAGAGGCAGTACCCACAAGGACTAATGACGTTGTGGTAGTATGCAGGTTTGTGAAGGAGCATATTTTTTGTAGGTTTGGTGTGCCACGGATGATCATTAGCGATGGAGGCACCCACTTCATGTACAGGAAATTCTCTACACTGTTGCTCAAATATGGGGTCAAGCATAATGTAGGTACCCCATATCACCCACAGACGTAGGGCCAAGTGGAGGTGTCCAATAGGGAGATTAAGAAGATATTGGAGCGCACGATGGCCTCTTCAAAGAAGAATTGGAGTGCATTACTACCGGACACACTATGGGCATATAGAACCGCATTCAAGACACCTATAGGCACCACATCTTTTAGGTTGGCTTTCGGGCGGGCTTGTCACTTGTCAGTGGAATTAGAGCACAAGGTGCACTGGGTGCTAAGGAAGTTGAACTTGAGTATGGATGATGCAGGGAGAAAATGAATGTTAGATCTTAATGAGTTGGATGAGATAAGAATGAAAGCATATGAGAACTCAAGGATCTACAAGGAGCGGACAAAGTAAATATATGATCTCCATATTCAATTGTGAGTGTTCCGGAAGGGTGAGAGTGTCCTATTACTCAATTTGAGGTTAGAGTTGCATTCTGGGAAATTGAAATCCTGATGGAGTGGACCTTTTGTTATAGAGGAGGTGCGACCCCATGGTGCTATCATGGTGAGAGATGGTGAATGAATATTCTTGGTGAATGGTCAAAGGTTGAAGCACTATTATGGGGAAGACTACATAAGGAAAGTGCATGAAATCAAATTCATGGCACTAAATGAGGAATGAGGAGCATGCATGCATCTAGCCCAAGACGCTAAATGAGGCACTTGTTGTGAGGCAACCCAACCTTGGTAGTGTACATGTTTGTTTCTTTAAATTTTTTGCATTTCTAGGTAGTTTTCATTAATTTAGCACTTAGTCTCTAAAAATGATACCCTGATGTGTTTGTTGAGTGTGCAGACTGGGGAACGGTCGATACCATCGACATCTGGGTCGATGGTGTCGAATTTGGAACAACGGATAATTCTACCAAAATTTCACTCCATCGATACCATCGACGGCCTCGTCGATGGTATCAAAATTGGAACAAGAAGAAAAAGGATCGGGTGTCGATTGTATCGACTTGTCGTCGATGGTAGTGAGTTTTCTGGAGATTTTCAGATGAATTGTCACAGTGATTTCGATACCATCGACACACTGGTCGATGGTATCGACATGTCTATAGTAACATTGAATTGGTCAGACTTCGCGGGGATCGAAGGAACATACAAGTATCGATACTATCGACACATGGGTCGATAGTATCGACGACACATCCGCGATCGAAGGTCTTCATCGAGCGGTCCACAATGACTATCTGTGGACTGTGTTGATGGTATCGACACCCTATCACTACCATCGACACGAGGCCGATCTGGGTTCCTACATCGAGCCATCAACAGCCGTCAATTGCAGTGAGGGTCGGATTCCAACAGCGATGGATACCATCGACGGGACTATCGATGGTATCGACGCATCGACAGCAGACCCGACCGTCCCTTATAAAAAGGAGGGCAAATCTTCATTCTAATCACACAATCTCATTGCCTACCCTCCACATCTGAGGCTTAGCATCCCTGAGCACCTAAGAGAAACCAAGAGCACAGCCGACAATCGTCTCCGAGCATCTTCTTAATCTTTACAGATCTTAATCTTCTCTGAGTGCCCTGATCATCTTCTCTGAGCTCCATTCTCTTTTCTTTTCCTCACTTGTTGCCGTGCAACCATGGTGAGATCGGGAGTGTCATCATCTAGGGCTGCACCACCTACACTACCTCCCCTACAACAAGGATTAGTCTCTCGCCCGAGGCTAGTCCATCCATCACCGGAGGTCAAAAAGGTGTATGAAGAGTTATGGAAGCGGCTGATTGAGCCAACCTAGTATGGTGACCGTGAGCTTATCAAGGATCTGGGTTTTGAGGACAATCTCACCTATGTTCTTCATGGACAATGGCAAGAGTTCCCCATGCTCTACCATGACCATGAGGACGGGCATCCATTCTTCAGTGGATGGCCTACCTACAAGGAAATTGTAATCGATTTCCTGGCATCACTCGATATATGTGTAATTCTCAATGAACTACTGTCGGCGCAGACAGCATGGAAGGAGAGATGTGTGTCTTTTCGCCTCTACAATAGGGACTAGAATCTTACCCTCTGTGAGTTCAATAGGATATATGGGTGGTGCCATGGTGATCTGCGTCAGCCACCATAGAATTCTGATTATGAAGCGATGTATGCAAAGATGGTCACCATACCCGAGGGGTATTCTATCAGCTGGCACCACACTTTTGTAGCTGATTTTGAGTACCCTTTTATTCGGATGCTTCACCGGATAATTTCCAAGTCATTCTTTGCAAGGTCCAAGTTGTCTCAGAGCAAGTTCCATGAGACAGATATCTTCTTCCTCCATTGTCTGCTAGAGAGGACATCAATCAATTTTGGAGCTTTCTTCCTCATGCGTGTAATGACGGTTAAGAGGAATGTTTCTCGTAGGGCTCCTATTTATGTTGGGGGTCTAATTATGCCGATTGCAATGTACTTGCGCCTAGATTTATCCGGGCTACCCAAACTGGAGTGTAAGAACACGCTCAATTTGAGCCATTTTGTGAACGCAGCCTCGTTGAAGCTCGTCATGGCACTGTTTACACCACCTGCCACGTGACATGAGTATTTCAGAGGAGGCAATTTCCAGAACCTACCTTCAACATCAGACCAGGCCAAAGCTACAGGTGGCCAATCATTTATGTTGATGATGAGGAAGAAGAAGCAACTCAAGAGGCGGAGGCTTTAGCGGGTGATGATGATGAAGAAGGGGAGGAGGAAGCCATTATTCCTCTTCGACGGCGAGTTGCTCCGAGAAAGCATCCAAGAAACTATGGAGGATCCTCATCCTCATAGCCACAGCCACCACAGCCCTCCCACGACAGAGATGATGTTACGACCCCACCTCCCAATAACCCCCAATTGAGGGAGACCGAGAGGTCGAAGCCTCACCCATAACTTCCAGATCAAAGGTTCGGCAATTAACCAAGAATAATTATCAAATTTTAACAGACTAAATGGGAAAATTGTAAGAAAATAAACTTTCGCATACCTTTTTGAAAACTTGGATCTCTAAACTTCTATCCACTTATGGATTTTACTCTAACTAATCCTCCTTGTATTTTTCTTCATGTATTTCACAATATGACGATTTACTATTTGTCCTTTTGGCTTGTACCTAAAACACCGACAAACAAAACGTCGGTCAGCCGAAGCTGGTATGTGGGGGAAACAATAATTATGTAAATACGTTAACAATGTAATCATTCAATTAATCATTTAACAACCAAGATTACATTTTAGATATAACTCCGCGATCCAAGAGTACCCTATCCTCTATGTTGTCCCATTAAACCCCTCATGATCCACCTATAGGTGAACCAATTTCTAGGGTTGAGTCACATGGCACTACTCGTAAGTAGCCCACTCCTTAAATCATGGTAGGCTAATGAGTTTCATGGCACTACACATAGGTAGCCCAGTTTCTAACTCTCGGTGACCTAGACCTTGCTCTAGGATTACCCCTTTTTTTAGCCTTTTCAAAGCAATAGAGGTGGACCAAGATCTAGTCAGTTATAAACACACATTTATAGTGATAATCATAGTCACTTTATAGTTGCATGAAATAAATAAACATCCAACAGTTATTTTCAAGCAACCGATTAAAACTTCGGGAATCACCGTGAAACTAGAGTGATTATTCATAAGCGTAACCACATACCTTTTCAATGCAGAATATATAGTTATACTTCGAGTAGATTCAATCAACTAGTCGAGCAAGCAACCAATCAAATGATTGTTTAATCTACATGTATGTAAATCCTAAATTGTCACCATCACGTATTATTCCAAGTAAATCTTAATCGATCCTAATCTAGGGTATTAGTGTTTGGTTAAGGAATAGATGTACAAACCCTAATTCCATCGCATAATTGTTTATTAGAGTTATTAGTCCCAATTAGACATCATATGTAACCCTAATTACATATCCAACAAAACTGTCAATTATGATCACTTTGATCCAATTTATGTTCACTACCATATCTTAGTTCCAAAACCTAATTCTCATAAACATGATTATACACATTGGAAACCCTATCTTTTCAACATCATTAACATGATCACCTTCATTTCTCATCTTGTTTAAACAATATCAGATAAGGGCATAAAACAAAGGCTTTTAATGTAATTAATATGATTAATATCCAATCTAGGGTTTCCATTTATAAATCTTCACTTAATATATATATTATCCTATATTTAGAACAGGGAGCATAATAAGACTTCAAACATATTTTATTTGTATTCCCCTTATTTTCCCGATCATTTTGATATATAGATTTGCTATTTTCAGAAACTCCTAGCATTTTCTATAATTTGTGAAAGGTTAAACCTTTTTACCTTTGTTAAGGGTGATGTGGAGGCCTCCTATTGGGCCACGCCACTTGGGACCCGCATCCAGCTGGTTGAGTGGGCAATGATCCCGTTCAATCTGCCTCTGAACCGGCCGGCCCAGCCACCCGGTCCAAGCACTTGGATCGCGTCCCCGTCCTTCTCCTGTATCGTCTTCTTTGCGTGAACACGGAATGCTACGCTTCCGGCGTTGGGTGCTCTTCGGCAAGGGGGACGTCCCCAAGGTTTCTTCCTTCCCGACTTACAGACCATCGCAATGGGTCGCTCCTTTCTCTCCCTCTACACAGTCACCAACAGGTTGCTGATGTTATCTTAGCGCCGACTTCCTACATCGGAGGTACCCTTTGGCGATCTTGACGCCTGCCGAAGTGAGGCTTGTAGTTCCTCCCGCGGCCTGATTCCACCGTCAACCACCATTACTACATGCCTATATATTGCCTCCCCATTGCTCTCATCCTTCATTGATCAGCCGCCTCTCCTGCAGCTTGGAGCTTTGTGTGCGGATGGCAGCTCCATCTTCTCTGTCGCCCGCACTAGCTGCTTGATAGTGTGTTCATGGTGAGGGGCCAACCACCCTGGGGACCATCTTGGAGGATTCTGCCCTAGGGTGGTACAAGACGAAGGCATAGAAACATGCTCGTTTCCTCCTTCCATGCGTCAGGGTCTGTGGATGGGTTCTTACCATGTCCTATGAAGATGACGGAGCAATTCTCCCCTATGTGTGCATTGTTTTGGATCAGGAAGGGATCTGCCCACCTCAGTCCCTTTGGCATAAGGCAACGTTGCTTCTTGCAAAGAAGGCTTTAAGCTAGAAGAAGATTGTTTGGCGGATGTTAAGTTAGGGTTATAGAGGAAAAGACGTCGAGGAAGGAGATGAGGGTGTATCTCCCAAGAAGGGCAGTCATCCCTGGAGGAAAGGGTTGTTGTTGCCTCTATATATACCTACCTCAGGAAAGCCCTAATGGCTCTTATGTAGAACAAAAGGAAGGGAGAGGAAGGAACCTCACGGTTTATAAGGGAAAGTCTTTATTTCCCTTTTCCTTTCTGAGAGAACGTGGATTTATATTACACACATTCTTCATTCCTGTTTCCTTTATCATTTCACCCTTGGTGTACAAGAAAGGTATCCAAAGGCAAAGCACACATTAGCACCTTTCCATAACCATTAAAAGATGCCTCTTTTGACGAGATGACTAATCCTTTAATTATTCAGATCATCATGTATTTTATTTTCCTTTATCTTATTTATTGGGACTCCATGGACCCCAAGAATTTCTGTTATATCAAATTCCTTTTTAAGGATATTTATTACCCTTCTAGATGCATCTACATCCATTATTTCTCATTACCTTTCTTATTTCTTTATTAAAATATTCTTTTGCAAGGATTTCTCATTATTTTTCATTTCTTTTCCTCTTTTCCTATTTCTTTTATTAGAAATCACATACGAATGACATTTATTCCATTGTGGCCATTAATGCCACTTTCTAGAGATTTCCATGTATTTCTCATAATTATTTTGCTTAATATTCATTATCTTGTATCCTTTTCTATTATTTGGATTTTTCCTCAATTCTTCTCTTTTATATCCCTTAATGGATTAATCTAATAAGAGGAATCATGAAATTCCTTTCAAAAGGGATATTTGCAAAGTAATCTATTGTTTGAAGCAAAAGCATATAACCTTTTTAATTAAGTCAAATTCATAAAATCATTACATTTCAATTATGAAAATATATGCAAAATTAGGGTTGTAACATCCTTCCCCTCTTATAAGAATTTTGTCCTCAAAATTCCATCAAGCAAACAAACAATTCAGGATAAGACTTTTCCATGTCCACCATTGGCCCCTATGTGGCTTTACCGTACTCATGGCGCTTCCAAAGAACCTTTATTATCACATATTCTTTTCTCTGAGTTCTTTCATCCTGGCGTCTATAAACTGCACAGGTGACTCAGTCCATTTTAGCCTCCCTTGGGGCTCACTAGGTTCATTGCTTAGCACATGTTCGGGTACCTCACATAGTACTCTAAATTGGGCACATGGAACTCATCCCACATTACTCTATCCTGAGGGGTAAGGTCACACTTAACCTTCTCCACCAAACCATGTCAAAAGAACCCATGCATCGGGGACTCAGCTCTCTTAGCTATAACTTAGAGGGGTCGGATTTTCATGTCACACATTCTCCCACATCGATCTACATGTCAGTCTACTCGTTGTCTCTAGGCTCCTTTCAGCCATTGCACGATCAAAGTGACTTCATCTACACACACTGTGGTCCTTTTCTAACCATCACATGGTCCTTCCACCAACATCACCTTACTGAAGTGGTGACCAACACAACCTCCCTTACTGAGCTTCTTTAATTCCCGATATTGACTATGGTGGTCATCATCACATCTTTCATACGACAAGAACTGTCTCTAGCTATCACCCTGAATGAGCACATATGCTCTCATCGGAACCTTTAGTCTGGATCATACTAACCATTATTTAGGGGTGATAAACTGTACTAACATCGATTTCATCATGTACCTACTTCCACCTTTTGGAAGGGAACCTTTAGGGCAAACTTAAGAACCTTTGAACTCACAACATGGTGTAGTTGAATCATCTCTCATGGGTAGTTCAATCAAATCTATCCCTGGACAGAACTCTTTCTTTCTCATGTCATCTGGGTAAGACGATTTACCATACCCCATATTGCATCTCGACCTTCCTAGGTCCAGGGGAGACCTATCACAACATCCATAGTGATGAATTCCCATTCCCTCTCGGGAACTCTTTATCCTTTATATCAATGCACTGGGTTACCGGTGCTCACCCTTCACCTTCTGTCATGCATGGCCGCATACCACCTACATCCTCATCTTAAGCATCCAAAGTTCTACTGTCACTTATTACCTTCATGGTACGGTGTATGGTGATCTTAAAATCATGATCTCATGTATGTCATTATTCTTCAAGATCAGTACCTCAAAAATCCTAAACCATTCTATCGGGGTTTCATCACCTTCTTTTCCAAAGAAGTGCACCTGAGGTTCTACCACCATCCTTTCATCGTATCAAGGACTAGACTGGCTAACCAAACAACCCTTAACTTTTCAACGTATCTCGTTACATCTGAGTGTTATCCAAACACCTTTCCTTTCCAAACTTAGGGTTAGCCAACAACCTCTTCTAGCTTCTAGTCAACAAGTCAGATGTATCTCAACTAGAGCATCCATTACCACTTCACATCCTTAGGTATTAGGTAACATTGAAGACATACACTTCCATGTATTTCACTTATCATCTCGAACTCCAAGTCTATCTTTATTGAAAACACTTTGAGCTCATCCTTTTGGTGATCAAACTCAACCTTGTATGACTCATATCTCTAGATAAAAACATCTACATAAGGTGACTACCTCATTCCTCTTAGTGTTTGTAAACCATCCATGTATCATTCACTTTACCATGGTATGTTATCTTCTCCGTCCTCATACGTCGTAGCAACGTTCCAACTCACATCATCATTTATCCTTAGTGTATGGCATGCGTACTGTCCTATCTCTCACTCCCATAACAAGAGGAAATAAGCATTTGGCAGCCGTCCAAATACAAAGTTCTTCCTGTTCCACGAGTAGAGATAATACATCCCACCTTGCCAGTACACCTTCAAACCTAAGTTGAAACGTGCAACTTATGTCTCTACATCACAATCATTTTGACATCAAAGTTACCTCCATAGAAAACTAGTCTTGAACCTACTAAGGTTTACACACATCCCTTGGTCATCTCCTCTAGGTCTATAGGGTGCCGGCACTTTTGGGGCATCCCTCTTCCCTCATTCATCAAGAGAGTGCCCACTCATATGCCCTTTGGGTCCCATGAGTTCATGAAGGTGATCAATCTCCTAACCCATGGCCCTCAGACAATGATAGATGTTACCTCCTGACCCTATGGTCATGTGCAACTTAGGGAATTAGGTAACTCCTACTTCTATCGGTCTTATCCCTACCTGACCCTAGGATAGACTAAGGATTCTCTTATAGTACATGTCCAACTTAGAACCTTACCCAAGCCTTCATCCTCTCTCTTTCTGCATTCATGGGCTGACTTTTATCCATTCATAGGGATCATGGCAACCTGCCTACCCTGGTCAAGCCCCATACTGGTTACCTCCATAGTAACACATCCACATGCACTTAGAGATGGATATCTATGGGTCTACAGGTTCATTCTCATACCATGTACTTTTCACTTAGCTTCTCAAGATCCTATGAGACCTCTTTAGGTTGTCTTAAACCAACAAAACTGATATACACCCTACCAAAGGGGTCCCTCTCCAAGGATGGGAGGAAAACTATCTCTTGACAACATGGTCACAAAAGCTCTTAGGTCTAGGGTTTACATCCACATGAGCCTACTTAACCCTAGAAAGCTATTAAGGCATAACAGATCACCTACCGAACCATGCTAGGTCATACTTGTCCTCTTTCCTCCATGCTGGATCAAGATCATACCTTCCTTTATCATCAACCTAGCTGTGAGGGGTTCATCAAACATACCTTAAACTTAAGGGGCTTCCCTTTACCTCTACACATGAGGAGTATCTTGCTCGAACTATAGAGACTCAAATCTCATCATGAGCATCGGATACACTGCTTCCCCTCTTACGCCTAGGATCCCTAGGTTCTAATTTGGGTATCCAACTGCATGCTCAATCTCTTAACCACGAATCAAGCATGTCTAAGGTATGTCATGTACTGTCATGATCCTTTTATATGAGCAACACCTCAGTGTGGAGTCCCCCTCAAGGACAATCAACATGGTACAAGGTCTCACAACCCTAACTAAACCTCTCCAGGGTATACAAAACTTCTTCTTCTTCCTTTCTTAGAAGGTAAACACTTATACCATAGGCACATAGGTGCCAAAACCCTCATCCTCTCTCTAGGGTTTGGTTCTTCTCATGGCAACCAAGACATCATCAACCTCTAAGGATCAATCATGTGGCGACCACTATCATCCACTTAGGTCGCATCATCCTCAACTCCCAACTTCTTCATATCTTGGAGTCTAGGATTCCAACCTTCATGCTCGGTTTCCTGCTCTCTCTCTAGAGCTAACCCTACAATCAACCTCACCATTAGAGGTCCTCTTTTCATGAAGGGTCAACCTCAAAAGCATGTCCCTACTTTCGACTCATGTTCGCTCAAGGTTATCCATAACCCCTTATGCTTATCACATAAGCTAACCATCAAACTCTCCCGGCTAGGGTTTCAACCTATCGCTCACACTACTAACGTATCATGGGGGCATGCTATGCCCTATATGCATAAGCCCTTAGGGTTTCTACAGGTCCTTCTCTAACTTCATTAATGAAGGAGTTAGCCTTCACTCTAACATGCATGACCCTTCCCAGGGTTGGGTTGCCAAAGGTGTTAGGTTACCCATGGATCATATGGCATCCCAAAGGCATATCCTTTCAAACTCCCGATCTATCATGATATCTATTCACCACTTCATATCTCTCTAACCTAGGGTTAGGGTTATCATCAACCTCAGAGGATGTACCATGTCTCTTCTTGCAATGGAGATCTCTATCTCCAAGACTAACTTCCTTTCCTTATCCTCTTTATAAGAAGGTCTATCCTCAGGTCTCTCCTGAGGGTATGACAACTTATGTCATACGACCTAAGCATGTATCTATTCTTTAGTTTACGCTTACTCTATTAAGCTTATGTCCATGATATCTTATTTACATGCTTTTCATTAATTTGATGGAGGATTCCTTAGACCTTATTAATCTTACCCATACCTTAAGAGGGTGAGGATAAGAGGGAAAACTCTAATCCTTAAGGTCCTTAACAGAATTCATGATGAGAAGGGATGAATAAGATGAGAAAGTCCTATAGGTATCTTATTTTGATTCATACCCTAAGACTTTGGCCAGGCAGTCACACGGATCTGGGAGTCCTCGTATTCCTACTAGCAGTGCGGAGGAAAATATTGATAGCCCCCCGTCGTGATCCTTTTATAGACACCTCCGTCTTTCGGATAATCCTCTAATAACTCCCTTGGGTTCTATGGAGTTTGAAAATTTTAATAATTATTAATGGTTAAATGAGGAACCTACGCTCTGATACCAAATGTTACGACCCCACCTCCCGATAACCCCCAATTGAGGGAGACCGAGAGGTCGAAGCCGCACCCATAACTTCCGGATCAAAGGATCAACAATTAACCAAGAATAATTATCAAATTTTAACAGACTAAACGGGAAAACTGTAAGAAAATAAACTTTCACATACCTTTTTGAAAACTTGGATCTCTAAACTTCTATCCACTTATGGATTTTACTCTAACTAATCCTCCTTGTATTTTTCTTCATGTATTTCACAATATGATGATTTACTATTTGTCCTTTTGGCTTGTACCTAAAACGCTGACAAACAAAACGTCGGTCAGCCGAAGCTGGTATGTGGGGGAAACAATAATTATGTAAATACATTAACAATGTAATCATTCAATTAATCATTTAACAACCAAGATTACATTTTAGATATAACTCCGCGATCCAAGAGTACCCTATCCTCTATGTTGTCCCATTAAACCCCTCATGATCCACCTATAGGTGAACCAATTTCTAGGGTTGAGTCACATGGCACTACTCGTAAGTAGACCATTCCTTAACTCATGGCAGGCTAATGAGTCTCATGGCACTACACGTAGGTATCCCAGTTTCTAACTCTCGGTAACCTAGACCTTGCTCTAGAATTACCCCTTTTTTTAGCCTTTTCAAAGCAATAGAGCTGGACCCGGATCTAGTCAGTTATAAACACACATTTATAGTGATAATCATAGTCACTTTATAGTTGCATGAAATAAATAAACATCCAACAATTATTTTCAAGCAACCGATTAAAACTTCAGGAATCGCCGTGAAACTAGAGCGATTATTCATAAGTGTAACCACATACCTTTTCAATGCAGAATATATAGTTATACTTCGAGTAGATTCAATCAACCAGTCGAGCAAGCAACCAAGCAAATGATTGTTTAATCTGCATGTATGTAAATCCTAAATTATCACCATCATGTATTATTCCAAGTAAATCTTAATCGATCCTAATCTAGGGTATTAGGGTTTGGTTAAGGAATATATGTACAAACCCTAATTCCATCGCATAATTGTTTATTAGAGTTATTAGTCCCAATTAGACATCATATGTAACCCTAATTACATATCCAACAAAACTATCAATTATGATCACTTTGATCCAATTTATGTTCACTACCACATCTTAGTTCCAAAACCTAATTCTCATAAATATGATTATACACATTGGAAACCCTATCTTTTCAACATCATTAACATGATCACCTTCATTTCTCATCTTGTTTAAACAATATCAGATAAGGGCATAAAACAAAGGCTTTTAATGTAATTAATATGTTTAATATCCAATCTAGGGTTTCCATTTATAAATCTTCACTTAATATATATATTATCCTATTTTTAGAACAGGGGGCATAATAAGACTTCAAACATATTTTATTTGTATTCCCTTATTTTTCCGATCATTTTGATATATAGATTTTCTATTTTCAGAAACTCCTAGCATTTTCTATAATTTGTGAAAGGTTAAACCTTTTTACCTTTGTCAAGGGTGATGTGGAGGCCTCCTATTGGGCGACGCCACTTGGGATCCGCATCCAACTGGTTGAGTGGGCAATGATCTCGTTCAATCTTCCTCTGAACCGGACGGCCTAGCCACCCGGTCCAAGCACTTGGATCGCCTCCCCGTCCTTCTCCTGGATCGTCTTCTTCGTGTGAACACGGAACGCTGCGCTTCTGGCGTTGGGTGCTCTTCGACCCTGGGTGCTCTTCGGCGAGGGGGCCGTCCCCAAGGTTTCTTCTTTCCCGACTTATGGACCATCACAACTGGTCGCTCCTTTCTCTCCCTCCGCACGGTCACCAGCAGGTTGCTGATGTTATCTCAGTGCCGACTTCCTGCATCGGAGGTACCCTTCGGCGATCTTGACGCCTGCCAAAGTGAGGCTTGTAGTGCCTCCCGCGGCCTAATTCCACCGTCAACCACCATTACTACATGCCTATATATCGCCTCCCCATTTCTCTCATCCTTCATTGATCAGTCGCCTCTCCTGCAGCTTGGAGCTTTGTGTGCGGATGGCAGCTCCATCCTCTCTGTCGCCCGCGCTAGCTGCTTGACAGCGAGTTCATGGTGAGGGGCCAACCACCCTGGGGACCATCTTGGAGGATTCCGCCCTAGGGTGGTGCAAGATGAAGGCATAGCAACATGCTCGTCACCTCCTTCCATGCGTCAGGGTCTGCGGATGGGTTCTTCCCGGATAGGAGGGGGTTGGACTGAGTGAAGAACAACAACAACTTTAGGGATTGAGAACTCCCTAAGATCCTTTTGTAGTTCTGCTGTTTGCGTTGCCGCTTGTGGTGCTAGGATTTCTTCTTGAACTGTGGCTCTGTATTCTTGCATGAGTCTTTCTCTCTGTGCATTAATGGCTTGAGCTACCCTTCGGGCTATATCCTCTTCTTGAGCCATTCTTGCTTGGTTTTCTCTATTCTGACGATCAAAGCATCTGTCTATCTCTGAATCAAAGCTGGCGGTGAGTCCAGGACTGTTCAAACGGTGCATACACCAGTCTTGGGGGTACCTGAAATGAAAAGATCTGAAGTAATATTGATGGATTAGAGTGAAATTCAAGTAGATGAACGATTGTATCAAAAGAAAAACACAATCCTAGATTAGCCTTAAAAGAACTAGATTTGACTAACTGATTATGTTGTCCCCGGCAACGGTGCCAGAATTTGACATGGATTATTATCGCACTACAAACTCACTCGGGGTTGAAATCCCCAAGCTTTTACCAAAACCTCGTGCAATAATACCACCTGCAAGCAGACGGGTCTTATCGTAGTATAGTTAAGGATCAAATCCCAAGGGAACACATTTTTATGAATCTTTGTCAGTTGAATCTAGCACAAGTAAGACTAATATTTTGAACGATAGATTGCGTTGTGGTTGATTAAACTAATTGCAAGAAAGTAAAAGAGAAGAATTAAAGTTTGTTCTAGATTAATGATATGGGATCACTGGGATGGTATCGGGTTTCACCACCACTACGCATGCAAACACGTCCAAACATCAAACATCTAGGCAAGAATCTAACTATCCAAATGGAACTACTGTGAACCCTCCTGAAGGGATGTTTAGGCCGGTGTAAGCATCCCCTTAGGCATCAGATGTCTCGTCGCCATCCAGATCATGCACTCACGGTTCCGAAGATACAACATCCAACTGAGGCTGAGGTCCTCCCTAAGGGATGTTTAGACCATAGAAGTGTCACCGCAAGCTAGATGGGTCGTCCCCTCACAGATCATACACTTACAACCTCAAGGAATCCCATTATATTTCTAGTAAGGGAGTCGACCGCGCTAATCGAAAAGCGAGCAGGTGATTAATCTACAAGCAAACATCGATGATTAACAAAGAACATACAAAATCCAACTAAGGTTGTGGCCCTCCATAAGGTATGTTTAGGTCATAGAAGTGTCACCCTAGGCTAGATGGCTTGTCCCCTCACGGATCATACACTTACGACCTCAAGGAATCTCATTCTATTTCTAGTTTGAGAGTCTACCTCATTAATCGACATTCCACCCTACATACAGAAGTTCTCATAACATAGGGAAGAACAAGATGAAAGCAAGCAGGTAATAAAGCTACAAACATTATCAGTTAACAATGAAATGGAAAGTTATATACATTGCCTTAGAATGTTAAATGAAAAGACATGAAAGCATGGGAAGCGGGGCTAGTCCCCGCACCCCAGCGAAAAGTGACTACTCGCTAATGATGCAAAAAACAAGAAGGACAAGAGAGAAGGAAGGTTCCACCATGAGCATGGTGTACAAGGTAGTCGCAGATTTGTGAAGATGATGCGGTCTTCTACGTCGTGTCGGGGCAGATCTGGAGGATGAGGAAGAACCACCAAGGCAGGCTGGACATACCTTCTTCTCCACCTTCTTTCTCATCTCGGCATCCTTGCTCGCAGCAAGAGGAGGTGTGGGCGGTGTGGAAATGGCATGAAGATGGTGGAGTGGTGGCGGTGTGGAAGGGAGACTTATCCTTTTCTCAAGCAGCCTCTTGGCATCTTGGAATCGATGCCCCAAATGAGGACCCTTGTGGTCCTATTTATAGGCTTGGATGGGGTCCTCATATTTTTGCTGTGAGTTTGCTCCAAACGGTTTAGAGCAACCGTTCTTGGAGACTGTTTGACATCCAAACAGTCTTGGAGACCGTTTGACATCCAAATGGTCTTGGAGACCCAACAGATCCAACCGGTCTTGGGATTATGTCTTCATACGGGCTTGCAAACCGATCAGATGACCAAACGGTCTTGTGGAGGAACTGCCCATACGGTCCTGGAACTTTGCCTTCAAACGGTTTGAAACCATAGGCGCCAATCGATCTATACATGTGCTGGCTTCAAACGGTCTTCAACGGTAGCTGGCCAAATGGTCTTGCAGACCATTGGGCTTTGATCTGTCTTGAAGACCATTTGTGCTTGATCGGACTTGAGTCTCAGTCCAAGTGGTCTTGATCTTTATCGGTCTTTGCTTGAGTGTTCAAACGGTCTTCATCCAAATGGTTTTGGGTAAACGGTCTTGCACCCAACCGGTCTCGCAGATCGATGGACTTCAATTGGCTTCGCGGTCGTGCGCCGCCAAATAGTCTTGAAGACTGATGGCCTCAAAATGGTCTTCAGTGTCCGAACGAATTGAAGATGCTAACGGTCTTGAAGACCGATGGGATCCAATCGGTCTTGAGACCGAACAGTCTTGGCTCCAAACGATCTTCATTGTTGAAATGGTCTTTGTCCCCAAATGGTCTTGGAGATGCAAACGTCCAAATGGTCTTGAAGACCGATGGGTTTAAAATGGTCTTGGGTAGTGTGGGAAGGCTCAAGACCGTTAAGGAAGAGTGATGAGAGGAGGACCGTGCGGGTGAACAGCTAAAATCGAGAGGTCAAAACTGTATGGGCAGACTGCTTAGGGAAAACCGTTTGGTTAAGAACGATTGGTCAAGACCAAATAGGAAAAACCGTTTGGTTAAGACCAATGTTGAGAGGATCTTTAGTTTAAGGTTGAACCTCATCAAGACCTGGATAAAATCAATATAAATTGAGTCAATAGTCTTGATAATTGGATCAATTAAGAAATCTTGCATTTTGTAAGATTTAGGACATGAAATCGAAAGTATTGAATCGAATTGGTCCCAAAAGGCAACTGGAAATCATGATGAATATGCATTCATCAATACACAAGGTTCATCTTCATTTTGACTAAATCCAAACTTTTTCACTGCCTCATAAAATCAATGATTCAAGTTGCGAGATGCTTGATTTTACCCATAGATTGAGCTTTGTATCTTACAAACTTTATTGGCTTCCTTTGGATTTATAAACCCTCAGGTTGTGTCATGTAAACATCCTCAAGAAGATTACCACTCAGGAAAGTAGTTTTAACATCCACATGTCAAAACTCATAGTCATATTAAACTGCAATGGCAAGCATGGCCCTGATGGATTTAACCCTAGAAATTGGTGAAAAAGTTTCATCATAGCCAACACCTTGAACTTGTTTGAATCCTTTTGCAACCAATCAGCCATTATAGGCTTGTACATTACCATGCATGTCAGTCTTATTCTTGAAGACCCATCTGCAACCTATGGGTTTTACCCCTTTAGGTGAATCCACTAAGGCACATACCTTGTTGGTGTATATAGATTCCATTTCATATCTCATGGCCACAAGCCATTTCTCATACTATGGTCCCTTAGTAGCCTCTAGGTAGGTTGTTGGATCATCATCTATGACCAAGTCACCAATTTCTTGAGTCACAAGATAACCAAATCTTTCAGTTTCAAGGTGTCTCCTACTAGATCTAAGAGGTTCTTATGTTAGATGAGGAACTTGAGATTTCATAATAGTTTGTGAGTCTCCTTGTTCCTCATGTACCTATGAAGGTTCAATGTTTTCTTGCCAGTCTTGAACCTCTTAGAGTTCTAATTTCCTCCCACTAATTCCTTTGGAAATAAATTCCTTTTCTAGAAATACGACATACATGGAAAAAACAATTTGTTTTTAGATGGGTTATACGAGTAGTGTCCCTTTGTTTCTTTGGGATATCCAACAAAATAACATTTATCTAATCTAGGGCCAAGCTTTTCAAGAAAAATTTTCCTCATATAAGTTTTACATCCCCAAATCCTCACAAAACACATTTTGGGACGCTTCCCAGCTCATATCTCATATGGTGTCTTTTGAACCGATTTTAATGGTATGTGGTTAACTATAAACACTACAATTTCTAGAGCATAACCCCAGAAGGAAGTCAGAAATTAGAAAACTCATCATTGATCACACCATATCTAGTCATGTCTGATTCCTTCTTTCTAATAGACCATTGTGCCATGGTGTTCCAGGTGGAGTCCATTATTATATGATGTCGCAATCTCTCAGAAGATTCTTAAACTCTTGGCATAAGTATTCTCCACCTCAATCAGAATGAAGTGCCTTAATATTTAACCATGTTGGTTTTGTATTTCATTCATGAAATCCTTGAACATTTCAAGGTTTTATGACTTATGTTTCATCAAGTAAACATAACCATACTTGGTGATGTCATTAGTGAAGGTAATGAAGTACTGATAACCACCTCTAACATTTCTTATAAAAGGCCCACATACATCAGTATGTATGAGTCCTAGTAGATGACTTACCCTCTTGCTATTTCCAATAAAAGGATTCTTTCTCATCTAGCTCAACAAACAAGATTCACATGTCTTTATTGATTTGAAATCAAAAGAGTCTAGATAACCATCTTTATGGAGTCTGGATATGTGTTTCTCATTTATGTGCCTTAGATGACAATGCCAAAGGTATGTTTGGTTTGAGTTATTAAATTTTTGTCTTTTGGTAATTACGTTATACATGCTTGTGTCCATACCTATCAAGTATAGACCATAAGACATCGGGGAACTAGCATAAAAGATCCCATCCTTACCAATAGAACATCGACCATTCTTTATAAGAAATTTGAATCCATTCTCGTCCAAATAAGATATGAATATGTTGTATCTATTAATGGCAGGTACATAATAGTAGTTTGCCAACTCTATTATAAGCCCACTCAAAAGAGATAACTCATAGGTTCTAACTACTATGGAAACAACTCTTGGTCCATTAGCAGCACACAATTCAAATTCAATTTTCTTCAAAAGTATACTTCTTTTTAGATCCTACACATTTTAGCAAATGTGTGATCCACATCCGGTATCTAGTACCCAAGATGAAGAAGTAGCTACATTAATATCTATTACGTATATACGAGAAGTAGATATTTCCATACCTTGATTCATCTTCCTAGGTTTCCTTACCCTCTCCTTATTTTGAGTACAAAAGACTTGGACTTTATATTAGCCTCAGAACACTTCTTGGCCTTGCCTCTATACTTGGACTATATTCCACTGATCAACATCATGACTTTGTCCTTATTCATTTGTGCTTCGACATTTATCAACATGCCAACCAACTCAGACAATAATTTAGCCAAGTTACTCAAGTGATAACACTTGTAAATTGGCTATATGATTCATGTAGTGATTGCAAAATCATATATGTGGCTAACTCTTGACCTGAAGGAAATCCCAGTCTTTCTAGACGATCGACATGCCTAATCATATTGAGCACATGGGGCTCTAATGGATCTCCCCCTGTTATTTTTCATTCAAAGAAGGCCTTAAAGACATTATACCTTTCTTGCTTTTCATGCTATTATGCAACTCATAGTTCATACAACCCATCATAAGGTTTTTTATGTCTACGTCATCCTTGGCATGCTTCAAGTAAGCATCTGTTTAAGACTTATGCACATATGACTCACATGAAATATAAAGTAAACTCACATCACATTTCAACCGTAGAAACTTAATGAGATGTCCTTGTGGACTAAGTTGACTTTGCCTCTAGGTTAGAACCTAAATGTTCTAGAATTAGGTGTAGGCTTGTGTAATCCCTAGAACCTCTCTTTTCTCCTCCTTCTGTCCTATAGTATGGGTTGTAGGTTCAGGAGGGTGAGAAGAGGGAATTCTTACTACAACCCTAGACATATGTTAGAGGCATCTGATTAGGGTAGCTACACTATACACCATGTTCTTTCTAGTTCTCTAGGTCTCATGACGCTAGACTACCTAATGAGTGTGGTAACTCATTTTGGTTTTGGCTTTATTCAAATGGAGTATGGTGGTTTTCATCGCCTATTTCAATGTTGGGGAAAACCTATTTCAAGTTTTAGTGTATGCACACATGAAAAATGTTACCACATGCCGAAAGGCAGTGAGTGTCCATGTAGCCTAAGAGAAAGAATGTAACATCGAGTATGGTATATGTGACTTGGTTGATGTGTTAAACATAACTAGTGGGTTGTCATGCTTGCTTGTGCCTGGTCTTGTACATGTTGAGATATGATATGTGACATATGGTTTGAGACAAAATGGGCCTCAATCTCTTTACAAAGAAGGGCCTCTAGAATGTGACATACAAAAAAGGGTGACCTCTTGATATGAGTCGACCTGTCATGAGAGAAGGTCAGATTACCTAAACTCCAAAATATATGAAATTTTAGAAAATATGCATGATGAAATACATGAAAATGAGTCCCTAGCTATACTAATTTAGGGGTCGTATAACAATGTTCACTCAAGCCCCTGGAGATACCCTTGCTGAAGCATGGGAAAGATATAAAGAGCTTCTACGCAAGTGTCCATGCCATGGCATTCCCAAGAATCAACTCATCAAAATCTTCTATAGGGGTGTGGACGATGATATCAAGAGGTTTTTAGACTCCTCGTCTGGAGTAAACTTCATGCGATAAAGTTATGATAGCACATGGAGGGTTGTCACCCTTGGAGCAGAAAAATCAAGCTAATTGGGGTAGGTCTGTAGGCAAGGGAGTGTTGAAGGTAGCTATGGCTGAAGTTATTCCAGAATACAAGTCAATTGCTGAAACACTCAAACTCTTAGTTACCAAGAAAGATCGTATCAAATCATCCCTTGCTGCATTTGGAAGAGAAAATTCACCCCCTCAACAACAAGAACAGATCAAGTCAGCTTCACTATTCTGTGAAGCATGCAAAAGTATTGATCATTCCACTTTAGCATGCAATGTTCTCTACGATGTTATTCTAAGAAACGCATGTGGCCAAGGAGATAATGGTCAAATGGAAAATCTTAATGTTTTCAACACCATCCCTGGTCAAGGATATTACAATCCAAATTAGAATAGGAACCATACTAGTTTTCAATATGGAAATCCTTCAGGAGTAGAAAACTCGTGACAACTTGGTTCAAAAAATCAACAACGAGGCCCATCAGGATTTTAGTATAACCAACATCAAAACTTTGGAAATCAAGGGAACTTTAGG